>OY757922.1:14954546-15337032 GCA_963585895.1 Sepioteuthis lessoniana
CTGAATACAGTAAAGTGTCGTTAGAATGGAATGATGTTACAAAATGCGAGTCTGTATTTTGCAGCAAAGTCGTTAAATAACGTTCTCTTTTGTTTAAAAGATGGCTGCGTTTTTTTTATGGCGTCATAGTGAACGTATAAATTTTAAAGACAATAAACAATATATGAAACGAATAGAAACTCTTTCTGTCGCCACTGAAGATATATTACTGTGGAATAATAATTATCAAATATATAAACCATATAAAAAACAAAACAAAATAATCGTATCACATGATTAGTCATTTCATTAAATTATATTTCAAGTATTAATAATTATTACAACACTGTTAGAAATTGCCTGAAATGCAATTATACCTAAGTGACAAGTGAGAAGAAGGGTTGGTCGATCCAAGTTCGAATCCTGAACGAAGCTATCAAAATTTCACTTTTTATTGTAAGACGCTGTATTTTTCCAGATATTTCAGTCCAAAAATTAGGGGTACATATTATACACGAGAAGTAAATATTAACTTTTTCGCCATATTTTAGGGGGTAAGTTCTATCTATACGCAAACCAGAAGGCAACAAACACTAAAATTTTAGATGCCACAAAAGAGAAATAGTCACTGAAATGCGTATCTGTGTGTTGAGAATTTGTTTCTTTTATTGTGAACTTTTTACGTCGAAAATGTGTTACGTTTTTGTATCAATATATCCTTGCTTTTGCTTTAGATACGGTGTAAATTTTTTGTGTTTTGAAACATTTTGAACATTTCGTACTATGAAATACTGCGTGTTGTGTTTTGAAATATTTTGTAAATTTTGTGTAGTGAAAAATTTTGTGTAGTGAAAAATATTTTGTAAAATTTGTGTAATGAAAAATTTTGTCAATTTTGTATTTTGAAACATTTTGTAAATTTTGTTTCGAAACATTTTGTAAATTTTTTACTTTGAAATACTATGTAAATGTTATGTTTTGAAACATTTTGTAAATTTTGTGCCTTGAAATACTGTGTAAATTTTGTGTTTTGAAACATTTTGTAAATTTCGAGTACTGAAACATTTTGTAAATTTCGTGTTTTGAAACATTTTGTAAACTTTGTGTAATGAAACATTTTGTGAATTTTGTTGGGTGAAACATTTTGTGAATTTTGTGTGGCGAAACATTTTGTGAATTTTGTGTGGAGAAACATTTTGTAAATTTTGTGTGGTGAAAAATGTGTTTTGAAAAATGTTATTTCGAAACATTTTGTAAATTTTGTATTTTGAAACATTTTTTAAATTTTGTGTTTTGAAACATTATGTAAATTTTGTGTTTTGAAACATTTAGTAAATTTTGTGCAGAAAAAGATTTTGTAAACTTTGTTTTGAAACATTTTGTAAAATGTATAAATTCTTCTGCTGGTTCTATTTAAACTGGATAGAATATTGAACAAACGTTTAATTTAGTGTAAATTTAGCAGCTACAAATTCCCAAAAGTCGATGCATTTTATTTATGAAAGATGTTTTTTTTTTTCAAGAATTTTGTAGTCAAAATTTAGGGCTCATATCTTAGATGAATCTTTCTTACAGACGGCTAATTACAGTAATTGACAAAATATCTAACCATCCGAAAGACAAAAAGTAAACGTTTAATTGTCATATCAAAATATAATTTACTGATTATTTGCTGATTTGGCCTTCAACCTGAAGATAATCTAATTACATAACATTTAGTTGTCTAAATTTCTGAGACGAAACTTGTTGATTATTATAATTAAGGGTTTTCGGACAATTGTCTTCATCTTTATTGTTATTTTCACAGCATTTCGGCCGATATGTCCTTCAGCCTTCTTCAGATGTTTGTAGAACTCAGGAACCTACACGGAACTTCAAACTACGTCCCTTATTGAATCCACCGGGGGTCGCCTGTTCTGATTTCGTTAGCCATAACCGGGTACAAGGGTTAAGTGTTCCTGTATTATTACTCTCCTGTATTGAGGATTGAACCTGCAACCTCCAGATGATTGTCTTCTTAGAAGCTAAGGGAGCCAACGCCTATAACCGTTATGCCATGTGTAACATGTGTAGCATTGAAATGTCTTCGCCATTTTCGGTGGGTGATACGTTCAAAGTCGGCGGTTACGTCCAGTTGGTGTTTTTTTTTAATATTTGTTTCGGCAATGTCGACTTGTTATAGGAGAGTCATTTCTGGTGAATTGTGAGTTTGGAAGTCTACTAGTGGGAGAGTGAACCCAGCGTGCCGTTAAGCAGACACGTATTTTTTCCCATCAGCAGCAGAAGAGAAGTAGGTCTTTCCAGTCTAAGTGGTCACTGCTGAATGAGAACTGGTTTCTTTCTTGGTGCCAATAAGTCTGTTTTTTCAGGCATGCAGGGCTCCAACTTCCTGTCAGGAGCTTCTGGTAAACGCTTCCCTTTGAATTTATTTTATCTTATTTCTATATTTTATTTATCTCCCCCACCTGTTTGGGTTTCATCTCTGGATCAAATGGAACTAACGATTTACTATACCTGAAACCATTTAACAGTGCGCAAACAACTGATTAATATTAGATTGAATAATTAGTGTTAGATAGCAATACTTGTAACCATTTAACTGTGTGCAAACAATAAAGAGTAAAAACTGAAACCACTTAACTGTGTGCAAACAAATAAGCTGTGGTTCATGTGAAAGTGTTACCAAATAAACTATTGGTTTACAATTCATTATTTGATGAATATATATAAACGGGATTTGATTTTAAATAACCCACAAATGTTGATACGCCATAATGTATTACAAACCCAACAATCACCCTCACACAGAAAATGCCATTATTTATTGAATGACTCGTAAAATAAATTCATGGAGCCTGTTACAAATGAACTTGGACAGATTTTGACATTCATACCCTCGATTAAAAGGGGAAAACATTTCTTCTGCTTCTGTTGTTCGCAACGGGAAGGTGAGAGAAAATGGTAAATCGCATACAAGAAGATTCTTGATGAGTTAACAACATGAGGAATGCCTCCAGGATGTTGACTTCTAACCGATCGACGAGTACTTTCATTGCCCCAAGCATCAGACTACACGACCGTAATAATTGACCGATTGATTTTCAAATCAGTTGATTGATTGATCCGACCACAATGATCTGCGTACAATAACCTGTAAAACTAGCTTTAGAACGTTAGCATGATGTGAAGATAAACTAGGAAAAACTTGGCCGAAATTCTAAAAATGTATTTTTCCTTGCTATTAACTTTTCCTTTGGTGACTGAATTTTCGATAGAACAAAATGAAAGCATTAGGCATGAAATATCTTTGGAAAATCCTAGGAGTCGGTGAATCGAAAACTGTAATCAATGATGAAGTCAGGGAACCTGCCAATTCAATAAAAATATCTGCAGACGGTGGATTAAATCTCCTCTTTAGGAGGCAAGCCGCAACAATTAGTAGGCGTGTTCATATACCTTGGCAGCAATATCTCATCTACGGAAAATGATGTCAACATACGTGTCGTTAAGCAGACGCGTGGTTTTTCCCATCAGCAGCAGAAAAGAAGGAGGTCTTTCCAGTCCAAGTGGTCACTGCTGAATGAGAACTGGTTTCTTTCTTGGTGCCAATAAGTCTGTTTTTTCAGGCATGCACGGCCCCAACTTCCTGTCAGGAGCTTCTGGGAAACGCATCCTTTTGAATTTACTTTATCTTATTTCTATTTTTTATTTATCTCCCCACCTGTTAGGGTTTCATCTCTAGATCAAATGGAACTAACGATTTACTATACCTGAAACCATTTAACAGTGCGCAATATACCTTGGCAGCAATATCTCATCTCCTGAAATTGATGTCAACATACGCCTACTGAAGTTGTGAACGGCTGTCGACAGGTTATCGATCATAGGGAAGTCTGATTTGTCCGATAAAATAAATCGAGATTTCTTCCAAGCTGTCACTGTATCAATACTAATGTATGGATGCACCACAAAAACGCTAACAAAGATCATGGAGAAAAAGTTAGATGTGAACTAAACAAAACATATTACGTGCTATTTTGAACAAATCTTGGAAGCAATACAGCACAAAATTGCAACTGTACAGCCACTTACCTCCCATCTAAAAAACAACCAAATAAGCAGAACAAGACATATAGGACGCAACATAAGTGACGCTCTTTTGTGAACCCCATACACATAAACGCGCCAGAGTTGGTTGACCAGCAAGAAACTATTTACATCAGGAGTAATGGATGTTAGGAACTGATAGAGAAAGAGAGAGAAAGAGAGAGTCAGAGAAATCCGTACTGTAATTGCGACATGATGATGATAAAATGAGGGATCTCACCATTTAGGATTACATTCCAATAGGTAAATTCTTCGTGGAAAACAGAATCGAACAAAAAAACAACTATGAACCAAATGAGAAGACCTCTGACAAGTGAACATGTGTAATATAATTAAGGATGATAATTATTCATATTTGTTTGAGATAGATTGTGGGTTGGCTAAAAATCTGAAGTGGAAGAGTAGGTCGCAAAGGTCATATGCATCCATGAGTCGGCAGAATGTCAGGTTGACAGAATTTTTGGAAATCACTTGTGGCGATATTTTGATGATTTGTTTTGAAATCAATGTGGAAGACTGGATATTGAAAATAAACACATTTTGAATTCAAAGACAGCTGATTAAGCTATTGGGTACGGAAGGTTAGCAACACGTGTTCTTATATCATTAGAGGATGTGGTAATTAAGATATCATATAAATCATATAAACGATGTTATTTTGGAGAGTTATTCAGTTAGGCAGTTCAGAACTCAGAGTCTGGAGCAGAGAGTCGAACCTGCAACAGCCGCAGGGTTGAAGGGCCAGTTAAGGGCGAAGAAAGTGTTGTTGGCATTTTATTTCGTCTACCACCCATGTATCTGGTAGCGTTTCTATGTAAGAACTAATATATTTTATTCCGTTGTGTTTCGCGGCAGACTTGTGATTGAAATGTTGCCATCAGAAATAAACTTTTCGTATTTGAAACAACTAGGCCCGTTCTGTATTTGAGAAGTGTAACACCTAATTGATATTCTAGATGGTGGTGGGTCGGTGAGGCTACGTTACACTCATTGTATTTGGTTCCGTAAAATCACACCTATAATGAGGCCTGATTGCTGAGTGATTAGGGATTTTTTTAAAAGGATCGCTATCAGTTTTGATGCATGTGGGGATGATATTTTGTCAATATGTAAAGAAGATATTGAAATGCAACAGAGATCAAACTGACAGGTGGATCAGTTTCTTACCTAGTGCCCAACGTAGAGAGGGTATCCTCGTGGTGTAATGGTTAAAGCGATGGACTATGGAATCGTAGTAAGTGAGTTCGAACTCCAGTCACGCTATTACATTCACTTACGGATAAATACCCTTGGGAAAAGTATGAACCTTCTTATCCTCCCAGCTATGGGTTAAATAGTACCACTACTGTTCTTCTAGGAGAATGGCTTTAGCATTAAATAACCCTCAAAGGTTGATATACCATTAAACAAAGAACCCAAACCCAATATAGAAATCGAGACCAGATGTAAGGCTAGAAAACTAATATGGAAAGGAATTGTCGCATTGGCTTGTTTTGTGAATGAGATGGGTATTGGAATTTAGATGAAACCCATGATTCAGATGGTAATATTCTGAAAAGGTAGGGCAAGTCCCTAATTTGCTTGACTGTGACATCGTAGTAAGCGAGTTCGAACTCCAGTCGCGCTATTATATTCACTTTCGGTCTAATACTCTTCGGAAAGGCATGAACCCCCTTATTCTATCTGCTGCGGGTTAAATAGTTCAACAAATATTCTTTTACAATTTGTTTGGTTTGATTTCATGGCATATCAACCATTGTAGGTTATTTATTGAAAAAATCCATTTTATGCAAATAAGCAATTCTATTTCAAACAAATCAGTTTAGCATAAGCACACTGATCAGTTCTATTTAACCCATACATAGGACCCTATTAGGTGCTACCACTTTGGGCCAAAATGGACATGGGAGTGATGGCAATAAAGGGGTACTCTGCATCTCGCAAAGCTCCACAATCACTGGAACCTCACAATGAGACTGTTTAGTGTCGTATCCAGGACACCCGTTGGGGGTATCTTACCCCTCTACAGATATACAGTCGGTGTATTCTACAGCTCCAGCCGACTGAACCATCTTCTACAACGATGGCTTTGGCATTAAATATCCCGCTAAGATTGATTTGCCATTAATCATAGAAATCAAACCAAACAAAACCAAATCATATGTAGTTTGCGACACAAGGTCGGTTGAACCATGGTAAGCATGCAATACACATTGGCAATATAAAAAGAGATCGTCCTTGTCCCTTCAATCAGGGTAACAATGCCCAGGCGAGAAATAAAAAAACGATAAAATGTAATTTTTACCACGTGTCTGGTGGCAGACATATTGTTTCCGAAGACATCATCCTCTCCGATGAGAGAAAAAAAATAAAAAGATACTGGTAAATAATAATATGAATAATGAAAAAATAAAAAAAAGAATAAAACAAATAATGAGAATTTGATAAAATTAAAAATTAATGAAAAATATCGGTGAATTATAAATGAATCAAAAAAGGATAAAAATGCGGTAAAAAATGATAAATATATAATATAAATTTAAAAAAAAAAAAGTAATCCTAGTCCTCGGAATCAGGTTGTTCAAGCTGAAAAAAAAAAGTTTTTTCAAACAGAAAATAAAATCTATGCCCATGCTGTCAAACATATTGGTATATGAAAGTCATGACCTCTCCAAGGAAAAGCATAAAATATAATTAATGTTATAAATAATAAAATTGAAAAATAAAAAATTAAAATAAAAATTTAAAAAATTACAAAAATGGTTAAAATTGAAAATTAAGGAAAAAATAAATTATGAATGAAAAAAATTATTAAAATTCCTTAAAAAATATATCAATAAATTGTAATATAGTCCTTGTCCTCGTAATCAGGGTCACAATATCCAGGGTGGAGAATAAAAAAAAGAAATTAAAATCTATGATCATCGTGGCAGACAGATTAATTCCTGACGTCATCACTCACCACAATAAGAAAAATAAAAATGTCAAGCGTGGGAAGAGGGTTAAGGATATATATATATATATGTATATATATAGATATAGATATTGTCATACATAGAGAGACTGTTTCATTGTTTCATAATTAAGAAATTGAAATCTATGTTCATGTGTCATAATTAAGAAATCTTCATTGCCATGCCATTCAAATCCACTCTGATCAGAAGTGGTAAGAAATCTATGCTTATGTGTCATAATTAAAAAATTGTAATCTATTCTCAGGGTGGCAGACAGATTGGTTCCTGAAATCATCACCCTACACAATGAGGAAAATAAAAATGTCAAGGGTGGGAAGAGAATTAAGGATATATATATATATATATATATATATATATATATATATATATATATATATAATCATTCACAGAGAGACTGTTTTATTGTGTCATAATTAGGCAGTGTGGCTTGACCGGTGAGATGCTTGAAGCTGAGATCAATAACCGGTTGACTTTACATCAGTCGGACATCTTACACCAGAGCCATCGTCATTTTCAGTGAGTGTTTAAGTTAGATTTTAAAATGTTTCGACAGTTATGCTACTATTTCAAGGGAAAATATTTCGACCTGTCTCTAATGTTTCTTTTTTTCGCTTTGCTCTTTGCATACATCTATATTTTTTCTCCATTTAGCTTTCATTATTGTGCTTCTTTCTTAAGTCATAACCTGAGAGTAAAAGGAACACTACAAAAACTTTCTTCATAGTAAGCCTCAAATGAAGATGAACTCATGTCACTTTTTGTTTAGTTTCTATTCTGTTTTTCTTCATAACTCTGACGAAACGGTTTAAATTCTTATGTCTCGAATGTTGAAAAATCTACACAAGCACACAAATACGAGGATCATTAAATAAGTTTCCAGCCTTTTTTCGTATGGGAACTTTTATTGATAGTACACACATGAAACTCTAGTCCCCTTCGAAGTAATCTTCCCCGGCTGCAATGCACTTGTTGTACAGTTCCAACAACTTCTGGAAGGCCCCATCGAAGTCTTCTTGTGTGAGCGTGTCAGTGACCTTCGTCACTGCCGCTTTCATCTCCTCAATTGTCTCATAACGACAGCCTCTGATCTTAGGGAATAAGCAAAAGTTACAGGGAGCAAGGTCTGGCATATAGGGGGTTCTGAGGAAATGTCTTGAAGCTCATCTTGGTCAAATAGTTGTGGACTGGCGCATTGTCCTGGTGGAAATGCCTCTGATCCGATTTCAAGAGTGTTGGCCTCTTCCGACAGAATCTTTTCCTTGACTCCCTTAAAACCTCAACATAGTAACCTTAACTCTAATCCTTTGGCCAATCAACTCTGGTCTATTGACTTCCTTACTCCTTCCACACTTCTCATCATCCCTCACACATTCCCTACCTTCCTTGAATCTCTTATGCCACTCAAAAATTGATGCTCGATTCATGCAAGATGCAAAAGCAGTCTGAATCATTCCATACGTTTTTGTGGCCTTTTTTCCAAGTTTAAAACAAAATTTTATTGCATATCGTTCTTCTAAAGTGTCAGTTTGCATTTTTGAAATTCACCAACTGTGACAATCAGGTTTTAGTAGGGTGTATTCCAATTGCTGCTGTAGCTGTTCATTTGAACGTGAAATCATAAAAATTGGTCAGTCATCTCATAAGATACATAGCAATAACATACTGAATTTTCAAGAGTCTACGACAATTTTAAATGCCTGTACAAAAAAGTCCGGAAACTTATTGAAGGCACCGGATTAAAATATTTCCAGTTCTTAGATATTGTTTCTTAAAAAAAATTAATAAAAACAACAACATAGACTGACAGAAAAGCCTCCTACATTTTAAAGAGTTACCTGTGTGGTGTAAGTAAATTTAGGCAAATAGTAAGAGTAGCTCCATCTAGCTTATATCTAGCCGTTTTTTTTTTATGTACGATTAATTACCATCATGGCATGAATCAGCGCACACCATGCATTTGCTCAATTTGGAATTGCTACACTGGAAGGTTTTCGCGTTTATTTCGTGTTACGTTGGAATGATGCTGTTCTGGATAGAATTTTAAACCCATAGCAATACAGATCTTCTATCCAAAACAGCATCAGTGTATAAGGGTGGGGAGAGATTTAAGGATATATATATATATATTGTCATCCACAGAGAGACCAACGAGACACTACATGCTGGGATCGAAGACCGGTTGATTTTACGCCAGTCGGACATCTTACCCCAGAGCCATCGTCATTCTCAGGGTTATTTCTAAATATGTGTTATCGGATACTTGGAGAGCTCAATTCATTCAAAGAGTTATCCCTTTCACTATATGTGGAAACCAGCAATATATATATATATATGTGTGTGTGTGTGTGTGTGTGAGAGAGAGAGTGTGTGTGTGTGTTTATGTGTGTATGCGTGAGCATATATATATATGTGTGTGTGTGTGTGTGTGTGCGTGTGTGTGTGTGAGAGAGAGAGAGAGACGGTAATATATATATATATATATATATATATATATATATATATTATCTGCAGAATAAATTGGTAGCTAAATATCGCCATGAAAGTAAATATTTACTTTATAATTCAGCGCCAGATTAAACCACGTGAAGTAGTATGTCAGCCAGTGATAATCTTGTGACTTGAAAATAACACTGCGTTTGGAAAATTATTCTGTTGAATTTAACAAATTTTACATATACCGATAATGGTTCACTTGTGGATCGGTTAAGTAGGAGCGTGAATCAAAAAGTAATGTCTTTTTCTTTAGTACAGGAATAATTACCGACACAGGAACATGTATCATACATCTAAATGAAGTGGGCCCTCTGCGGATCACATTCTTACTTCTCAACATAGTCACCGTTTCTCTCGAAAGCAATGTTCTACCTTTGAATGTGAGCATGTATTCCTGCCTCGTAATATTCTCTTAACTGTTCTTTAAGCCACTTCCTCACTACTATTTTTACTCCCTCGTCCCTGGCATAATGTTTGCCTCTTAAACCCTTTTTCATGGGGCCGAAGAGATGATAAACATTATGCCAGGGATGAGGAAGTGAAAACTGCTGTCATGAGGAAGAGGCTGCACTACTATTTACCCATTGTTGGAGAGGGAATATTTGCGTTCACACCTTTTTCAATGGTATTAGGGCATTGTGAAATGCAAACCATCTCGTCCAGGGTTTGAACTCGGATGACCTGTGTCCATTTCCTAAGACAGTAGCCGTTACTCCCAAAACACCTCCTATATACATCTTATATATATATATATATACGTCTTATATATATATATATATATAGGAGGTGTTTTGGGAGTAACGGTTACCGTCTTAGGAAATGGACAATATATATATATATATATATATATATACGCTAGCTTTAAACAAATACAAGCAAAAAATGATTCATTTTAGTTAGATTTGTGCTTTTAACGGTATGTCAACTTCTTATGAATTATTTAATATCAAAATTTAATTCATTCGTTGATTAGCCCAATCGGCTGGGGCTGTAGAATAGACCGATTGCATCTCTGCGGAGGGGTACGATCTCTCCTCCCCACCTACGAGTATTCTCGATATCTTATTAAACAATCTGACAGTGAGGCCCAAGTAATGCCGGTGGTTTGGAGAATTTGAAGTGCCCCTTCATTACCATTGCTACCAGATCCACTCTGACCCGGAGTGGTAACACCTAAGGATAAAAGAGAAGTTTTGACATCTAAACTGTGTATAAACAAATGACTTATGCTAAAGTGAAATACAGCTATTGGATCATTTAACTGTGTGTAAGCAAATGATTGATGTTTAATTGAATTGTTAGTGATACATAATAATACTGGGAACCATTTATCAGTGAGCAAACAAATGAGTAATAATGAAAAGAATTTTTAGTGTTGAATAAAAATACTTGAAACCACTTTATTGTGTGCAGACAAATGATTAATATTGAATTGAATAATTAGTGTTAGATTGCAATAATAAATAGTAAAGTTGGCGACTGTTGTCAAGGGTGACCCGAAGGCTCCCTTTTCGATAGCTATTACACTAATGTGGAGGGAAGGGTGCTACTCCTTGCCCTGGATTGGTCCACTTTACCCTTGATCCGTACCTTGATCCAACTATCATTTTTGAGCCTTTGGTATGACTCGACCAGGGACTGAACCAGGGTCTCCTGGACCATTAGCGAACACTCTACTCATTAGGCCACTAGCCCGGTAAAGTAAAGTTAGCGACCATAGTCGAGGGTGACCCGTAGGCTCCCTTTTCGATAGCTACTACACCAAGGTGTAGGGGAGGGCGCTACTCCATTCCCAGGATTGCTCCACTTTACCCTTGAACCGTACCTTATAATGCTGAGTGTTAAGCAAGGTGGTATCAAGTTCCATTTTTAAAGTCTTTGGTATGACTCGACCTGGGATTGAACCCAGGTCTCCCGGGCCATTGGCGAACACTCTAACCGCTGGGCCAATGTCCCGGTTTAATTATTCGTATTATATAGAAATACTTGAAACCATTCAACTGTGTGCAAAGAAATGAAGCTCAAGAGTATTTAAAAATGTTATCAACAAATTTTTTTACAAATCATAGATATATAATATATCTGTATGAATAGAATTTGGCATTAAATGACCCACTATGGTTGATGTGCCTTAAAACCCAACCTACAGGGGCCCGACAATATTTTTCGGACACTTTAGTATTCGACTTTCCGAGTACCATAGAGTGGCGAAATTCCTTCAATAGAATAGCATAAACATATAAAGACAATACCTGTAATAAAAATGGAAGAAAATCGATTAGGTAAGGAAAAATATTTAATTTTCATCATTTTTTACAAAACACACGCGACATTATTTTTCGGACATCGTTGAAAAACTGTTAATAGACTGTAATATCACCTTTCTTCTCAATAACTTTTATCAATCTCTCTTCATAATGATCAAACATATGCACAATAACATCTCTACGTGTTTCTATTAGTTGTTTTTTGGCTCCTAGTATTCGTTCCCATAGTTGAGCCTCTTTCGTTATTTCAGGTCCATCATAGACAAGTTGCGCAAGCATTTCCCAAACATTTTCTATTAAATTTAGATCTGGGCTTCTTGCAGGCCATTCCAAAGTAGTCATATTCACTTTAGCCATCCATTCTTTCATGAGTTTTAACACATGGATGCTGCAATTGTCTTGCTGTAGAACGAAATCATTCCTCATCTCTCTTCTTATCCTTCTTCTTAAAGTCAACATGCTTTGTTAACCACCTTTTAGCACACTCCAGTCTTGCTCCTTTGTGTTTCTTTGTTAGTATAATTTTTTTCTTAGCCTTTGCATACTTCAAACCAATCCTATGCAGCGTTCTTTGTACTGTTCAGACGTTTACATCCAATTCACATTTCTCCTTCACTTTTCTTGCTGTAACTTTTTTTCTCCAGATGTCAAAAGCCGTGTCACAGTCCTCTTCATTCTCCTTTCAGTCCTCTTGCCAATTTATCTTTTCCGCCCTCTCTTCTTTTTCCGCTCGGAGTTTGTCTTCAGCATGTATTCGACCGTTGATTTCAACAGCTTCAAATCCATGGCGATCCCTCTGATGCTGAGGCCATCTTTCCACTTCTTCCGTGCCAAACAAACGACTTCTTTTGAATGCATTTTACCTCATTAAACTTAATTGTTTTGCCAAGAAATGTCCGGACTATTTATGCTGTTAGATTGTCCTATGTTAACATAGTAGTAGGGGTGCCTGTGGCCCCAGAACAGTGTACAAGCAGAAAATTTGCATACAGGAATATATACATGAACATAGCTCTTAATAAAATAGGATTTTTTGTTATGTCCGAAAAATAGTGTCGCGCAAGTTTTCGTAAAAATCACAAAAAACTAAAATTATCAAAGCCAAACTAAAAAAAATGATTACACTAGTAGTGGATTTTCACTCCTCAGCTACGTACTTACAATCTCAAAGGTTTTTGGCACTAGTGACCACCTTGAAGTACTTTTTTCAAAGTGTCCGAAAAATATTGTCGGGCCCCTGTAACCAAATTAATCATATGTAGATATTTGATTATGATTACATTTATATTTTCCATGTTCAATTGTAATTCTTTCATCAGGCATTTTTTGAAACTAACAACAGGGGGTGTCCTCGTGGTGTAATGGTTAACGCGGTGGACTGTGGAATCGTAGTAAGCGAGTTCGTACCCCAGTCGTGCTAATACGTTCACTTTTGGGCAAATACCCTTGGGAAAGATATGAACCCCCTTATCCTCCCAGCTATGGGTTAAATAGTACCACTACCATATTTACCAACCCCTCCACTCGGGCAGGATATGACACAAGGTCAATTTTAAGCGGAGTTTAACAGGTTTGAATTCAGAGTTTTCCTTTTCCTAGACTAGTTGCCTCACCAAGGCTGAAGAACCTAGTCTGCCCTACTATTTACCCATAGCTGGAGGGAGAATAATTGGATTCATACCTTTCCCAAGGGTATTAGTGCTATATGAAAAGCAATCAGTCTCGTCCAGGATTTGAACTTGTGTTGCCGTGTCCATTTCCTACGACGATAACCATTACATCACGGGCACCTCCAAGAATTGTAATTATTTCATCAGAGATTTTTTTGAAACTAACACCAGTGGGTGGCCTCGTGGTGTAATGGTTAACGCGTTGGACTGCGGAATCGTAGTAAGCGAGTTCGTAACCCAGTCGCACTATTACGTTCACTTTTGGGCAAATACCCTTGGGAAAGGTATGAACCCCTTATCCTCCCAGCTATGGGTTTAATAGTACCACTACTGTTCTTCTCGCCAATGGTCCAGGAGACCTGGGTTCAATCCCAAGTCGCGTCATACCAAAGACTTTAAAAATGGTACTTGATATCTCCTTGCGTAACAGACAGCAATATAAGGTACGTATCAAGGGTAAAGTGGAGCAATTCCGGGAAAGGAGTAGCGCCCTCCCCTACAGGTTCTTGTAGTAGCTATTGAAAAGAAGCCTTCTGTTCGCCCTCGACTACGATCGTCAACTTACTGTTCTTCAAGGAGAATGGCTTGGGCATTAAGTAACCTCCAAAGGTTGATATGCCATTAAACAAAGAAACCAAACCAAACCAAACTAACTACATTATCAAATTGGTCTGTGTTACAAATTTGAAACCTCTTACGGTGTGGTAGGTACTTTTATAGTTATTGACAAAAAAATTAGCCTGGAATAAAACAACGGTAATAGGGCACCCAGTAAGAATCAATCTCACTACATTAGTGAAATGGTGAGCCTTTCCACAAAAAGACTCTGTTACTCATTTCCTAAGCTTCGGAAAGACAGGAAATATGGGAATGAAACTCATTGAAATATCGAATTGCTTTGTGAGATGACCTTGTAAAGCCTCATGTTGTGGTAGATGTTCAGAACTGGAGCCTCACCATTGAATGTAGTTTAATATCATACTCAGGACACCCGTATTTATCAAAGCGGGTGGTAGTCTTATTCGTCTGTAGCGAATACAGTCAGCGGTTTTTGAGCCTCATCGACTGAGTCGCTGAGGAAAATAGAATTGGTTTCTTGGTTTTTACAGCATATCAATCTTCATGGGTTATTTACAACCAAAGCCATCTCTTTTAGAAGGGTGGTAGAGGTACTATCTAACCCATAGATGGTGGCAGGGGATAAAAGAGTCCATACTTTTCAAAAGGATATTAGTGAACGTAATAGGTCGACTAGAGCTTCTGATGGTGAGGCCCCGGCGATGATGGGGCTTTGGGCAATGCAGAGCACTCCTTCATTGCCATTACTCCCAGGTCTACTCAGGCCCGGAATGGTAGCACCTGATAGGGCCCTATCTATGGGTTAAATTGACCTAAACTGCATACTTATGCTAAACTGAATTGTTTGAATAAGAACCGTTTCACTAAACTGAATAGGTTGAAATAGAAATGATTTTGACAGTTAAACTGCATACTTATGCTAAAGTGAATGGTTTAAAATTAAACTGTTTTTGACACTGAAACTGTACTTACGCTAAACTGAGTTGTTTTATATAGAACATTTGATATTTAACTGTGTAAATAAAATCTATACTTATACAAAACTGAATGAGAACTGTTTGAATAAACTGACTAGCTTGAAAAAGAAATGTTTTTTGACAATTAAACTGTGTACTCATATTAAATTGAGTTGTTTGAAATAGAACTGATTATTTACATAAAAATGGATTTGGCATTAAATAACCTACAAAGGTTGATATACCATGAAACTCAAACAACCTACCAACCGATCGTCTGGAACTCGAACAGGCTTACTTGGATTTCGCGGTCCAGCACATTAACCACTATGCCTCGATGACTCTCCAGATAGATAGATAGATAGATTAGGAGAGAGATAGGAAGAAAGGAGAGAGGATAGCCAGCTAGATAGATAGATAGATAGTGAGAAAGGGGGGAGAGAGATCGGTAGGTAGAGAGATATCTCCCAAATCAAATTGAATCAATGTCTTTCGTAAGTCAGCAACGTCAAATCGTGTCGAGTGATGGAGCTGACGCCAACGACGCACGCTGCTTGCATGATTTTGATAAGGATTCACTGATAGAAGAAAAGTAAAATATTCCAAGGAGAAAAAAGAAAGAAAGTCGAGTATTTATATTTGTTTAGTATGTTTGACTTTTTCTTCTCGGTGCATTATACAGATTTATTTGTGCACAACGAAATTGTAATCAAATATCTACTTTAAAAATAAAGTGGACGACTCCGCTGAGGTGCAACAGAAAAAAGAGAAAATACTTTTTTGAAAAATGAAATAATGATAAATATTTTAAGAAGTGGAAGGTGAAAGAAAGAAAGAAAAAAAATCAGAAGAAAGAAGGAATTAAGGTAAAGCAACAAAGGTCAGAAAATACATTTAAATTCAAAGGGAAGAAGAAAGAGAAGAAGGAGAGAAAGGAAAGAAAGGAAGATACGGAAAAGAAGGAAGGAAGAAATGAAGGATTTGTAGATGAATGAAGGATTACTGACAAAAGAATGGGATAAAAGAAGACGGAGAATGGATGCAAAAAGAAAGAAAGAAAGAAAGAAAGAAAGAAGAGAGCTATCAGGAAGTGGTCAGGAATAAAAACTGAAAGTAAGAAAGAAAGACATAGATAAATAAATAAATAAATAAAGAAAGAAAGAAAGAAAGAAAGAAAAACGGAAGAGAGAATGAAGAAAGATATAAGTGAATAGAAAGAAAGAAAGAAAGAAAGAAAGAAGCGAGCTATAGGAAAATAGAACGAAAGAAAGAAAAAAAGAAAGATAGAAAGAGGTGAGCTACAAGGAAATAGAAATAAATAGATAAATAAATAAATAAGAAAGAAAGAAAGAAAGAAGAAGGCTATAAGAAAAAAAGAAAGAAAGAATACAGCGACAAGGAAATAGAAAGAAAAACAAATGAATAAATAAAATCAATAAGAAAAAAGAAGACAGCAATCAGTAAATAGTAAATAAGTAAAGAAAGAAAGAAAGAAAGAAAGAAAGACGGTAGGAAACAGAAGAAAGACAGAAAGAAAGAAAGAAAAGGTAGGAAACAGAAAGAAAGAAAGAAAGGAAAATAAAGAATGAAAGAGAGAAAGAAAATAAGAAAACAGATACAAGAAAGAAGAAGAAGACGACGAAGAATAAATGAATGAATAAAAGGAAGATAGAAAAAACATACATACCTAAAAAAGAAAGAATGGAAGAAACGAAAGATGACAGTTAAAAGTAAAAAGGAAAGAAAGAAAGAAAGAAAGAAAGAAAGAAAGAAAGGGAAAAATAGAGAAAGGAAAGAAGGAAAGAAGAAAATAAAGACAACAATAGCATGATACTAAGAAAGAAAGCAAGAACGAAATAAAGAAAAACTGAATGAAAAGAAAGAAAACAGTCATAGATAAATAGTAAAGAAAAGAAAGAAAAAAAAAGAAAGAAAGAAAGAAAAAGGAAGGAAGGAAAGAATGAAGGAATGAAGGAAGGAAGGAAAGAAGGTAAGAAGGAAAAAATAAAGAAAGAAAAGGAAAGGAAGAAATAAATAAACTAAAAGCGTAAAAAAAGAGAAATATGAGGTCGGAAATGAAGAAATAAATAAAAGTTAAGACTGGTATAATAGAAAGAAAGAAAGAAAGAAAGAAAGAAAGAAAGAAAGAAAGAAAGAAGGAAAAAAGAAAGAAGGGAGAAAGAAAGACGGAAGGAAGGAAGGAAGGAAGGAAGGAAGGAAGAAAGAAAGAAAGAAAGAAAGAAAGAAAGAAGAAAGAAAGAAAGAAGGAAAGAAAGAAAGAAAGAAGGAAGGAAGAAAGAAAGAAGTAAAGAAGAAAGAAGGAAAGGAAGAAAGAAAGAAAGAAAGAAAGAAAGGAAGAAAGAAGGAAGAAAGAAGGAAAGAAAGAAAGAAAGAAAGAAAGAAGGAAGAAAGAAGGAAGAAAGAAGGAAAGAAAGAAAGACAGAAAGAAAGACAGAAAGAAAGAAAGAAAGAAGGAAGAAAGAAGGAAGAAAGAAAGAAAGAAAAAAAGAAAGAAAGAAGAAAGAAAGAAGGAAGAAAGGAAGAAAGAAAGAAAGAAAGAAAGAAGGAAAAGGTGCTAAAAGAAGAGTTAAAGGAAAAAGATAGAAAGAGATCAAGATTTATGGCTAACAAAAAGAAAAATGATGGTCGTAAAACAAACAAAAATGAAGATATGAAGAAGTAAGTCGTGAGAAAGAAACAAGTCATGAAATTAATAAAACAAAAACATTAAAGATGATCAGAAACAAAAACAAAAAACAAAAAACAAAAAAAAAAAACAGTCACAACAGAATGAAAAATTTAGTATTTTCTTTTTACATTTTCCAACAGTTTTCTTACGAACCTCGATTTCATTTCAGTTGGTCTAAATTCATAAAAATCTCTAATGGATTTTTGAGACGGTTTTTGAAAAAAAAAAATCAAAGAAATATGTAAGGTTATTTCATATTGTACTAAAATATTTCTGTATTTTCCTTGTCATTTCTGGAAACATTTTCAGTTTTTTTTTTTTGTCTTCTTTTTCTTTTGCTTGATTGAATTGATACTAACATTGAAAATTCGACGTATTAAAATTGAAGCCGTTAACAAAAATGCCAAAGAGAGATTACACTGTCTCCAATAGGATTGCAATCGCGTGAGAAGTAAAAGCGTTTGCTTTTTTTTTTCCTGCCATAACTTTCATTATGTATAATGTTTCTCTCAATATTTTTTTCTTTTTGGTTAAATTGATGCCCAAAACATGATAGTCCATTTTTCAAGACAAGTCAAGGAAGCCATTTTATTTGCTGAGTTGTAGACAAAGACAAACACCTGAAATAAAATGTCAGACGCAATTAAAACTATAATATGAGTCTGTATTTTATTAATTAAGCATGAGTTTTATTACTCAAAAATGTTATTTTAACCTAATTCTACAGCTTAGGAGTGTTGATAATCTATCTATCTATCTATCTATCAATCTATCTATCTATCTCCACCAGTTCCAATATATTTCATTATTTTCCCATATTGGTCTATTCTACTCTCTTTGCTTCCTAATTTGGATAGATCTATCTATCTATCTATCTATCTATCTATCTATCTAAATAATTTTTACATGTATGTATGTATGCATGTATGTATCGATCGGTTCCTGTCTATTTCATTATTTTCGCATCGATTTTAGTCTATAGGTCTTTCTTTCTTTCTTTCTTTCTTTCTTTCTTTCTTTCTTTCTTTTTATTTTATTATTTTCACATATATCTTAGTCTATAGAACTTTCTTTCTTTCTTTTTTTCTTTCTATTTCATTATTTTCACATATATCTTAGTCTATTCGACTTTCTTTCGTTCTTTCTTTCTTTCTTTCTTTCTTTCTATTTCATTTTTTTCACATCTATCTATCTCAGTCTGTTCGTCTTCCTTTCTTCTTGGATCTCTCTATCTCTCTCCACACACACACACACACACACACACACACACACACGCGCACACACACTCACACACAGACAGAAAAACACACGCACACTCACATACATACACAGAGAGAGACAAACACACACACACACACGCATATATGTAGATATATACATTTTTTTTTTTATTTGTGCGTATACTATAACTTTGATGGTGTGAAAAAATCTGGATAAAACAATTTGCAAATAAGAAATATTACACAAACAGATATTTGTGGAAAAATTCAATAAAAAAGAAAAAACTAAAAACATTCATACTGCTTGAAAATAATCAACCAGCCCCGCAATATCTAAACAAAAAGAAAAAAAAACTCTGATGTAGTTACCTAAACTTAAACAAAAAAGTGCTCAATACACTAAGTACAATGAAATAAAGGATATATAAAAGATCCAAAAGTTATCATGAAGATCCGATAGATTAGTTCTGGCTCTTTAGGCATTATATATATATATATATATATATATATATATCATAACTGTGTTGGTTGTCACTAAATCACTTTGTGGGTTTGTGTCGAACCAAGTGCAATATAATATGGGGGGTGCTCAGTATCTAGGATAGAGCTATTGTGTAACAATAATAAATAAACATATAATAATGATTGATAAATATATATTAGATATATATATTTAATTATATATATATATATATATATTTAATTCATGGAATTTAGCCTTCGACACCTGGGTTTTCGATTCATTTCATTTTCTTAACTGCCTGATGATTGGTGTTTTGCAAAAAACTCCATGGAACCCAGGGGTCGCAGTATAAATTCCAGGAATTAAATATATATATCTAAAATATATTTATTTACTATTATAGAAATGGTAGATTTGGTAAATCCGTCAAGATGTGAAAAAATAAGTCAAAAAGTCGACAAATCGAAGCTGACTTCAACAGAATCATTCTGATGAAGTCTTTTATAAAATAAAGACGAAATATTATTGAATCTTCTTTTTTTTTCTTGGGAAGAAGTGGCTCTGGAGGTTATCGTGTCCTCTGTAAAGAGTACGGATGTAACTTGTAAAACTCATTTAGGTTAATAGGTCGCGCTATTACCATGACTAGTTACTTTGGCGAGGATGCGTGATATGAAATGATGGCTCACTCGTAAAGTTTCGGCTCTGCAATCTGTGGTTGCTGGTTCGATCTCCAGTGGTGGAGATCACGGTATACACTGCTGATGAGGCCTAATAAGGTCGAAACAGCTGTCCAGCGTTTCCGTATGTCATGCGTAAGTGTTCGCCAGATTTTCTGATCATGGTAATACACGTCCCATTATTGAATCTGTTTTGGTATTTACACACACACACACACACACATACATCCTGTTAAAAGCTTTGATATGAATCAAAGACTCTAAAATAATTTTTTCCTAGACTTCATCAGATACAATCGGAAAATAAAAAAAAAATGCAACCACATAGGAGGGATAGTCAAAGGAAGGAAAGAGAGGGGAAAACGAAATCCATTTCAGTTATGTATAGCTTTTATCCATGTAGGGCTAGTTCCGGTCCTTTCTCGTTTCAGATAAAGGCAACTATAAAACCAATAAAATTAACACTTTAGCAATCAGAGTGATACATATCCACATTTCAAACAAAAAATTATTAATTCTAATTCTAGTATGTCATCATTTTTTCTTTGAAAGGTACCAAAACCCCTGCCGTAAATGGTAAGATTTCTTTAACCCTGTTAAAATATTTATACCAATTTGATACATCCTTGTTGAATATTAACTTTCACTATCTACTCAAATTTTCGACTATAGTCTAAATTTACAGTATATATATATCATCATCATCATCATATCGCGCTGGTAGCACGGATATCCCTGACCCTCTCTCACCACTCCTCCCTATCGTTCATCGCCCTAGGTAGGTCTTCAGGACAACATCCCGTATCCTCACAAAGCTGCTGAATGTATGTTCGTGCTGGTCGTCCTGCTTTTATATATAATGACCACAACATCTTGACAGATGATAGCCCTATTTACCCCTTTACCAACTTTATTATTTTGATTCATGACTGATTCAACTGGTAAAAATATACACAAGATGCATAAGGATAAAAAGGTAATCTGTACTTCATTGAATTATGGTGACAGACACTTGTACTATACTTGTACCATTTTCTGGATCAACGTAGCTACAGTCCAGTGACAAGCATTGCAAGATAACGAGTAACAATGATAACAGCCGGTTATACCTCAGTGCCTCTCGGACTTTTCTCGTCAAAGGTAAATACTGCAGCGGTTTGATATTGCAGATATTTCTTCTCCAGTTTTGATTTTAGAATTAATTTTCCCGAGAACAGTTATCTTCATCACAGCTTTGTCATTAAATTCGTGATTTTTCTCATCTTAAATTTGTCCGCTTTAGTTTGGTTTGATCTTATGGCATATCAACCATTGTAGGTTATTTCATGCCAAATCCCGTTTATACATATATATTTATATATATCTGGTTTGTAAACATAAGTCAACCAAGTCAAATAGTTCCAAGTATTGCTATGTATTCATCATCATCATCATGTCGTGCCGCTAGCACGGATATCCCTGACACTCTCTCGCCACTTCTCCTTATCGTTCATTGCCTCTGGCAGGTCTTCAGGGCCACATCCAGTATCCTCACATAGCTGCTGAATGTATGTTCGTGCTGGTCGTCCTGCTTTTGCCCGGCCATATGTGGGGGTCCATAGGAGTACATCACTTATGAGCTAGTCCCTGCTTCTCCAGCAGTGTCCTGCATGTCTGTTTCGTCTAACTTGGATAGTTATCGTGGTGGGAGGCAGGTGGCCGTATATTTGGTGTTTTGTGGGGTGTTGCCGCTAGGACTTATTCAATATTGCTCGCAGTATTCTAGTGTAATTGACGTCTAACTTTTTCTCCAGCCGTTTTGTTAGCGTCCATGTAGTGCATCCATACAGCAGTATCGATACGACAGCTTCCTGGATGAAACTGCGTTTCATTTTATCGGTTAGGTCCGATTTCCATATAATCGATAGCCTATTGATAGCTGTCCATGCTATGTATTACTAACAATTAATTTGTTTACACGCAGTTAAATGATAAAACTGTTCTATTTTTAACAATTCAATTTAGCATTACTCATTTGTTTGTACTGTTTAAATGTCAAACAATTCTATTTTATTCATAGATAGGACCCAATCAAGTGGTTCCACTTTTGGCCAGAGTGGAACTGGGAGCAATGGCAATGAAGGTGTACTCTGTATTCCCTAAAGCTCCATCATTACTAGAGCCTCGCCATCAGATTGGTTAATATCATATCCAGGATACTTGGTGGGGGTGGTGGGGATGTTACCCCTCTGCAGAGATGCAGTCGGTGCATTCTAAGGGCCCAAGCGATTGGGCTGCTTAAATTTGTGTATATGTATATTTGTTGCGGAAAAAGTGTAGATGATTAAATACAACCCCGGTCTGCAAATTTAAAAATTCTATTTCTTTGAATCGAGAGAAAAGTCTGATGAAAAGCACAAGTTTAAAAGTCCTTTTTGTATGCAAAGGCAATTTTAGCGTCAATATTTTTATGAAAGAAATTAAGATGTAGCAGTCATTGTTAGGCTAATCAAAAGGGATGTATTTTGTGTGTGTAAAAGTACTTTGTGTAAGTGTGTCCCAATATAAGTGAGAAAATATATTCACGCCTTTACATATATGAGGTTGCTACTGAAATTTTTTAATCAGCAGGGTACAGATGGAGCGAGTATTTTTCACCCAATAAAGAAGTATACAAAAATATTTTTTTTATTTTATTGCGGACTTTTTGTCCTTATCTTGGTAGTTTTTGTGTTGTTTCTTCTTTCACAACGTTTCGGCCAAACTTCACCTCTGGCCTTCGACATGTGATTTACCTCGACCTCGGATAAGAATGCTGAGTCTTGTAACCGTATCCCCAGTAATTACTGCCTTCCATAGTTGTTGTCTATCGCACCACGTTTTTTGACCAAGTAAACTTCTGGCCGGCTTGGGTAGGATTTGAAAGCGCTAACTTCTGACAATGCTCACCTGGAACCGTAGAGACTCAACGCCTCTATCCGCTGCGCCAATGATTCCAATTAAAACCATATACAAAGATAGTCAAACGATGTTGAAATTAAACGAATTCTAGAAAGAAAAGAATGAAGATTTTGACTCAATATAAATGTAACAGAATAGCCAAGAAATTTCGGTTCATGCCTTTGGGTTTAGTTAGGCTTAGAACCTTTTGGCTCAGCACAAGGCTTAGAACCTTTTGGCTCAGCACAAGGTGCAACCTTGATGTAGGTGGTAACGCGTGAGCGCACACAGAGCAGACATGTCTCTCAAAAATGTCACAATAGTCCGAGACGAAACGGGATGACAGGGTACGGGTGACGTCACGCACCGGAAGCGCGCGGAGGTTTGTGTGAGAATTTGAAGAAAGTTAGAGAGTTGAGTACTAGACGCCAAACGTAGAGGTTCGACTTTTGGAGCTCGCAGACGCGAGGCGAACTTGCGCCCTAAGGGGGCCAAATGAATAAGACAGCATAGCAAGATTGTGTCTCTCCTCCTTACGTCAAAACCTTTAATTCAAAGTTAAGGAAAAGGTTGCGTACCTGAACAAGAAATCGTTACGTGTTTTCGAATTTCGAGATTCCTATGTTCTATCGTAATGAACATTATATATCTATTTCGCACATGGCCATACTCGTGTATATGGCTATGTAACATAAATTAGCCAAACGATTAAGTCGATATGCAATAATTCATACCTACTGGTAGTTGAATAAGCGTAGATAATTCCATACTCACTCAACTAACAAAGTGTTTAAAATATAATTTTGTAGCCAATTAGAATCATAGATATGTCATCAGCATTTTTTCATCTCATTTCTGTAATATAATGGCCGAGGGATTTTGGTTTATGCCATGGGGTTTAGTTAGGCTGAGAACCTTTCGGCTCAGTGCATGGGTTACTTAGGTGCAACATTAGGACAGGTGTTCACACGGGCGCACCGAGCGGACGTGTCACTCAGAGATGTTACAATAGCCCAGAGGGGAAACGGAGACTAGTGAGTGCGAATGACGTCACGCACCGGAAGCGTGCGGAGGGTTTTGGAAGATTTTGAAAAAGTCAGTGAGTTGAGAACTGGACATCGGACGAGACGGTTGGCTTTCGCTAGCTTGCGAGGCTGTGTGCTGGTTTCTCACGAGAGTGGGGGAGCAGATGAAAAAGCCAGAATAGAAAGAATGTGTATCTCTCTTCCTTACGCCGAAACCTTTAACTCAAAGGTAATAAAAGTTTTCGTACCTGAACAGAGAAGTCTTTTCGAATTTCGAGATTCCTGTGTTCTATGTGATATATGTATATATGTAATGAACGTCCCATGTACATTTCGCATATTCATGTACATTTCGAGCTTATCTAAATTGTATAAATAAGTGGAGAAATAAACATTTTTTCAGTAACTATGGAATTACCTATACTTACTTAACTAGCAGGATGAAAGGAATTCATTCAGCATCTCCTCAATCTTTCGGCTTATATCTTTTCAGTGAGCATTTAACAATCTTGGAGAGAAAAGATTTCTTGAATTATTTTGGATTTTCATCCTTCAATTTTTTCGCGGCAAGTCAAATATTGTCGTCTGTAACGAAATTTTAATATTGTGGGGAGCAATGATTGGTCGACAAATACCAAAATACAGATACAAAAATGACAGCTTCTCGTGTCTTTTTTTTGCACAAAATTAACACTTTTTAGTATGACTTTTTTACTTGACTTTCCATATATATATATATACAAATTTTGTTGAACATAATAGACATTTTCTGTCTACATATTTTCTTGTTGATCCGTTCATATTACCGATGGTAGTGGCGCTCTTATATAGTAGTAATGCAGCACGACATGATGATGATGATGATGATATCGAATATTGTTGTTTAATTCTCACAATTTATACACAATTTTATGGTTTTAATCAAATATTCCAATTTACAACAAACCATTTGTTTTCAGTTATATGGTTTCAAGTATTCCAATTCAACACCGATAATTTTTAAGCATTTATATTGTTTCAAGTTGGTAATAATAATAGTCGTTTGTAAATGATTTTAGCTTTAAGTATTTACTCTAATTTCCAAGTGGGTAGAGTGTTCGCCAATGATCCGGGAGACCTGGGTTCAATCCTAGTTCGCGTTATACCAAATACGTTTAAAATGGCTTAACACTCAGCAATATAAGGTTCGTATCAAGGGTCAAGTAGAGCAATCCAGGGAAAGGAGTAGCGCCCTCCCCTACACCTCGGTGTAGATGCTATTGAAAAAGGAGCTTTCTAGTCGCCCTCGAGTACGGTCGCCAACTTTACTTACATACTAATGGTATCAAGTATTCCTATCAAATACAAATAATCATATATTTTCATACCTTGTCCAGTGGCAAAAGATATTCGAGGCCCATGGGGTGGTAATACTGCCTAAGCCAATAAAACTGTAGCATTACAGGTCGGCGGCTGATAAGGACAGGGTATCGCACGTGCCTTCACAGGTTGTATGATAAAATTAAAATTAAAATCGCTATCCAATATTAAGAATTTACAAACTGATCTATTTGACCCTAAGATGGGACCCCAAGTGGTACTACCACCGTGAATCAGATTGAACCTGGGAGTAATGGTGATGAAAGGGTACTTCTTACTCTCTAAGTTTCAGAACTCTAGCCTCACCACCAGATGTAATTTAGTATCATATCCAGGACACTCGTTGAAGGAGGAGTCTTGCCCCCTCTGCAGGGGATAAAATAAACGAATTCTAAGCCTTGTCAATATTGCTTAATATACGTGGTGCCTTCAATAAGTGTCCAGACTTTTTTGTACAGGCATTTAAAATTGTCGTAGAGCCTTGAAAATTAACTATGATATTGCTATACATCTTATGAGATGACTGATCAATTTTTATAAGTTCAGGTTCAAATGAACAGCTACAGCAGCAATTTGAATACACCCTACTAAAGCCGAATTGTCACAGCTGATGAATTTAAAAAATGCAATATGGACGTGAGGACACTTTAGAAGAACGATATGCGATAAGATTCTGGTTCAAACTTGGAAAAAATGCCACAGAAACGTATGGAATGCTTCAGACCGCTTTTAGACTATCTTGCATGAATCAAGCATCAGTTTTTGAGTGGCATAAGAGATTCAAGTAAGCCACGGAGTCTCTGAGGGATGATGAGAGGTGTGGGAGGAGTAAGGAAGTCAATACACCACAGTTGATCGGCCAAAGGGTTTGGGTTACTATGTTGAGGTTTTAAGGGAGTTCAGGAAAAGATTTCGTCAGAAGAGGCCAGCACTCTTCAAATCGGGTTAGTGGCATTTCCACCAGGACAATGCACCAGTCCACAACTCCGTCCTTGTCACAGACTATTTGACCAAGATGAGCATCAAGACAGTTCCTCAGCCTCCCTATAGCCCATACCTTGCTCTCTGTGACTTTTGGTTTTTTCCTAAGCTCAAAGGCTGTCGTTATAAAACAATTGAGGAGAGGAAAGAGGCTGTGACGAAGGTCATTGACACGCTCACACAAGAGGACTTCCATGTGGCTTTGCAGAAGTTGTTGGAACGGTACAACAAGTGCATTGCAGCCGGAGGAGATTACTTCGACGTGGACTAGAGTTACATGTGTGTACTTTCAATAAAAGTGTCCATACGAAAAAAGTCTGGAAACTTATTTAATGATCCTCGTATTTCCATTTAGTTACAAGCGATTGCACATTCCTTTACTTCTTCTTTTTTATATTGGTTTGCACTTTTTCTTCCTATTATATTTGTACTAATGCAATTTTCTTCACTCAAATATCCCAAAAGAGATCAAGGCCAAATTCAACAAACCTCAAATAATCATGATAGGGTTCAGAAGGAAAGAATGTAGCTTACAAATATAACTTTTCATAAAACTTAGGTTGCTTCTTGCTAATGTCGGGTAAGTCATTTACATGAATGGTTAAGTATTTTAGGATACGCCGTAAAACTCAAGTTATATTTTGATTTTCTGGACATAAAAGACAAAGCCTTTGATTTTCAGACCCTGCACTCAAATAGGACTTAAAAGTGGGTTATAAAAGCTGGTTTTTCTCAGGTAGTTGTAAAAATGGCCAGATAAATGAAAATTTAATATTATCAAAAAGTGTAGAGCGACAACCTACCTCATTGTACCTTTCATCTCTATGAACTGGATGAGGGCCGATCACAAGAGTAAATATCAGCCACGTATATACAGCAATTTTGAGAGTCTTTGTTCGAAAGCTCCATGGAAGATTTCACTTCACCAATTCAAATCATTCTTAGAGAAAGTTCTGGACTTTGATTAACTTTATCTATTTGTTCTTATTTGAGTGTCGAGATATTAAATTCTTTCTTCAAACCATCTCATGCCACATTTCCTCGATATTCCAGTTCATTTAACATAAGATAAGAATCAAGTTTGGAACTGTATGTTTATTTTTTTATTTTATTTCTGAGCCTTAAAAACCCAAGTTAGTCAAGGGGAGGATGTCTTCGTGGTGTAACGGTTAAAGCGCTTGACTGCGAAACCGTTATACGCGATTTCGATATCCAGTCGCGCTATTACGTTCACTTTCGGACAAATACCTTTGGGAAAGGTATAAACACCGCTTATCTTCCCAACTATCGATTAAAGAACATCACTGCTGTTATTCTAGAAGGATGGCTATGGCATTAAATAACCCTAAAAGGTTGATATGCCATTAAACAAAGAACCGAAATAAAGTTGGTAACTAACTGTCAAGATAGAAAGAAATGCGAACCGTTTACTACGAGCCACAGACGATACCAGTCCGCGCAACCTTATTTGAGCAAATTATTATAGTTAACGAAGAAAATAACAGCTATCGATAGGCTATCGATCATATGGAAGTCAGACCTGACCGAAAAAAGTGAAACGCAGTTTCTTCCAAGCAGCGGTCGTGTCCATACTGTTATATGGATGCACTACTCGGACGATAACAAAACGGCAATTACACAAGAATGCTGCGGACAATATTGAACAAGTCCAGGAGGCAACACCCCACAAGGCACCAACTATACGGCCACCTACCTCCCATCACAAAAACTATCCAAGTTAGACGAAACAGACATGCAGGACACTGCTGGAGAAGCAGGGACGAGCTTATAAGTGATGCACTCATATGGACACCCACATATGGCCGAGCAAAAGCAGGACGACTAGCTCGAACATATATACGGCAGCTATGTGAGGATACGGGATATAGCCCTGAAGACCTGCCAGAGGCGGTGAACGATAGGGAGAAGTGGCGAGAGAGGGTCAGGGATATCCATGCTGGCGGCACGACATGATGATGATGATGGCTAAAACAAGCTTTTAGCATGGGGTGAAGAGTTGTAAGTGTAAAGAATTGAAAACTTGATTTATTATATAATCTCTTTTTCGAACGCTGTTCATCGCCTCTTTTTGTATTGTTCTCTCGTCATTTCTCTCGCTGTCATCTCTCTCGTCGCCATCTTATCTTTCCGTCCTGCCGTCTTTTCTTATGATCCCACGCTGTTTCATTGGGATGAATAAAGACATTTTTCTGTGCTCATAACTTTATTACTTTGATGACTTTTCTTAAACATACATTTTACCAACGGTATGCGGAGATGAAAATTGGAAAACCGCCCGCTCTGCGGTTTCTCTACAGTCTACGTAAAGTTACTGTCTAACCTCTTAACTGCAAGAATCGCTAGATCACATGATCAAGATTATCTAATCACTGCCAAGTTCTAAACTGATCCAAAACTGTCACTCACATTGTTAGAATGTATTATAACGTATCTACGCTACATGTCAAATAAATGATTCAAACAATCTATAAAAATATAGGCAACTGTGTTTATAAATGGTTATCTTTCGATGGCTGTTTTATTCTCTTCTATAGAAGCCACTCTTATAGAGGAGCAGCAGTAGTTCCCTGGACACTGCAACGCAGTATATGATCAAAATCCGATAGATAGATGGATGAAGTGATACATCCTTCCCTTCCCTAAAAAGTGTGACCTCGGATTAGCCAAAAACTACAGAGGCATAACACTTACATCCATAGCAGCCAAAATCTACAATGCCCTATTACGAAACCGCAGAGAACCCCAAATCGACAACATCCTTAGGAAAAACCAAAATAGCTCCCGAAGAAATAGATCCACAACCTCACAAATATTAACCATCTGTAGAATCCTTGAAGGTGTACGGGCAAAAAACATACAAGTGGCATTACTATTTGTCGACTTTACCAAGGCCTCCGATTCCATTCACAGAGGAAGGATGGAACAAATCCTACTAGCATACGGTCTACCTAAAGAAACCGTAACAGCAATAACGATTCTCTATAGAAACACCAAAGTAAAAGTACGATCATCAGATGGAGACACAGAATACTTCGACATTGTAGCAGGAGTACTACAAGGAGACACGCTAGCTTCATACCTCTTTATCATTTGTTTAGACTACGTACTTAGAACATCGATTGATAAAATCAGAGAAAACGTCCTCGAGCTGACAAAGAAAAGAAGCAGAAGGTACCCCGCAAAAACAATTACCGACGCCGACTACACCAATGACATAGCGATACTAGCAAATACATCCAACCGAAACCGAAACACTACTGCATAGTTTGGAACGAGCAGCCGTAGGCATAGGCATCTATGTCAATGCACACAATGGAATATATATGCTATAATCAAACGGGTGGCATCTCCACACTAGACGGAACCCCTCTTAAACTAGTTGACAAATTCACTTACCTAGGCAGCAGCGTCTCATCAACCGAAAAGGACATCGACACGAGGTTAACGAAGGTATGGACAACTATCAATAGGCTATCGATTATATGGAAATCAGACCTAACCGATAAAATGAAATGCAGTTCCTTCCAGGCAGGGGTCGCATCGATACTGCTATATGGATGCACTACATGGACTCTAACAAAATGGCTGGAGAAGAAGCTTGACGCCAATTACACAAGAATGCTGCGAGCAAACTTGAACAAGTCCTAGCGGCAACACCCGACAAGACACCAACTGTACGGCTACCTGCCTCCTATCACGAAAACTATTCAAGTTAGACAAATGAGACATGCAGGACACTGCTGGAGAAGCAGGGACAAGCTCATAAGTGATGTGCTCTTATGGACCCCAACACATGGCCGTGCAAAAGCAGGACAACCAGCACGAACATACATTCAGCAATTATGTGAGGATACGGGATGTAGCCCAGAAGACCTGCCTGAAGCGATGAACGATAGGGAAAAGTGGCGTGAGAGGGTCAGGGATATCCGTGCTACCAGCACGACATGATGATGATGATGTGTATATAAAAGTATGAAAAATTATACTTGGTGCCTTCAATAAGTTTCCACACTTTTTTTGTACAGGCATTTAAAATTGTCGTAGATTCTTTAAAGTTCAATATATTATTGCTATACATCTTATGAGATGACTGACCAATTTTTATGATTTCAGGTTCAAATGAATAGCTACATCAGCAATTGGAATACACCCTACTAAAGCCTGATTGTCACAGCTGGTGAATTTTAAAAATGCAATCTGGACGTGAGGACACTTTAGAAGAACGATATGCGATAAAATTCTGTTTTAAACTTGGAAAAAATGCCACTGAAACCTATGGAATGCTTCAGACTGCTTTTGGACCATCTTGCATGAATCGAGTATCAGTTTTTGAGTGGCATAAGAGATTCAAGGAAGGCAGGGAGTCTGTGAGGGATGATGAGAGATGTGGGAGGAGTAAAGAAGTCAATAGACCAGAGTTGATAGGCCAAAGGGTTAGGGTTAGGGTTACTATGTTGAGGTTTTAAGGGAGTTCAGGAAGACATTCCGTCAGAAGAGGCCAACACTCTTCAAATCGGGTCAGTGGCATTTCCAGCAGGACAATGCACCAGTCCACAACTATATCCTTGTCACAGACTATTTGACCAAGATGGGCATCAAGACAGTTCCTGAGCCTCTCTATAGTCTGGACCTTGCTCCCTGTGACTTCTAGTTATTCCCTAAGCTCAGAGGCTGTCGTTGTGAGACAATGGAGGAGATGAAAGAGGCTGTGACGAAGGTCATTGACACGCTCACACAAGAGGACTTCGATGGTGCCTTCGAGAAGTTGTTGGAACGGTACAATAAGTGCATTGCAGCCGGAGGAGATTACTTTGAAGGGGACTAGAGTTTAGTGTACTATCAATAAACGTGCCCATACGAAAAAAGTCTGGAAACTTATCGTATGCTCTCCGTATATCATATACACTCGTGCAATGAACAACTTTGTCATTGCCGTTGTCTACCTCAAAAACAATAGTCGTTCATTAAACGCGATATGATTTTGAAACTCCAAAACTTACTGAGTTTCTAGGCCTAATCCTGCCGTAACTTCAAACCCCGCTTTGTCAATATCGAAACAAAGACTAATAGTTAAAATCATAAAACTTTTATTTAATGCTGTTTAGAACTTATAACACTTATGCTTATACTATAGACAAATATCATAGATCGTTAATAAAGTTATTTAAATTTTTTATCTTAACTAAATCATCTATTTGCCCAATTGGCTGGGGCTGTAAAATATACCGACTGCTTCTCTCCAGAGGAGTAAGACCCCCACCCCAAGATTTACCTGGATATGACACTAAACAATCTCATGGTGAGGATCCAGTAAAAAAACATACAAAAAAGTAAACATAGATTCACAATGAATACAATTCCCTAACCTCTCGATATCAAATAGCCCCAGACAGGTTTACATGACGGTTAAATCAATCAATCAATATATTTTAGAACACCTGTTCCTGATTTAACAGTTATTTATTTGTTTATCATTTCTTTTCTTTTGATGAAGAGTGACCATGGTGTAATGGTTAACAAGCTCGACTATAATATCGAAGTAAGTGAGTTCCAACGGGGTCACATTTTGTTTAGTTTTAGGCAATATCAACCGTATAAATATCATTCGTAAGCACATTCTGTTGATAACAGCTAAATCATCATCATCATGTCGTGCCGCTAGCACGGATATCCCTGATCCTCTCTCGCCACTTCTCCCTATCGTTCATCGCCTCTGGCAGGTCTTCAGGGTTACATCCAGTATCCTCACATAGCTGCTGTATGTATGTTTGAGCTGGTCGTCCTGCTTGTGCCCGGCCATATGTGGGGGTCCATAGGAGTACATCACTTATGAGCTCGTCCCTGCTTCTCCAGCAGTGTCCTGCGTGTCTGTTTCGTCTAACTTGGATAGTTTTCGGGATGGGAGGTAGGTGGCTGTATAGTTGGTGCCTTGTGGGGTGTTGCCTCCAGGACTTGTTCAACATTGCTCGCAGCATTCTTGTGTAATTGCCGTCGAGCTTTTTCTCCAGCCGTTTTGTTAGCGTCCAAGTAGTGCATCCATACAGCAGTATCGATACGACTGCTCCTTGGAAGAAACAGCTAAATAGTTGCAAGTATTTCAATCCAACAAGAGTAATTGTTTCTACTATCAATAATTTGTTTGCACACAGTTAAATGAATATGCATATTGTTTGTAAGTGAATACTTTGTTGGTAATTTTATTCTTAAATGGGTTAGAACTAATTCGCTGCACTCGAGTATTGCTGAGCCCTCAGCAAATAAAATTTAGCTTTTCATACGCTGGGCACACTTCTTTTGATGACCTCTGACCCAAATGATGGAGTCGTCATGGAGTCGTCATTGTTATATGCTGGAGCTTTGGGGAAAGCGGAGTACCCTTTTATTGCCATCGCTCCCAGGTCCATTTTGGTCCTGAGTGGGAGCTCCTAATCAATGGGTCAAACTGAATTGTTTGAAATAAAATTGTTTTTATATTTAACGGTGTGTGAACAAAAAACGGGACATGGGAACTTTCATTTTCTTTTAGCCGTTTGCTTGAAATAAGTCGTTTGAATGCCAAATAAATATCGCGTCCACACAAAAGATGGTATTTTTTTTAAAAGAAGAATTATTTGAAATAAATTGAAAATCCGGCAAGCACTGCATGCGACGTACGGAATCCCTGGATAGTTGTTCGACCTTATTAGGTCTCATCAACAGTGCATACAATGATCTTCCCCTACTGGAGATCGAACCAGCGACCACAGATCCTAAACACTGAGTTACTGGTCCGCATTGCAGGTAAGCGATCCCAAATTAACTATTTATTGTAAATGCGCGACTAATGAACTTGATGTCTTGTAGTTACATCTATTCTCTCACAGAGGACACGGTCTCCTCCAGGACTACGTGTCCCCAAGAGAAATGGAGATACGCATCCGTGTACTTCATGGGCAACGAAATAGACATGCATTTAATTTTTTTTTTTAAATAGAGGAATTTAAAAAAAAGTATCGATTGAATTACCATGACCGGAAAATCCGGCAAGATGGTATTCTACAGTAGACTTTGATGTATTTGCTTTAAGACACTCTAGACAAGAGAATGATCTCAAAGAAATTGAACTTTTTTAGACATAACTCACAATAGATATGTGGGCTGAGGCCGTAGAATACACCGACTGCATCGCTTCAGAGGGGTAAGCCTTCCCCAACGAGTGTGTTGGATATGACATTAAACAATCTGATTGTGAGGTTTCAGTAAATCTGGAGCTTTGGGGAATGTGGAGTATCCCTTCATTGCTATCGCTCCCAATTCCACTCTGGCCCGGAGTGATAGCACCTGATAGGGTCCTATCTGTGGGTTAAATAGAACTGTTCGACATTTAATCTGTGTTCTTATGCTAGACTGAATTGTTTGAAATAGAACTGTTCGATCATTTAACTGTGTGCAAATAAATAACTGATGTTTAATTAAATTGTTAGTTATACATAGCAATATTGGAAAACATTTAACTGTGTGCAAACAAATGATTGATAGTTAATAGAATTGTTCGTATCAGATAGAAATAAGTGAAGCCATTTAACTGTGTGAAAAAATAGCTTAGGCTCGTTTAAAGATCTTATCTACAAAACGTTTTTAGAAATCAAATATATTTAATCATATTTACTCAACCCCTCGGCTCGGGTAGGATACGACTCAAGGTCAATTTTTAAACAGAGTTTAACAGGTTTGAATTCAGAGTTTTCCTTCTCCTAGACAAGTTGCCTCACCAAGGCTGAAGAACCTAGTCTGTCCTATGTTTACCCATAGCTGGAGGGAGAAATAATTGGATTCATACCTTTCCCAAGGGTATGAGTGCTATGTAATCAATCTCGTCCAGGATTTGAACTCGTGTCGCCGTGTCCATTTCCTACGACGATAACCATTACACCACGAGCACCTCCATAATCCAATATATTTAATATAGATGTATAAAAAGGACTTGATATTAAATGAGTTACATGAGTTGATATGGCATAAAATCAAACCAAAACCAAACAAAACGAAACGAAATTAATAACAAAATTTTGTAAGCAATCATAGCTTCAATTATAAACAGATCAATTTAATCCATAGATAGAACCCTAACAGATACAACAATACCGGATAATAATTGCAATGAAAATGTCCTGCACCCTAACAGTGATGATCCAGAACTGGGGACTGATTATTAATGTCATACCTAGGACACCCCTTTCGGGTGGCTGGTTTTACCTTTCAGCAGGGGATACAGTGGGAGTATTTTGGGCTCAGAAAATAGGGCAACACACAATACAGTATTAGATTATACTTTCTTTAAAATATCAGAGCACTACAATCATTATTAGTGTAGTGGTAAGTGAGATGGTCCAGCAGAACATGACTCGTGAGTTTGATTCTCAGTGACATCTGTCCTTGTGCCAAACTACTCAAAGCTTCGTTTAAAACCAATAAAATTCAAAAGAATGGACCATACCTTTTCACTATTTCTTTTTGACAAAGACTGATGACGATAGTAAGTGCTCGAAATCTCTACATTAGTGAACATTATGAACTTTGCTGGTTCTGAAATAAATTCGATCCTACAGAAAGATTTAAAGAAAGAAAGCTTATAAAAAATATAATAGGCTTATGTTGTCTGTTATCTTTGATAAAATAGGCCTAAAAGAAAAATTACTGCCTACGTGCAATATATATATATATATATATATATATATATATATATATATTAAAAAGTAATAAAGATGACTTACATCAGTCAGTATTTCACAACATCGATTTTTAGGTGATCCTTAACGTTCCAACACATCTCAGTCCAGAAAATTTTAAAGTTATTTTTAACTAGTTCAATTTCAGTGAATCGTTACGACTCACTTGACGATCGATGTCGTGAAACCCGGCGTTGTGAGATAAGTAGCATTTAGTACTTCCTGATATTATTACAATGACTCTACTTTCTTTATATGTTCTGTTTTATTTCTTCTTGTGTTTTTGGTTTAATTTGATTTAGTTTCTATTTTAATGGCATATCAATTATAATAGCTCCTTAATTAATGCCAAAATGATCCCTATAAAAGAACAGTAGTCGTACTACTGAACCCATAGCTGGAAGGATAAGAGGGTTAATACATTTCGCAAGAGAATTAGTTCGAAAGTGAGATTTCCCAGTCGGCTGGAGCTGTAGAATATACTGACAGCACCTCTGCAGAGGGGTAAGATCCCTCCAACGAGCGTCCTGAAATATGACACTAAACAGTCTGATGGTGAGGTCCGAGTAATGCTGGGGCATTGGGGGATACGGAGCACCCCTTCATTGCCATTGCTCCCAGGTCCACTCTGGCCCGGCGTGATAGCACCTGATAGGGCCCTATATATATGGGTTAAAAAGAACTAACAGCATACTTATACAAAACGGAATTGTTTGATTAAACTGAATAGCTTGAAATAGAAATGTTTTTGACAATTAAACTGTACTTACATTTAAACTGCGTGCTTATGCTAAACTGAGTTATTTGAAATAGAACTGTTTTAGACATTGAATCTGTATTTACACTAAACAGAATTGTTTAACATAGAACTGTTTTGACATGTAACTGTGTGTAAACAAAATCTTCACTTATACTAAACTGAATTAGCTGAATTAGGACTGCTTGACTAAACTGAATAGCTTGAAATAGAGAGGCTTTTGACAATTAAACTGTACTTACATTTAAACTGCATGCTTATGATAAACTGAATTATTTGAAGTTGAACTGTTTTTTACATTGAAACTGTAGTGTAATTGAATTGTTATATATAACTGCGTGAATAGTTTGAAATAGAAATGTTTTTGACAATTAAACTGTGTACTTATGCTAAACTGATTTGTTTTAAATGGAACTGATTGTTTACATAAAAATGGATTTGGCGTTGAATAACCTACAAAAGATAATATACTATAAAACCCAAGAAACCAAACCAAACCATCGAAAGTTAGAATAATAAAGTGACTAGAGTTCGAACTCAGTACGATTACCCAGTCAAGTACGTTTGCTACTGCGACATGAGGACTCCCCTTTTCGTTATTCTACGGTCGATTTTTTTCAAAACTGATTGTGAATATACACCCTAATTTATTTAGCAGCCAAAATCTCAATATTCATATTTCATCATCATCATCATGTCGTGCTGGTAGCACGGATATCCCTGACCCTCTCTCGCCACTTTTCCCTATCGTTCATCGCCTCAGGCAGGTCTTCTGGACAACATCCCGTATCCTCACATAGTTGCTGAATGTATGTTCGTGCTGGTCGTCCTGCTTTTGCACGGCCATGTGTGGGGGTCCATAAGAGTACATCACTTATGAGCTCGTCCCTGCTTCTCCAGCAGTGTCCTGCATGTCTGGTTCGTCTAACTTGAATAGTTTTCGTGATAGGAGGCAGGTGGCCGTATAGTTGATGTCTTGTGGGGTACTGCCACCAGGACTTGTTTAAGGTTACTTGCAGCATTCTCGTGTAATTGCCGTCTAGCTTCTTCTCCAGCCGTTTTGTTAGAGTCCATGTAGTGCATCCATATAGCAGTATTGATGCGACCGCTGCCTGGAAGAAACTGCGTTTCATTTTATCGGTTAGGTCTGATTTCGATATAATCGATAGCCTATTGATAGCTGTCCATGCTTTCGTTAACCTCGTGTCGATGTCCTTTTCGGTTGATGCGACGCTGCTTATTATAATATCTGAAACAAAAGGTACAACAGTGCATGATAATATTTACCGGAAAGCGCTGGTAGGAAATTGAAATTTCGGGCAAGACTGTTTACTATTCACTTCACGCTCAGACCTTTGGAAAAGGCTTCAATCCCTCTCTTCTCACCTCGGCTAAAGCTAAACTGTTGGCCATTCTGGGATCTAATGAAAACTCTGAATTCAAACCAGTTAAACTCCTCGTGCAGAGGGGTTGGGTAAATATATATAGCTGTTTAGGTTTATATTACCCTGCTTCTCAATCGTATTTGATCTGAAATCAAGGAAATCCTTTGCAAAAATCAGAACTCGACCCATAACATCCTAGATTCTGACTACCCGTTGAAATATCGGAGTCGAGCAAAAACACTTGAGGCAACACTATTGTTCGTAGATTCCTCCAAGGTATTTACTTCCATACAGAGGATAGATAAAGCAAATACTTTTGGAATATGGTATTCCCAAAGAATCTGTTACCACTATTAAGGTGCTTTTGAAAAAGACGAAACAATGGTTCGCTCATCCGAGGGTGATACCAACATCTTCGATTTTGGTTGTTGGTTGGTTGTTTGGGTTTTATGGCATATCCACCTTTGTTGCTTATTTAACGCCAAATCCATTTTTATGCAAATAGTTCTATTTCAAGCAATTCAGTTTAGCATGAGTACACAGTTTAATTGTCAAAAACATTCATATTCCAAGCTATTCAGTTTATTCAAACAATTCTAATTTAGCTAATTCAGTTTAGTATAAGTATAGATTTTGTTGACGCAGTTAAATGTCAAAATAGTTCTATATTAAACAATTCAATTTAGTGTAAGTAGAGTTTTAATGTCAAAAACAGTTTAATTTCAAACAATTTACTTTAGCATAAGTACACAGTATAAATGTAAGTACACAGTTTTATTGTCAAAAACATTTCTATTTCAAGCTATTCAGTTTAGTCAAACAGTTGTAATTTAAATAATTCAGTTTGAGCATAAGTATGCAATTAGATCTATTTGACCCATATATAGGACCCTGTCAGGTGTTACCACTCAGAGTGGACCGGGGAGCAATGGTAATGAAGGGGTGCTCTGCATCCCCCAAAGCTCCAGCATTACTGGAATCTCACCATCAGATTGTTTAGTGTCATATCCAAGACACTCGTTGGGGGGTCTTATCCTTCTGCAGAGATTCTTCGATATTGTCGGTGGAGTTTTGCTATGAGATAATTTAGCACCATATATATTTATAATCTGCTTTTATTACGATCTAGTAATGTCCATAGCTATCATAAAAGAAAATAGTTTTTCACAAAAGAATACACGAAGCAGACGATAACCTGTCGAAAGAAATGAAAGACGCTGATTAAACACATCCTCTTGCGTTTTTTCCTAATATATTTACCCAAGCCTAATCACTGCCGCATAGCCTAGAGAACCAGCCTCTACGTGAAAGCTTTCAACAAGAAGTAGCCATCTCCACTCTTGCCCAGTCAGCTGGGGCTGTAGAATACACCGACTGCACCTCTACAGAGGAGTAAGACCCCCCCCCATCAACGAGTGTCCTGATATGACACTAAACAGTCTGATGGTTAGGTTCCAGTTATGCTGGAGCTTTGGGGAATACAGAACACCCCTTCATTGCCATTGCTCCCAAATCCACTCTGCTCTCGGAGCGGTAGCACCTGATTGGGTCCTATCTATGGGTTAAATAGAACTAACGGTGTACTTATGCTAAACTGAACTGTTTGACTAAACTGAATAGCTTGAAATAGAAATGTTTTTGACAATTAAACCGTACTTACATTTAAACTACGTCCTTATGCTAAACTGAATTATTTGAAATATAACTGCAGAGCACCCCTTCATTGCCATTGCTCCTAGGTCCATTCTGGCCCGTAATGGTAACACCTGATAGGGCCCTATCTATGGGTTAACTAGAACTAACTGCATACTTATGCTAAACTGAATTGTTTGAATTAGAACTGTTTGACTAAACTGAAATGCTTAAAATAGAAGTGTTTTTGATAAATATACTGTGTACTTAAATTCAAACTGCGTGCTTATGGTAAACTGAATTGTTTTAAATCGAACTGTTTTTGACATTGAAACTCTACTTACGCTAAACTGAATTGTTTAATAAAGAACTGTTTTGATATTTAACTGTATGTAAACAAAAATCTGTACTCATACTAAACTGAATTTGCTGAATTGATTAAACTGCATAGCTTGAAATAGGAACGTTTTTGACAATTAAACTGTGTACTCATGTTAAACTGAATTGTTTGAAATAGAACTGACTATTTGCATAAAACTAGATTTGGCATTAAATAAGCTGCAAAAGTTGATATGCCGTAAAAGCCTAACCAACCAAACGACCAACATTTTTTTTGTTAGAAAAGTTAATTTTAGAACGTAAATATTTGAAGAAAAAAAACAAGGATTCATGCATGAAATGTAACAGATTTTTTAATCTTAATCAAATGGGTTTATTTTGAGTGTATAAAATATATGTGTGAGTGTATCACATTATAGTGGGAAAATATATCTATGCGTTAGCTTCTACTGGGCTGCAACTGAAAATTTTCATCAGCAAGCGATGTACCATAAGGGTACCGTCTAGACACTCGTACCACTAAGACCCTTCTGTGACCCTACTGTGATAAAAGTTGACGAATGCAAGAAACTACACAAATGTTTATCTGCTAATAAAACTTGAATGTAGTTGTCGGGAGAAAGAAAGAGAGAATGAAAACTTATACGACCCCGGTAGCTGGGCAAAAAGAAGCGATATATCATGATGAGAAAGAAAGAGCAGACACAGACCTTGAATTTTGTTCCTGGTTTTCTGTTGTATTTCCAACTCGCTTGTCCGCTGGGTCACGTCCAGTGTAAGGCTCCCTTTGGAGTCCTCCCCACTAAAAAATGGGACTCGTAAACTTACGGCTCCTCACATCTTTGCGGCTCGTGTTCAACTGTCTTTACCTCATCACGTCTCGCTGTCAACTCCTCCAAAAACGAATCGTCCTCCTCCCTTCTGCCTACACATCCACTTCCAATGCGTACAAGATCTTGGGACCTCCAGTTTTCTTTTGTCATCCTCAACTAACGCAGACATTCATTTGTGACGGGCTGACACAGAAGTGCTTTAGCCTTAATCACTCAGTGGTCAACAACCTGTCGACATGTATGCCTTTTTTTATCATTTTTTCTTCTCACTCTTCTTCCTAGAAATTAGTCTTTCGTTATCTTTATAATTTACCACATCACGTAACAGCTGTTTTAGCAGTACAAAGATCTATGCAAATATATTGGTTTAATTTAAGATGATTAAACTATATTGAAATTAAATGCATTTCCGAATAAAGAGAATGTAAAATTTCAACTCAAAAGAAATAAACCATACATTTTTGACTTGGTGCAAAATACGAGGATCATTAAATAAGTTTCCAGATTTTTTTTCTTATGGGCACTTTTATTGATAGTACACACATGAAACTCTAGTCCCCTTCGAGGTATTCTCCTCTGGGTGCAATGCACTTGTTGTACCGTTTCAAGAACTTTTGGAAGGCCTCATGTCAGTTCTCTTGTATGAGCGTGTCAATGACCTTCGTCACAGCCTCTTGCATCTCCCCAATTGTCTCAAAACGACTGCCTCTGAGCTTAGAGAATAACCAAAAGTCACAGGGAGCAAGGTCTGGACAAGAGGGAGGCTGAGGAACTGCCTTGATGCCCATCTTGGTCAAATAGTCTATGTCACGGATGGAGTTGTGGACTGGTGCATTGTCCGGGTGGAAATGCCACTGAAGAATGCTGGCCTCTTCCGACGGAATCTCTTTCTGAACTCCCTTAAAACCTCAACATAGTAACCCTAACCGTAACCCTTTGGCCAATCAACTCAGGTGTATTGACTTCCTTACTCCTCCCACACCTCTCGTCACCCCTCACAGATTCCCTGCCTTCCTTGAATCTCTCAAGCCACTCAGAAACTGATGCTCGATTCATGCAAGATGGTCGAATAGCAGTCTGAAGCATTCCATACGTTTCTGTGGCCTTTTTTCCAAGTTTAAAACAGAATTTTATTGCATATCGTTCTTCTAAAGTGTCAGATTGCATTTTTGAAATTCACCAGCTGTGACAATCAGGCTTTAGTAGGGTGTATTCCAATTGCTGCTGTAGCTGTTGATTTGAACCTGAAATCATATAAATTAATCAGTCATCTCATAAGATGTATAGCAATAACATACTGAATTCTCAAAAGTCTACGACAATTTTAAATGCCTGTACAAAAAAATGTCTGGAACCTTATTGATGGCACCACGTACATCTGTATAACCTAGAAAACATCTATCCTTTCTATTGCTATTTTATAAGACTGAATTTGGGTTTAAACTAGAGAAAAAGTCAGAGATCTATATGTAATTTTAATGGGTTGAAAATATTTTGAAACAATCTAGGAGAGAAAACATTTCTTAAATTATTTGGGGTTTTGATCCGTGAAATATTTTTTGTGGCAAGCCAAATATTGTCGTCTGGAAGTATCAAAGAAATTTTAAAACCAACGTGTATACGCTGAGTGGTCATAAAATGCTAAAGTACCGATTAAAAAAATCATATCTTCTGGAGCCTACTGTCTGAAATGTACACACACACACATATATATATAGTCATCCACAGACAAACTGTTTCGTTGTATCACAACTCTTTAGTGTAGCTAGACCCGTAGGACGCTTGAAGTTGGGATCGAAATACGCCCAACTTTACGTTAGACTTAGTATCATACCGCTCAGCCAGCAAGCGAACCATTTCAGCTGGGCAATTATAAGGCATTATATAGTAGCTTTGGCTTGTTTACATTTTTGCCTCACCCAATTCATTCGAAGTTTACATTATGTGAGTGGAAGCCGTTAATTCCTTCGCCGGAATGCTCAACCCCCGTGGGGGAAATGCAAAAAGAGAAGTTTGTGTGAGAAAATGCGATTGCAGCTGAGTGGGTACAAATATATTGGGTGTCTCAATATGCATGAGACTCAATAGCTATAACAATGACAATACTAATAATAATCTTGTGTTCTTTTTTGTTTTACATTCGAAAATAATGTACTATAACAACTAATAATCCTCGATCACAATACCTTGGACAAACGAGGAAAAATATTTGGCTTCACTACTTATTTGGAAACAAAACATTCAAAACGATCTCAATATAGTTGCAACCCATTTATATGATAATGATTTATCACTAAGACAAGAATCTCAAAAAAGATTTTTGCCCAGTCGACTTCTTCTCTGCAGAGGGTTAAGACCCCTGCCCCAACGGGTATCCTGACAGATATGACACTAAACAATCTGATGTTGATGTTCCAGTGATGCTGAAGCTTTTGGGAATGCTGAGCACTCCTTCATTGCCATTGCTCCCAGGTCCACTCTGGCCTGGAATAGTAGCACCTGATAGGGCTCTGTCTATGCTAAACCGAATTGTTTGAATTATAACTGTTTGCCTAAAGTGAATAGCTTAAATTGAAATGTTTTTGACAATCAAACTGTACTTACATTTAAACAGCGTGCTTATGCTAAACTGAATTGAAATGGAACTGTTTTTGACATTGAAACTGTACTTAGACTAAATTGAATTGTTTGATATAGAACTGTTTTGACATTTAAGTGTGTGTAAACAAAATCTGTCCTAATACTAAACTGAATTAGCTGAATTGGAACTGTTTTTACAATGAAACTGTGTACACATGCTAAACTGAATTATTTGAGATAGAGCTAACTACTTCTCTAAAAATGGATTTGGCGTTAAATAACTTAGAAACGTTGCCATAAAAATCCAACCAACCAACCAACCAACCAACCAAAAAAGATTTCATATCCTGGAAGCTGATATGATAATAAAAAACAAACAAACATTGATTTCATGTCTCTAGCTCAAAGGATGCATTGTTCCAAATGACCACCATTGCGCTTGGGCCAGTAAGAAATCATTATCATATTGATGAGACATTTATATTGAGAGACACAGTATTACACCAATAAACAGAAGTTTTTCACATTTGTTCACTCGATGAAACTTTTAGTAAAGGACTTCTAGTGTTAAAAGTTGTAAGAGAACTTCTCTTGTGGGCTACCACACAAGCACAACCAATGTTGTACGGACACTGGATACCGTCGAGAGGATTTTCCTACAGCGATGGGTGATAGAGACGGATGGCGAGAGAGCGAGTCAAGAGAAACCGTAATGTCGGGTCGACCTGGTGACATATATACATATCACAGTTTGTATGTGTGAGAGTTAAGATATGTCCCACATTGGGAATCATTTAATCTAAAGTCTATTTTTATCAAGCATTCCGTAAAATTTGAGGTTGATAGGGTATTTTCCAAAATCAAAGAGAAGTCCGCAAGTACGCTGTAACTAGTCTCCATGAGTTACTCGCTCTAATTTAATTTTCTCTCCAGTCAGCCTGGCGCCCATTTTGAATCTAATCCCCCGCTGAGACTAAGCCAGAATGACCGCTTATCCAACACGCCCTTTAATCTCGTACAACGTGTCACTGTTATCCGATTCTTTATGGCGTCCTATGCAATATGCCGTCTGTAAGATGGCGTCGAGCAAAATTGGATCGGGGTCGTAAGCACTGTTAGGACGTGATGAAAAACCAGAGACAGGCAAGGAAATGGGGGGGGCGGGGCGGGGAGGTCCTTCAGTCTGTAGACATTCAAGCTCATTTTGCTTCCATCCACCCCCACCCCGTTTGACACAACAGCGACCTCTTGGATAATTCAAAGGGCGGGTAAATCAGGTAATCGCAAGTCAAATCACGGCGGAAAGATTAGATGAGCCGTCATCAGGTGGTGATGGGAGCTATCTTGAGCCAAGAAACTAAATTAGAGACGAGTGTTAATGCAATAAGGAAGCCAGGACGTGATCCAGTCACGCATTCTGATTCGTTAAGCTTGAGGCACTGTCGACTAATCGTCAAGAAAGTATTACTAAAGTGGGCAAGTGGCTTGAGCATTGGAATTTCTGATTAAAGTTATTAATAAGATGGTGGATTAATTTATTTTAACGGCTTATTAACTCGTCTCGGGTTATTCAGTGCCTAGATGTGAAAGAATCACGTATTTACATTTTTATGTTGTCTCAAATCAGTTTTTTACTTGATAAGTAAGTAAAGTTAGCGACCTTAATCGAGGGTGACCCGAAGGCTCACTTTTCATGAGCTACTACACCGAGGTGTAGGGGAGGGCGCTACTCCATTCCCTGGATTGCTCCACTTTACCTTTGATCCTTACTTTATAATTCTGTGTTAAACAAAACGCCATCAATTACCATTTTTTAGTCTTTGGAATAACTCGACCAGGGATCGAACACCGGTCTTCCGGACCATTGGCGAACACTCATTCATTAGGCCAATGGCCCAGTCGGCTGGGGCTGTAGAGTGCACCGATTGAATATCTGCAGAGGAGTAACCCACTGCAAACGAGTGTCCTGAATATGAAATGAAGCAATCTGATGGTGAGGCTTCAGCCCAGGAGCTAAGGAGTACTTCTTCATTTTCATTGCTTCCAGGTCCACTCTGGCCCGGAGTGGTAGAACTTGAAAGGGTCTCATCTATGGGTCTAATAGACCTGTTTAACATTTAAACTGTGTGCAAATAAATGACTTACATTAAATTGAATGATTAGAAATACAACCTTGTGATTATTAAAACATGTGTTAACAAATGACTGATTTCTAATCAATTGTTGCCCAGTCGGTAGGGGTTGTAGAATACACCGACTGTACCTCTGCAAAGAGATAAGTTATAATTTACAAAGCTTTTTGCTTAGATGTGGCACAAGGATGAATGAATACGGTACCCAATGAGACTCGAACTCATTCGTGAAGTTTTGCTAGTCTAGCTTGTTAACTATTACACTACCCGAGGCATACTCTACAGAGGGGTAAGACCCCCAGAACTAAACAATCTGACGGTGAATTTCCAGTGATGCTGGTACTTTGGGGAATGCACAGCACCCTTCATTGCCATCACTTCCAAATCCACTCTGGGGGTGGTAGCACATGATAGGGTCCTATTCATAGGTTAAATAGAACTAAACTGCGAACTTATGCTAAACTGAATTGTTTAAATTAGAACTGTTTGACTAAATTGAATAGCTTGAAATAGAAATATTTTTGACAATTAAACTGTGTACTTATATTTAAGCTGCGTACTTATGCTAAACTGAATTGTTTGAAATGGAATCGTTTTTGTATGCTAAACTGAATTGTTTGAAATTAAACTGTTTTTGACATTGAAACTGTACTTACGCTAAACTGAATTGTTTAATATAAAACTGTTTTGACATTTAACTGTGTGTAAGCAAAATCTATATTCATTCTAAACTGAATTGTTTGAATTAGAACTGTTTGTCTAAACTGAATAGCTTAAAATAGAAATGTTTTTGACAATTAAACAGTTTGCTCATACTGAACTAAATTGTTTGAAATAGAACTGATTATTTGTATAAAAATGGATTTGGCATTAAATAACCTACTAACCAAACCAAATAAAACAACCAACCATCTAATCAATTGTTAGTCATACATACCAATACTTCAAACAATTTAACTAAGTGCTAACGAATGAATAATATTGAATTGAATTATTAGTGTTGATTTGCAATTCTTGAAACTCTGTATACTTAAATTGAATTGTTTGAAATACATAGCAATGCTTGAAACAATTTAACTGTGTGCAAATGCAACTATTTTTGTCAGCAATATTTGAAACCATTTTGGGTGAGTTCAAACAGATGATTAATACAAAATAGAACAATTTGTGCTTGATTATTTGGAACCATTTAATTGTGTTAACGATTGTAATACTTGTATGCAACTAAATGAGCTCTGCATCCTTTAAAAATAAGATTACTTACAATCTATTGACTTAGAAATCTTGTGTATGGCCATTTAGCGGTATGCAGACAAATGAGCTCTGTGTCATTTAAAAATGTTATCAACAATGCTTTTACAAATCATATATAATCTGTATAAAGAGTATTTGGCATTATATAACCTACTAAGGTTGATATGCCTTAAAACCCGACCAAACCATATATATATATATATAGATGTATGAAGAAGATTTGGCATTGAATAAATTAAAATGGTTGATATGCCATATAACCAAATGAAAATCATATATATATATATATATAGAGAGAGAGAGAGAGAGGAAGAGAGAGATAGTCTGAAAATGAACGCAATAGCGCTACTGGAGTTTGAACCCGCTTCCTCCGATGACATATTCCAGCACCTTAGCCTCTATGCCACATGAAGCGGGAGAGAGAGAGAGAGAAAGAGAGAAGACTTAGTATTGAATAATCTATAATGGTTGATATGCCATAAAACCCAACCCAACCCAACCAAACCAAACCAAGCCTACTAAATAGAAATTATTTGCTCATAGTTGTATAATTTCAAGTATTTTTTCAAATTCTCGTAATAGTTTCAAGCAACTTATTCGACTTGATAATCATTTATTTGCAAATGATTAAATGGTTTCAAGTAACTAGTAACAATCATTTGTCTTTATCTAAAAATCTCAGAGAATCTTATGCCTCTTTGATCAGTTGTCCGACCCGTCGACTGGGCTTAGAATACACTAACTCCATAACTTATAGAATCGTAAACTTCAATTCTGGAGGTCTGCGTAGTGTGGAGTACACCTAGTACACCATTACTCCCAACTCCACTCTCATATATATATATATATATATAACTGTTTTTAAAATTATTAACAATGGACAGAAACAATTGAAACCAAATTGGTTTGGGTTTTTTAATGGCATACCCACTTTTAGGGGTTATTTAATGGCAAAGCCATTAAAAGAACAACAGAGGTACTACTTAACCCATATCTAGGAGAGTAAGGGGTTCTCTAAGTTTGCCATTGAGTGGTCAAATCAATGCGGTATCATTTAAATCATACCTCGTGTATAATCAAGCTTATTTCTTTGCCAAATATATTAGTTTTTTTTGCTTAATGGCATATCAACCTTCGTGGGTTATTTAATGCCAATGCCATCCTTCTAGAAGAACAGCAGTGATGCTATTTAACCAATAGCTTGGAGGATAAGCGGGTTCATACCTTTCCCAAGAGTATTTGTCCGAAAGTGAACGTAATAGCACGACTGGAGTTCGAACTCGCTTACTTCGAGACCGCAATACTGTCCACTTCATATAATTTTTGTAAATTATTTGTAATAAGAGACTGTACATGAAACTATGTAAATTAATGCAAATTATTTGTATAAGATAGGAATGCTTGAAATCATATTACCATATTTACCCACCCCTCCGCTCTGGCAGGATATGACACAAGGTCAATTTTTTAAGCGGAGTTTAACAGGTTTGAATTCAGAGTTTTCCTTCTCCTAGACTAGTTACCTAACCAAGGCTGAAGAACCCAGTCTGCCCTACTGTTTACCCATAGCTGGAGGGAGAATAATTGGATTCATACCTTTCCCAAGGGTATTAGTGCTATGTGAAATGCAATCAGTCTCGTTGAGGATTTGAACTCGAGTTCGCCGGGTCCATTTCCTACGACGATAACGATTACACCACGGGCTTGAAACCATATTACTGCCAAGACATTATTTGTATTATATAAAAATACTTCAAACTGTGTAACTACTTCAAAAAATGATTGCCATAAAATAATCCAACAGCGGTTGGCAAGTTAAAAACCAACCAACCAACCAACCAACTAACCACCTGTTCCATATTCTCCTTCTCTGTCTCTCTCTTTCTCTAATTTCTCCATCACTATTTCCTTTTTCTTTTCTTTTCCAATATGTTGTTTCTTTTTATTTTCTCCCTTTCCTTTTCTTGGCTCAGTCAGCTGGGCCTGTAGAATACACCGAGTGCATCGCTGCAAAGGGGTAAGACCCCTCTAACGATTGTCCTGGATAAACAATCTCATGGTAAGACTTCAGTAATACTGGAGCTTTGGGGAATGTGGAGTACCCTTTCATTGCCATCGCTCCCAGGTTTACTCTGGCCCAGAGTGATAGGGCCTGATAGGGTCCAATCTATGGTTTAAATAGAACTAAACCGTGTACTTATGCTAAACTGAATAGTTTGAAATAGAACTGTTTTTACATTTAACTCTGTTTAGACACAAAAAAACGAATTTAGACAAATGACTAACTCTGTGTATTTTTATCTAATACTAATGATTATATGTGCTCCAGTCAGCTGAGGCTGCAAAATAAACCAACTGCTTCTCTGCAGAAGGGTAAGATTCCTCCAATGAGTGTCCTGGATATGACACTAAACAATCTGATGATGAGACTTCAGTAATGCTGTAGCTTTGCGGAATGCGGAGTACTCCTTCAATGCCATCACGCCCAGGTTCACTATGAGTGGTAGCACCTGATAGGGTCCTATCAATGCGTCAAATAGAACTAAACTATGTACTTATGCTAAACTGAATAATTTGAAATAAACTGTTTTTACATTTAACTGTGTTTAAACAAAAACTGTATTTATGCGAAACTAAAATACTTGAAACAGAACTGTTTATATGTATAAAAATGGATTTGGGATTAAATAACCTAAAATAGTTGATACGCCACCAACCAACCAACCAACCAAACAAACCTTTTCATATACTCTCTCTTTGCCTTTTCTCTTTTTCTTCTTTTAATACTTTCCTTATTCTCTATTTTGCTATTCGCGTCTTGTTTTTTTTTTTCCTTCTTTTCTTTTCTACCTTTCTCTCTGTCTTCCTAAATATGTCAAAAGACGATCCTTCATTTAAGACAATTTACGTAACCTTTTGACCGGCGAACCCTCGGCCTCCTCTTCGATCAGCCAATCAGACATCATTTTAATGTTTTCTACCTTTCGATCTTTATTGATTTGACCACTTGATTTCGATCACCATTAAAATTTGATCAAATGTCACTCTCACTCTCTTCTCACTCCTTTTCTCTTATTCTCTCACCCCCACTCTCTCTCTCTCGCTACACACACACACACACACACACACATATATATATATATATATATATTTCAAACTGTATGACTATATATTAGTCCTAATGGTATTGTGGTTAACGTACTGGGCTTTAAAATCGTTGCATGTGAGTTCGAACTCCAGTCTCGCAATTGAGTTTAGGATAAATACATTTGAGAAAGGCATAAACCGCCTTATCATCTTAGTTAAATAGTACCACTACTGTTCTTCAACAAGGATGTCTTTGGTATTTAATAACCCATAAAGTTTGATATGCCATTAACCAAGAGAAACCATACCAACCGTAAATATATATTGTCACGTGGTCTGCCACTGAGAGGAGAGAGGTAAGATCAATTTCCCCTACCCCCACTCCGTGTTTGAATTAACAGGCCCCAAAGTTTGACTGTTAAAATAGGAATAAGGAATGTAGGTCAGCTCCTCGGCCTGCCTGTTGAAGGAAGAAATGAATCCAGGTCAAAATGAAAGCCAAGAGCCGACTACACACCGTGACCGGGTGGATGGAGAAGGGGACATAGAGGTTAGTATAGTAGCCCGAATGGATAGCATGACAGGGTGAGGAGGAGGAAGGAGCCAAATGATTGGCCGGAACTCTAAAGCCGGAAGTCGCACCCTTTTCGTCAGAGAAAATAGGGATAAAGAATTCAGTTTTTAGGACGGAGGTCGCCGTGAGAGGACGTGTGATTTGATGCCTGAACTCCGGGCGAAGAAGCGGAGCCGAGTTTCAGGACAGCAGTTGTCGTGACAAGATATATTGAAACTGTCGCCGAAACCCCGGGAAAAGCGGAAAGAATCTTGGACATGTAGATAACCAGTGCCTTCAAGCCAAGCTCCACAGAATCCCGCAAGCCCGTGAAAGAAAAGAAATCTCAGAAGAAGCCAGTCGAAGAAGCTAAGTAAACCTTAAAATCGTTTTCTCCCTCCCCCCTTCCTAAGTATTGCAATTGTACACCCTTTTTTTCTCTCTCAATTTAAAGAAAGAAGAAAGAAAGGAAAAAGGGAAGAAAGAAAGACATTTGTATTTGATATTGTCTGCTAGTAATATAACCGGCGCCTTAATTATTTGTTTGTGCCCGCTCGTATTAAAAACGTTGTTATATTCTAAATGCCCCTTCGTGTCGAAACTTATTCGTTGTGTTGTTTGCCTATCGAGATGCCTTCTTTTGCATATTCCTTTTCAGCTTCATTCGCTTCAATTTATTCTCGCTAAATGTCCTATTCGCCTTTAAAAATATTACACGGGAAATTGGAATTGTCGACTACGATAAATAATATTATATCTAAACCTAAAGGTCCATGTCTTCCGTTACCCTAGTGGGTAGGAAGACGAAGTGGCCTGGTGGGTATGTGTAACGTGAAATTTGGAAACCTCTTGCCAGCGGCGACCAGTCTAGCCCCAAGTTAACCCCCATATTATCTGCCAGTTCCCATGTGCCCGAAGAAGGAATTTTAACTGGGACTTATTTTGCGAGGGATCAAGTGCTAGACTGTCCCGACTTCACACGTGCGAAAAATAAACTCCCGTCCTGGGATAAATGTTTTAGGCACCGTCACAATATATATATAGTAACGATAATTACTTAGTGAGTCAGGAACTAACCTACTATAGTTTCGCCTAAGCGGCTCATCAGGGTACCTAAATCCCAATACCCTGATAAGCCGCTTAGGCGAAACTATAGTAGGTTAGTTCCTGACTCACTAAGTAATTATCGTTACTATTTTGCTCTACTTGGTATTGAGCACTTTTTGCATTGTAGCTTAGCAGCCCTAACGGTGGTTTTTTTCTTTTGACCAACAAGTTGGTATGACAAGGTTGGCCTTTTCTTTTTTTCCAATATGTATTTTTTCCAATATATGTTTTTCCCCTTGACAGTGATTCGTTGTATATTTTCATCTTCAAATCATTTCCAGAGTTTTTTTCTTACTATAAGCGCTATTGTTTAATATATATATATACATATATATAATTTCATATCTAATCTATAATTCTGTTAGTGTGAAAAAAACCCAGATTGTCCAATTTGGAAATTCTACAAACCGTTATCCGGGAAAAAAGATTCGTAAAAAAAGAAAAGACGAAAACACCCGTGCTACTGGAAAATAATCAAGCGGTACGTATGTCTAGTGAAAAGAAAAAAAACCGACAGAATTACTTAAGCAAAAACTTAATAAAGTGCTCTATACATGAGATAAGCTAATATCATGAAAATAATTCCTAATTGGCCAAGAGCGAGTCTACCGAGGTTTCAGCTAACGGCTATTCAGGATTGTTCTGTTGGAATTATTTTCAATATATATATATATATATATATATATATATATATATATATAAGAAAAAACAAAAACCGGTCACATTAGGATTATAAATCTATTTCCATCCTGTCATGGGTTTTGATCTAAATCAAAAACATCAACAAAAAAAAAAAATAACTAACAGGACTTGTTCACATCTTATGGTTTATCCATATGGTTTATCTGAAGAAGTCCTGTTAGTTTGTTTTTCCGGGTTTTTTTTTAATGTTTTTTATTTATATCAAAACCCATAACAGGATGGAAATAAACATATAATCCTAATGTGACCGGGTTTTGCTTTTTCTTAAAGAAATTATTGCTTTGTAATGTCAGTTATTTTGACCTCTTTCCCCAAAAATTTAAATGTTCACTGTTGAATATTTTTTTTGTCCTGACGGAATTACTCCCAACTCAAGTTTAACTGGATTGAATAATACCTCTCTCTCTCTCTCTCTCTATATATATATATATATATATATAATTATTATTATTATTATTATCATAGCAGTATTGGTTGTCACTATCTCACTTCGTGGATTTGTGGCAAACTAAATGCGATATAACTTGGAGAGTGCTCAATATCTGTGATAGAGCTATTATATAATAATAAAGTAAAGTAAAGTAAAGTTGTCTCCCTTTAGTTGAGGGCAACCAGAAGGCTCCCTTTTCAAAAGCTGCTACATCGAGGTGTAGGGAAGGGCGCTACTCCTTTCCCTGGATTGCTCCACTTTAGCCTTGATACGTACCTTATAATGCTGAGTGTTAAGCAAGGAGGTATCAAATACCATTTTTAAAGTCTTTGGTATCACGCGAAGTGGGATTGAACTCAGGTCTCCCGGACCATTGGCGAACACTCTACCCACTAGACCAATGAGCCTGTATATATTAGTTTTTATATATTGACGTGACGTTTTCGTTTATAAAACGTTATAAAACCTGAGGTCACTGACAAGCTTTCATGCTATTAACTATATCTACAAACTAATATATATTTACTTATATATATATATAATATGTTAATGCACACAAAACGGAATATATGTGCTATAACCAAACGGGGGACATCTCCACTCTAGAAGGAACCCCTCTTAAACTAGTAAACAAATTCACTTACCTAGGAAGCAGCGTCTCATCAACCGAAAAGGACATCGAAACGAGGTTAGCGAAAGCATGGACAACTATCAATAGGCTATCGATTATTTGGAAATCAGACCTAACCGATAAAAGGAAACACAGTTTCTTCCAGGCAGCGGTCACATCGATACTGCTATATGGCTGCACTACATGGACGCTAACAAAACGGCTGTAGAAGAAGCTAGACGGCAATTACACAAGAATGCTACGTGCAATCTTAAACAATTCCTGGCAGCAACACCCCACAAGACACCAACTGTACGGCCACCTACCCCCTATCACGAAAACTATTCAAGTTAGACGAGCCAGATATGCAGGACACTGCTGAAGAAGAAGGGACGAACTCATAAGTGATGTACTCTTATGGACCCCCACACATGGCCGTGCAAAATCAGGACGACTAGCACGAACATACATTCAGCAGCTATGTGAGGATACGGGATGTTGTCCTGAAGACCTACCTAGGGCGTTGAACGATAGGGAGGAGTGGCAAGAGAGGGTCAGGGATATCCGTGCTACCAGCGTGATATGATGATGATGATGATGTATATATAAGCCATTTAAAGTTTGCTCTCTTTCTTCATATACGGCTAGCTCTTTCTCTACAGGAAATTGTCAGAGCATACACACACACGCACACACGTGCGCTCATACGTGCACACACACACACACACACACACACATACATATATATATATATATATATATATATATATATATATATATATTACGGGAAAGAAAACATATTTAACGGAAAATATATGACGGAACACCATGAATAAATGTCTTTCAATTTTTTTACCTATATCAGGTATTTAATTTACCTTTAATTTACTTATATCAGATTAGTATGTTTACCGGATAAGTTGGGGTATTTTTATTTAATGGCATATCAAACAGTGATGGTTATCTAATGCCAAACCCTATTCATATATATAATTCCTAAGTAAATAGTTTGTAGGTTACATAATTTTTCAAGCGAGCCAGAGCACAATTGTTGACACATAGTTAAATGGTTTCAAGTATTGCTATTTATTGTTTGAACACACTTTAATATGTGAGGATACGGGATGTAGCCCTGAGGACCTGCCAAAAGCGATGAATGATAGGGAGAAGTGGTGAGAGAGGGTCAAGGATATTCGTGCTAGCGGCACGACATGATGATGATGATGATTGCTATCTAACACTAACAGTTCATATTGCACACAATTGAATAGTTTCAAGCATTGCTATGCAATACTAATTGTTTACTTTAACATAAATTATTTGTTTGCACACAGTTAAATGGTTTCTAGTAAAATAATTGATTAAATAGTTGTATTTGAACGATAGATGAAACTCTGACAGGTACTAGTATTCCTTTTCAGAGTCGACGATGGAGTAATGGCAATAAAGGGGTAGTCTTTAATCTGTAAAACTTCAGGACTGAAGCCTCACCAACAGATGCAGTTTTGTGTCATATCAGGATATTCTACTACCTCAGCTAACTGGGCTAATATGTTTACCGGTTCCATAATAAGGATAATAGTTCAGTTCTCATAGGTTTTCTCATACTTCTGGCCTTGTGCCAATCTCTGTTCGGTGTAGTAAATAATTATCATCCACTTGCAGGGTTACATTGTATCTACGTTAAAATCAGCCATAGTTTTTCAGTATATTAGTTTATGTTTTTTTTTTACTTATTTCCTCACACACACAGACACACACACACACACACACACACACACACACACACACACACACACACACACACACACACACACACATTATTGCATTTCATTATTATTGCATATTATCATTTGGGCATTTTATTGCATATCGTTTTCAATATGTTATCATTATTATATATCATTGTTTATCATTATTATTGTAGCATACTCATATGCAGATGTATGCAGAAACATATTCAACACAATAAAGACGGGCGGAGACAGTTCCTTAGAAAAATATACCTCTCACTTCATTTGAAAGGGTTCGAAAGGGTTACGAAAGGTATTAAAATGAATGATTAAATAGTTGTATTTGAACGATAGATGAAACTCTGACAGGTACTAATATTCCTTTTCAGAGTTGACGATGGAGTAATGGAAATAAAGGGGTACTCTTTGATCTGTAAAGCTTCAGGACTGAAGCCTCACCAACAGATGCAGTTTTGTGTCATATCCACGATATTCTACTACCTCAGCTAACTGGGTATGGGCGCCTCGGGTAGCGTAATGGTTAGCAAGCTAGACTAGCAAACCTACACGGGTGAGTTCGAGTCTCATTGGGTGCCCCATTCATATGGCCTTGTGCCACATCTAAGCAAAAAGCTTAGTAAATTACTACCTCAGCTAATTGGGCTAATATGTTTACCGGTTCCAGAATAACTATAATAGTTTGTGGGGCTGCCTGTGGTGTAATGGTTATCGTCGTAGGAAATGGACACGACGACACGAGTTCAAATCCTCAACGAGACTGATTGCATTTCACATAGCACTAATACCCTTGGGAAAGGTATGAATCCGATTATTCTCCCTCCAGCTATGGGTAAATAGTAGGGCAGACTAGGTTCTTCAGCCTTGGTTAGGTAACTAGTCTAGGAGAAGGAAAACTCTGAATTCAAACCTGTTGAACTCCGCTTAAAAAATTGACCTTGTGTCATATCCTGCCCGAGCGGAGGGGTTGGTAAATATGATAAGGGTAATAGTTCAGTTCTCAATAGTTTTCTCATCCTTCTGACATTGTGCCAATCTCTATTCGATGTAGTAAATAATTATCATCCACTCGCTGGGGTATATTGTATGTGCGTTAATATCAGCAATAGTACTTCTGGTTTGCTTTGCTTTCTTTGTTTAATGACATATCAACCTTCGCTGGTTATTTAATGCCAAAGCCATCCTTCTAGAATAACAGGAGTGGTACTATTTAACCCATAGCTGGGAAGATAAGGCGTTTCATGCCTTTCCAAAGGGTATTTGTCCGAAAGGGAATTTAATAGCCTGATTGGCATTTGAACTCGCTTTAACCATTACATCACGAGGGCATTCCCTAGTACTTTTGTGTGTTGCAATTTCTTTCCTGTCAGCCTCTCTCTCACTCTCTCTCTCTATATATATATATATATATATATATGTATTGTCATTCACATACGGACTGTTTCGGTCAAAACCCGTCTAAATGTACGCTAGACTTAGTATCCAACCGCTCCGCCATTTCGATGACATACATCAGCTCCGGAATTATAACACATATTGTATTAGCTTTCGTTTGTTATTACATTTTGCGTTATCGGATACCAGAGTGTTCAATTTGTTAGAAGAGCTTTGCATTACGTGGGTGACACCCGTTAATTCTTTCGCCAGAGTGCTCAACCCGCAGGAGCGTATATATTGTCATCCACAGACAGACTGTTTCGTTGAATCAGAACTCTTTAGTGTGGCTAGACACGCAGGACGCTGCAAGCTAGATCGAAACCCGTCTAACTTTTCGTTAGACTTGGTATCTAACCGCTCACATATCTAACCGACGACATAAGTCAGCTCAGGATTTATTACGCATTTGTATATAATGAGCAAATGTCTATATAGTTGTGTGTGTAGGTGCGTGCGATTTTGAGTTGAGCATAAACTCTTTACTTTCGGCTCAAAAAGCCTAATTATATCGGTTCAATGCTTTAAATTGCATGTTCCTTTCCAGTTTTTGCTGGCTCGAAATTAGTGTCTGCTTTTATGAAAGCCCAAATTGAAACTTTGACTCAAATTCAAGAAAATGACGAGTCAACTTTGCCCGGTGAGGCTGTCGGGTCAGGGGTCAAACCCTGATGCAGTAACCATAATTACTTCACCATATCTTGTTCGCTTATAATAACATTGAAAATCAGAATACCTTTTTCTTCTTTTTATTCTGTGAGAAGACAACTACCTGTCCTTAAATGAAGACGTGTGTACATAGTAGCGATGAGGAATTCGCCCCCAGTCTCAAAGTCATACAAACGTAACTTAGTCTGGCTCAAGGACACAGTAATTGTGGTTTCCACGTGTATGGAAATTATGATAAGAGCAAATGTGTCGCTTTGACCAGTTTGCTAGAGAATATTTTTCAGCATATTAGTTTGTGTTTTTTTTTTACTTATTTCCTTACACACACACACACACACACAGACACACACAGACACAGACACACACACACACAGAGACACACAGAGAGAGACACATATACACACAGACACACATAGACACACACACAGACACACCGACAAACAGACACACAGAGACACACAGAGACACAGAGAGAGAGAGACACACACCTACACACAGACACACAGAGACACATACACAGACACACCGACACACACACACACACACACAGACACAGACACAGACACACAGACACGACACACAGAGACACAGACACAGACACACAGAGACACAGACACACACACAGGCACACCGACACACACACACACACACACACACACAGACACAGACACACAGACACGACACACAGAGACACAGACACAGACACACAGAGACACAGACACAGACACACACACAGGCACATCGACACAGACACACACAGACAGACACACACAGACACAGACACACACACAGACACTTCGACACACACACACAGACACAGACACACACACAGAGACACAGACACACACAGACACACACATTATTGCATTTCATTATTATTGCATATTATCATTTTGGCATTTTATTGCATACCGTTTTCAATATGTTATTATTATATATCATTGTTTATCATTATCATTGTAGCATACTCATATGCAGATGTATGCAGAAACATATTCAACACAATAAAGACGGGCGGAGACAGTTCCTTAGAAAAATATACCTCTCACTTCATTTGAAAGGGTTCGAAAGGGTTACGAAGGGTATTATCGGTGAGAGGTGAGTTGGAGACTGAATAGAACTGCAACATATTGACCCCCTACTCTTCTGGCTAAAGCAGCATTTCTTTCTCGTTCTCCTGGGCTGCTCAATCGGGGGCCTGGAGAATATGGTTCTCATTCCAGCATCTTCACTCCAACTGATTTGAACTTCCTGTCGCCGGGGTTATATAATAATTTGACGTCCACCTACTTCTTGCGAGTGTCACATTTGTACTCAATTCAACCCGTCGACAGTCCCGGATGCACCTGTTATTTAGACACGTGCATTTCTCATCTGACAGCCCGGTCAATATGTTACATTATTGCATATTATGATCATTGTATATTATAATTATTCTATATTATTGTAAATCATTATTATTGTATATTATCATAAGCAATGAGTAGAGTGTTCACCAATGTCTCGGGGTTCAATCCTAGGTCCAGTCATACCAAAGACTCTAAAAATGGTACTTGATACCGCCTTTCTTAACACTCAGCATTATAAGGTAAATATCAAGGATAAAGTGGAGCAATCCATGGAATGGAGAAGCGCCCTCCTCTAAACCTCGGTGTAGTAGCTCATGAAAATGGAGCCTTCGGGTTACCCTCGACCAAGGTCACCAACTTATTGTCTATTATTTTTGTATATTGTTATGGTACATTTTTTTTCCTCTTTTGAAATTTTTTCTCGTCAGCATTAACAGGTGGTTTTTCACTGGGGTCTGAGTGACAGCAAGTCTCTTGGACTCTTCTCGGTATTCTAGCCGTTCTTAACCATGTTGTAGTTTGAATGGTCTCCACTTGTTCTCTTATTTCCAAGTCCTCCAGTTTCTGTATGAAACTGAGCGCACCAATTACAATTGATATCATTGTTACTATCATGTCTCATAGTTTTTCAGTTCTCTAGCAAGATCTAAGTACTTATACCTCTTTTCGCTTTCTTTCAGTTTCACCCTGTGGTCAGCCGGAACGACAGAGTTCACTATTCGACAGGTTCATTTTTTTGTTGACTATCACTTGGGAAGGCTCTCTCATTATTATTGTCATTATTATTGCGTGTTTTTTCACACTAGCGTTAGTCATGCGGCTGAGTGACAGCAAGTCTCCTCAGCTCTCCAGGACTTCTCTGAGTATTCTGGCCAATCTCAACGATGCTGTAATCTGATTGGTCTCGATTCTTCTTCTGATTTCCAACTATTCCCATCCCCCTTCCAATTCTTTTGGGGACCGTTCCAAGTGCGCCAACTACAATTAGTACCACCGTCGCCTGGATGTTGTTTTTTTTTAATTTTCTTGCAAGATCCAAATATTTGTTTATTTTTTCACTTTCTTTTTATTTTCACTCTGTGATCCACCCGAACGGCGAAATCCCTTAAGACTGTAAGTTCTTTTTTCTTGTTAATCAATATTAGGTCTCGTCTTCTGGTCGGAATGAAGTGATCTGTTTGTATCGCAAAAATTTCATTCTCTTGGGGGGATTCTGGTTTGTGGATATACCATTTGGTAGTATGGTCAAATTTTAATCTCTTGCACAATTCTCAGTGGATCACCCAGTCGTGCCTAGTTCTGTATTGCTTTGGTGCTATTTTGCTTTATTCGCTTATTGTGTAATAAACCGTTTCATCTCTATTTCCGCATAACCTTTAATTTCTTTCCCGTTGAGTATGATCAATTCTCATTTAAATATTATTGGTCTTTATACTTCATTATATTATTTGGCCTTTATACTTCCCCGGCCTTTATACTTCCCTGGTCTTTATACTTCTCCGGCCTTTATACTTCCTCGGCCTTTATACTTCCCCGGCCTTTATACTTCCCTGGTCTTTATACTTCTCCGGACTTTATACTTCCTCGGCCTTTATACTTCCCCGGCCTTTATACTTCCCTGGTCTTTATACTTCTCCGGCCTTTATACTTCCGCGGCCTTTATACTTCCCCGGCCTTTATATTTCCCTGGTCTTTATACTTCTCCGGACTTTATACTTCCCCGGCCTTTATACTTCCTCGGCCTTTATACTTCCCCGGCCTTTATACTTCCCTGGTCTTTATACTTCCTCGGCCTTTATACTTCCCTGGTCTTTATACTTCTCCGAACTTTATACTTCCTCGGCCTTTATACTTCCCCGGCCTTTGCTGGGCTGTCAGGCATTCGTGCCGGATGGGGTATCGAAATCAATGGCAGATTCGAGGCCGAAAGGCTCCCAGTTTCGGCTGGGCCACCATCGGCTGGGCGAGCTGCAACAGTGACACCTTTGTCCCCTATGTATAGCACGAGACCTTGCTGTCTAGTTCAAGCTATAACCTGGCATCCGTGCCCGAACCCAGATTAGGGTTCGGGCACGGATGACAGTCCGTGCAACCATAAAACTGTGATGACCAGGGCCTCGAATTGCATTCTCTTTCACATTGAATAGATTGGGTTGACAAACAAAAGTATCCAGAGTCTAGTTCTCCTCTCACTGGTTCGTTTCAATCGATTTATCTATGTAGTATTTTGACCTTCGACCCGACCCAAAAATGCTATTCCAAGGTGATGCACCGGAAGGAAGTGACACATTCCAATGGCCAGTAATCGAAAGAGATCGCGTGGGCGGATTAAGGCTTATGATATGGGACAAGGTGAAGGTCCCACTGTGCCACCACAGAGTGATGCACCGGAAGAGAGTGACCTCTGAACTGCATGACAGTTATTTCCGCTTGATGACGATTAAACATTCGATTTCAAAGATCGAGTGGGCGTCGAACGATTATATAAGTTAGTTGAGTTTGACGGGCAGTGGCAGTTGAGTTGAGTTGAGTTCGACGAGCCAGTGGAGTTGCAGACAGTTGGAGACGAGATGTGGTAGGGAAAGCCACATCAAGCCGAAGGGGCCATTTGGGCCCTGATGAGTTGGGGTCCAGAGAGATGCTGATAAGATGCAATAAAGAAAGCTATCACCCAGCAGAGTGGGCCCTGGGGCCCCGGTTGAGCAGCTCAGGAGAACGAGAAAGACACAACGCTGACAGCCATAACTTTAGGGCCAAAATATTTCAGTTATGTTCGGTCTCCAGCTCCCTCTCACACGCAACCCTTGAGTAAACCTTTTGTACCCTTACAAATAAAGTGAGAGTTACATATATTTGTTAAAGAAGTCTTCCTGCGTCTTCCTGCGTCTGTCATTATTATTTTGTCGTTATGATACGGCACACGAGAATGCAACATCTATCTTAGATTGAGATTTACGCCGATATAGACTTACGCATCCAACTTTAGTAATTTACAAAGCTCTTTGCTTCGATGTGACACAAGGCCGAATGAATGGGGCGCCCAATGAGACTCGAACTCACTCGTGTAGGTTTGCTAGTCTAGCTTGCTAACCGTTACACCACCAGATCCAATTTTAGTGCGATTGATTCACATTCCCTTAATGCTTACAAAACAGGCGCCCCCCGCAACATTATTGTATGTCCGTGGACAGTCAAAATCCGTCAGCCAATTTACGCAAATTGATGATCTAATTCTCCTCCTCTCCTTTTGGGTCCTCTGGTTGTTGTTTTTTTTTTTCGTAATTTAGTAATTAATTTATGGGTTTGTTGAACAATCATGATGTATCTTATCACAATCCTCTATAAAATGAATAATGTGATTTGTACTAACAACCATTGTAATATAATGGCCGAGGGATTTAATTGGGTTTATTTAGGCTTAGAACCTTTCGGTTAAGTGCATGGGTTACTTAGGTGCAACATTAACACAGGTGTTCACGCGCACGCGCGGAGCGGACGTGTCACTCAGAGATGTCACAATAGCCCGAGATGGGAAATGGGGTTACAGAGTTCGAATGACGTCACGCACCGGAAGCGTGCGGGGGATTTGGGGAGATTTTGAAAAAGTCAGTGAGTAGAGTTGAGACCTACCTCGGGAGAAGACGGTTGACTTTCGCTTGCGCGCGGAGGCCTTGGTCAGGTGTCGCACGAGATGGGGGTAGCAGATGAAAAAGCCAGAATAGAAAGATTGTGCATCTCTCTCCTTATGTCGAAAAACCTTTAAACTCAAAGGTAATAAAAAGTTTCGTACCTGTACTGAGAATTCGTAATCGTTTTTCGTGTTTCGAGATCCCTATGTTCTATGTTATACATATATGAACATTATATATCCATTTCACACATAGCCGTATCTGGCTATGTAACATCATCATCAGGCCACATGCTGGTCTTTTCCTACTGTCATGGCCCCCGACTGCATCACTGCAGATGAGTTAGACTCCCCCAATGAGTGTCCTGATTATGATATTAAACAATCTGATGGCGAAGCTCCAGTAATGAAGGAACTTTGGGGAATGCAGGGTGCCCCTTTATTGCCATCACTCCCTGGTCTACTCCAGAGTGAAGCATTTGATATGGTTCTATCTATGGGTTAAATAAAACTAAACAGTGTATCTATGCTAAACTGAATGGTTTAAAATAAAACTATTTTTGACCTTTAAAGCGTGTATTTATGCTAAGCTGAATTGTCTGAAATAGAACTGTTTTTAGATTTAACTCTGTGTAAACAAAAAAACTGTACTTCCGCTAATCTGAATTGTTTGAAATAGAACTGTTTATATATATATATATATATATATATATATATATAATGAATTTGGCATTAAATAGCCTACAATGGTTGATATGCCATAAAACCAAACCAAACCAAACCAAACTTTACTGTCATTAGTCTCATTAGAATCATAAGATCTTTCTCGGACGTCTGTATGTTATTATCATTTTTATTATTCAAGTTTCTCACATCAGTGTTAGCTGATGACCTTTCACTGAAGTTTGAGTGATAGCAAGTTTCCTCAAATCTTCAGGACTCTTCTCAGTATTCTGGCCGTTCTTAACAATGCTATACTTTGGATGGTCTCAATTCCCAACTCCTACAGCACACTTATCAAACGTTTGGGGACCGTTCAAAGCACGCCAATTACAATCACCATAATTTCCATGTTCTCTGTCAAGGTCCAAGTATTCATCTGTTTTGTTCATTTTTTTTTAAAACTCTGTGGTCCACCGGAACGGCAAAGTCAACTATTTGACCGGTATAAACTAGAATAAAGCCAGGTCTTTAAGCCGGGAATAGGTGATTTGTTTTTATCGCAAAATCTCAGAGAATTTTATTCGTCTCATTCTCCCGCAGGGGTGGGGAGTCCTCGTGGTGTAGTGGTTAAAGTGATGGACTGCGGAATGGTAGTACGTGAGTTCGTATTCCACTCACGCTATTACATTCACTTTCGGGCAAATACCCTTGGGAAAGTTATGGAACCCCTTATCCTCCCAGCTATTGGTTAAATAGTACCACTACTGTTCTTCTAGGAGAATGGATTTGGCTTTAAATAACCCACAAATGTTGATATGCCATTAAACAAAGAAACCATACTAAAGCAATCATTATCTCGTTCTAGTTTTTGGATGTAACATTTGGTAGTATGGTCAAATTTCAATTTCTTGCACAATTCCCACTGGATTGTCTTCCCCAATCAGCCGTGTCTTGTATTATATTATTTTTGTGTTACTTTGCTGCTTTCGCTTGTTATATGATTAATGGTTACGTCTCTATCACCACACAACCTACTTTTGCTATTATTTTGAGTCTTATTATCATTATTATTTACTCCTTAAGAGTTTTTCACATCAGTGTTAGGTGATGGTTTTTCAGTGGAGACAGCAAGTCCCTCAAGTCTCCAGGACTCGTCTCAGGATTCTGGCCGTTCTCAGCAATAGTGTCATTTGGATAGTCTCTACCCGTCCGCCAACTTCCAAGTCCTCCAGGCCTTTTAATAATCCTTTAGTTATTGTGCCAAAAGCACCTATCACAATTTGTACAATCGTAACTTTCATGTTCCACAGCTTTTTCAATTCTCTAGCGAGGTCGAGGTACTTATCCTTCTTTGCACATTCCTTCAGATTTATTCTGTGGTCCGACGGGACGGCAAGGTCGACAATTTTGCAAATTCTCTTCTTTTTGTTGATTATTATAAGGTCTGGTCTTCTGGCCGGGATTAGGTGATCCGTTTGTATATTAAAGTCCCATAGGAGTTTATGTGTGTCATTTTTTAGGACAGATGCTGGGTTGAGCATATACCATTTGTTTGTATGGTCGAATTGAAATTTCTTACACATTTCCCAGTGGATCACCTTGCCGAACCAGTAGTGTCTCGCCTTACACTACACTCCTTCTGCGCAAATTTGCTGCATTCGATTATTAAATGTTCATTTAAATGCTGGGTACAAGTCCACGTCTCGATTTAAACCTCTTTCTAATCTCATTCTAAAGAGTTCGACATCAAGGGGAATAACTCATGAGTGCTCCTACTAATACTACAACTTTTCCTTGAAGATCCGATGTACTTAGCTTTTTGCTTAGATTTGGCACAAAGCATTATAAATGGGACACCCAATGAGACTCGAACTCACTTGTGAAGGTTTGCTAATCTAGTTTGCTAACCATTTCACCAACCAGAGGCGCCCATCTCCTCCCTGAAGGTACCAGTAGTAGGATTGCTGAAAGAAAGAGTTTTATGTTCTGTAGCTATAATATGAATAATAAAAAGAAAAACTAGCTGAAAATAGAATCGTTCTATTGATGTGTGACGCGTTACAATTCCGATCTATTATTAATTTTACTATATGACTTGGGCGTTGTAAATTTGCTGGACTTTTTGTGGTCTCTAGTGTTGCAGTACTTTGTTGATCTGTTCAATTGTTATAGGTCTGTTCATCCAGGGTACAGTTTTTGGTCCGAACTCTGAAAGTGGATTTTGACCCTTGGCCTTATTGAAGTGGTTATTTCGTGCTAGTAGGATCCATTATGAATTTTCTAACCCAGGTAATAAGGTAAATCTCTATTTCATCAAATATTCTGTCGACCTTGCCGTCCCGTCGGACCACAGAATAATTATTATATATCATTGTTTATCATTATTATTGTAGCATACTCATATGCAGATGTATGCAGAAACATATTCAACACAATAAAGACGGGCGGAGACAGTTCCTTAGAAAAATATACCTCTCACTTCATTTGAAAGGGTTCGAAAGGGTTACGAAAGGTATTAAAATGAATGATTAAATAGTTGTATTTGAACGATAGATGAAACTCTGACAGGTACTAATATTCCTTTTCAGAGTTGACGATGGAGTAATTGAAATAAAGGGGTACTCTTTGATCTGTAAAGCTTCAGGACTGAAGCCTCACCAACAGATGCAGTTTTGTGTCATATCCACGATATTCTACTACCTCAGCTAACTGGGTATGGGCGCCTCGGGTAGCGTAATGGTTAGCAAGCTAGACTAGCAAACCTACACGGGTGAGTTCGAGTCTCATTGGGTGCCCCATTCATATGGCCTTGTGCCACATCTAAGCAAAAAGCTTAGTAAATTACTACCTCAGATAACTGGGCTAATATGTTTACCGGTTCCAGAATAACTATAATAGTTTGTGGGGCTGCCCGTGGTGTAATGGTTATCGTCGTAGGAAATGGGCACGGCGACACGTGTACAAATCTTGGACGAGACTGATTGCATTTCACATAGCACTAATACCCTATGAATCCAATTATTTTCCCTCCAGCTATGGGTAAATAGTAGGATAGCCTGGTTTTCTTCATACTTGGTGAGGCAACTAGTCTAGGAGAAGGAAAACTCTGAATTCAAACCTGTTAAACTCCGCTTAAAAATTGACCTTGAGAGAGTGGGGGGTAAATATGATTTCATCAAATATTCTAGGCTTTATAATACACTGACTGCATATTTGAAGCGGGGCAAGACACCCCGCCCACAAGTGTCCTACATAGAACACTAAACAATCTAATGGCAAGGCTCCTGGATCTTTGGGGAATGTGGCGTACCCCTTCATTGCCATCACTTCTTTGTTCACTCCGGTTCGGAGTGGTAGCATCTTATCGAGTCCTATCTATGAGTCAGATAGAACAGTTTAATATTTAAACTTTAATATTTAATATTTAATATTTAAACAATTTACTAATGCTAAATTGAATTGATAGGAATAGAACTATATGATTATCTAACTTGGTGTAATGAAATGACGGGTGTTTAATTGAATTATGACTGACTGGCGAATACACCCAACCAAGCCGAAACACTACAGCATAGTTTGGAACGAGCCGCCACAGTCATTGGCTTCCATGTCAGCGCACACAAAACGGAATACATGTGCTTTAATCAAACACGCGACATTTCCACTCTAGACAGAACCTCTCTGAAACTGGTAGACAAGTTCACCTACCAAGGAAGCAATGTCTTATCAACCGAAAAAGATATCGACACGCGGCTAACAAAGGCACAGGCAGCTATCGATAGCCTATCAGTCATATGGAAATCAGACCTGACCGATAAAATGAAACACAGTTTCTTCCAGGCAGCGGTCGTGTCGATACTGCTATATGGATGCACTACATGGACGCTAACTAAACGGATGGAGAAAACGCTTGACAACAACTACACAAGAATGCTGCGAGCAATTTTGAACAAGTCCTGGAGGCAACACCCCACAAGACACCAACTATACGGCCACCTGCCTCCCGTCACGAAAACTATCCAAGTTAAACGAACCAGGCCTGCAGGGACGAGCTCGTAAGTGATGTACTCCTATGGACCCCCACACATGGCTGAGCAAAAGCAGGATGACCAGTTCGAACATACATACAGCAGCTATGTGAGGATACGGGATGTAGCCCTGAAGACCTGCCAGAGGTGATGAACGATAGAGAGGAGTGGCAAGAGATGGTAAGGGATATCCGTGCTCGCGGCATGATGATGATGATGAGTGATACGTAGCAATACTTGGAACCATTTGAAGTGAATTGTTAGAAATAGAACTGTTTGATCCCTTTAAGTGTGTAATTTAAAAGGGTGTTTGCAAACCATATATTTGATGTATAAAAACAGGATTGGCATTAAATAACCAATAATGGTTGATATGCCATAAAAGAAAACCAAACGAAACTAATTAGCGTAGCTTTGATATCGTGTGGTTTTAGGGTGGATAATCCCCCTGTGTGTTGGACTCGGGATTGAACCAGCGACCTTTAGATTTCAGTCTAAAGCGCTTATTACACCACTTCCCTCTTTGCGTTCCTCCTCCACTTTCCTCCTCTCTCTCTCCTCTCTCTTTTCCACTCTCTCTGTGCTTCTTCCTTCGTTTCTCTTCCACCTGCTTCTGCTTCTCGCCGAGAAAAAGACGCCGAAAAGAAAAACGAGTCGGCTTTTATTTACGCCACCTTACCCATAATCCATTTCCTTAGCCAATAAAAATTCCGGTCGGGCGCCTCCTCTCTTTTTTCCTTTAATGGGCTGAAGGTGGATTATTGAAACAGCGGTGAGTATTTTTCTTTTCTTTTCTTTTTATCGAATCACTGACCTGCACGCCAGACACAAACGGACCCTCTTTTGTCGAGAGCTGCCGTTAGTCCCACTTTCATGTCCACACTCCCCCCTGGTCTCAAGATAACACATGTGGCATGGCGGACGTGGTCGTTTGTTGCGGGCACTCCTACGAAGAGGGATTGTCTGGACTTCTTCATCTGAGCTCTCTGAAGTGCCATCGGAACTATCGGTATCAGCGTCGGTGTTCGCGGTCGGATCATCAGGCACGCGGGGTATAGGTCGGATCCACAGTTCGTCGTTGGATGATTCACCACTGCTACTACTTGCCAACGGATTCGTGTTTAAGGCGGGCCGGATGTCCCTCACATGGCGTGGAGTGCCATCGACCAGTACGGCCTGCTCACTGACGATGCCGGTGATTTGCCCCCTTCGAAAACGGGTGGTGCACCGGCTATTGGGAGGCTTCACCCAGACGGTGTCCCCTAACTCATACGGCCCTCTTGTTCCCTGCCGATCAGGCAGACGCGCGTCAATGCCCTTGATGCGCACTCGGTACCGATGGATTGCATTGGCGGGTGCGCTCGCAGCAGTCACAGTATCCTTTGGCGTTGTATTATACCTATAGACCGCTTCCGCGATCGTGCACGCCTTCCTAGCCGCGATCCTCTTCACGCTTCGGTGGCACCGCTCTGCAATGCCGTTGCCACTCGGCCTATACGCACATCGGTGTCTGAGCCTGATCTCCCACTCGTCTACGAAACGCCTAAACTCCATACTGCAGAAGGCTGTGTCATTGTCCGTGAGGATCTCTTCAGGCGGCCCCCTTTCGTAAAATATGGCCACTAAACCACTAAATTTTGTTGGTATTTGATAGACGTTTGGGTAGTTTGAGTAAGCATCTATAATAGGAAGTTTTTGTTTTTGTGCGAGAATAAGTCGGCAATTCTTTTTTGACGTGGCTGTGAGGCAATTTTCTGACCGATAACTGACTGTTTTGGTCGTGCATTCCTATACGTTAGGCATGTGTTACAAATCTGTTCAATCAGGTCAATATCTTTTTGCAGTGGCCCGGCCAAAAGACAGATGTTCTTGAATGACATTTACATTTTCATGATCCTGAAGGCCAACGTGTATCTTCTCCAGGATGTTTGTTCTTAAACCTGGAGAGATAAGAACATTTTATCCTTTCAGTATCAGGTCGTGATGCATTGTCAACTCAGTTCAGTAAATGAAGTAGAGCTTAACATGGCATCGCTTGATATATTCTGCCCACTCATACATTATATGATATATTTGGGTTTGCACTATTGAATAAGAAACTCTATCTATTCAAATTTCTCTTATTTTTCGATCTTTGGTTGGTATATATATATATATATATATATATATATATATATACGGTACAATTTGATGGAGACTCAAATTCGGTTAAATTGTCATAATAAATTTATTTCGGCGGAGAATATTACTACACTCTCCGTCTCGTCAGATGACTATTTACATGGTTCTCTCGAAGTTGCAAAATAGCAGTATATATATATATATATATATCGGCTCATTGTTCTGGTGGGTAGAGTGTTCGCCAATGGTCCGGGAGACAGGGGTTCAATCCCAGGTCAAGTCATACTAAAGACTTAAAAATGGTACTTGATGCCTAACACTCAGCATTATAAGGTACTTATCAAGGGGAAAGTGGAGCAATCTGGGAAAAGGAGCAGCGCCCGCCCCAACAGTAGTAGCTGCTGAAAAGGGATCTTTCGGGTCGCCCTCGACAACAGTCAACTTATATATATATTGTCATCCACAGACAGACTGTTTCGTTCTATTAGAACTCTTCAGTGTGGCTAGACACGCAGGATGCTCGAAGCCGGGATCGAAACCCGTCCAACTTTACGTTAGACTAAGTTCCTGACATCTCGGCCACCAAGCGGACCACGTTGGCTAAGGGAATTTTAAGGTATTTATTTTAGCAACAGCAGCAGCAGCCTTTGTTTACATTTTTTATACCCTATCGGCTACCAGAGTGCTCAATTCTTACGAAGAGCTTTGCATTACGCAAGCGGTGGCCGACAATTCCTTCGCCAGAGTGTACTGCTCCGACTTGAGCATAAATGTCAAACTTTGATCTGATTCCGTTATCCAGTTGGGAAGCATTTAACAATGTATTAGGTGCATACATGTCCTTTTCTGATGTGTGGCAGACCTTTATACTTTGAATCTAATGCTTTGTAATTAAGATGGGGGATCATTGAATACTTTTTAAAATATGGACATAAGATGCTTATAATGCGTTTGAAATGCATATATGTTCCATAAATATATTAGATAAAAAGCGCTCACATGCAAACTGTATGGCTAATGCCCCTCGCTTAATTGGTGCATATCTACTTTCGATGTCAGTGATTGCGCTAGATGCAAAAGCATCTCGTAACCAATGATTCCTATGTTTCTGTTTCGCCATTGCACCCAATCCTTCCTTGTATCGCCGGATATCTTAATTGACAGTTATGGGTTATAGAATTGAGTTGGCTGTGAAGAAAGTAGCCTCTTCAGGTCTACAAATATTTCATTTTTAGAATTCCACGGGAAAATTACGTTTGCTTTTTAAAGGACACGAATATGAAAAGTTTGTTGTGAAAGATTCTTAGCATATCTTGGAATGAATTTGATCATGCCAAAGAATTTCTATATTTTTCTTCTTTAAGTAGAGGAATTATTATCTATCATTAAGGGATTTGGGACTATTGTCTTCATCTTTATTGTTATTTCCACGATGTTTCGGCCGATATGTCCCTCGGCCTTCTTCAGGTGTTTGTCGAACTCGGGAACCTTCACGGAACTTCGAATTACGTCCTTTATTGAATCCACGGGGGTTTTCTGTTCTGATTCCGTTAGCCATAACCGGGTACAGGTGTTAAGTATTCCTGTATTGTTACACACCTGTAGTCAGGAATGAACCGGCAACTTCCAGATGATTGTCTCCTGAGAAGCTTAGGGAACCAACCCCTATAACCGTTACGCCATGTGTCCTGCTGGACAATTCAGAGTGAATTTTTGTGTCTTATAAACCCTAATGTTTAACACTTGTACCCGGTTTTGGCTAACGGAATCAGATCAGACGACCCCCGTGGATTCAATAAAGGACGTAGTTCGAAATTCCGTGAAGGTTCCCGAGTTAGACAAACACCTGAAGAAGGCTGGAGGACATATCGGTCGAATCGTTGTGGAAATAACAATAAAGATGAAGACAATAGTCCGAAAACCCTTAATGATAAAAATCACCAAGCTTCGTCTCAGAAATTTAGACAACTAGAGGAATTATGTTGTGAATTGAATTACCATGACCAGAAAATCCGGCGAACACCTACGCACAACATACGGAAACACTGGACAGACTTTATTAGGTTTCATCAGCAGTGTATACCATGATATCCACCTGTGGAGATCAGTACATATCGCATACAAGTGAGGCCAAATTAACTATTCATGGTAACTACGCGGCCAATTGACCTGAATGTGTCTTGCACGTTACACCCTTATTCATTCCAGAGGACACGGTCACCTCCTGGGCCACGTCTTCCCAAGAGGATTAGAAATACGTATCCGCGCAACTATTATGACTTCAAGGGCAAGGATATAGATCAATATTTTTCTTTTTTAAGTAGGGGAATGATACTGTGAATTGAATTACCATACAATGCCGATGAGACCTAATAAGGTCGAAAGAGTTGTCCAGTGTTTCCGTATGTCGTGCGTAGGTGTTCGCTGGATTTTCTGGCCAAAGAATTTGTTCGATGTTTCACTATGTCTCGGAAATTCAGCAAGGGACATTACTTTTGCTGAGTCTTCTAGTTGAGTCTTCTAGTTGCGATGTGGTTGCTTAGAAAGGTTATCTCACATTCAGCATTTAGCATTTGTCGTTTTTAAGAGACGTGATATTTCGTTTAACCCTTTCTTTACTGTTTGTAGGTGTGACCGTGTGACCAGTCACTACGTTACTATATCGTCTATTAAGGTTTCTACATTTTCTATCTCTTTAGATATGTTTCTCGGATTCATTTCTGGAGCTGAAAAAAGATCCTAAGAGAAGGTGTTGTGAAAGTACATTACTTGGAAATTTATTCATTCAGTCTTAGTTGCAAGAATCCTTTCAAGCAGTTCATTTCAGAGAATATTTTAGTGTCTGATATTTTTGTCATTACTTCCTGCGTATATCATTAAGAATATACGTTTCATTGTGATGGTTGGTTGGTTGGTTGGGTTTTATGGCACATCAATCTTTGTAAGTTATTTAACGCTAAATCCATTTTTACGTAAACAGTTCTATTTAAAAAAAATTCAGTTTAGTATGAGTAAAAAGTTTACTTGTCAAAAACATTTCTATTTCAAGTTATTCAGTTTATTTAAACAGTTCAGCTAATTCAGTTTACTGTGAGTACAGATTTTGTTAACACATAGTTAAATGTCAATAACAGTTCTATATTAAACAATTCTGTTTAATGTAAGCAGAGTTTCAATGTCAAAACCAGTTCCATCTCAAACAATTCAGTTCAGCATGAGCAAGCACTTTAAATGTAAGTACACAGTTTAACTGTCAAAAACATTTCTATTTCCAGCTATTCAGTTTAGTCAAACAGTTCTAATTCAAACAATTCATTTTAGGTTAAATATTCAGTTAGGTCTATTTAATCCATTGATAGGGCCCAATCAGGTGCTACCACTCCGTGTCAGAGTGAACTTGGTAGCGATGGCAATGAAGGGGTGCTCGCATTCCCCAAAGCTCCAGCATCACTGGAATCTCACCATCAGATTGTTTAGTGTCATACAGGACACTCATGTGGGGGGGAGGTCTTACTCCTCTGCAGAGAAGCAGTCGGTGAATTCTACTGTCCCAGCCGACTGGGCAGTTTTTATTGTAAGGAGAAACTTCTATTAGAGAAGATCAAACGAACAGAGAATTGATCAGTTCCTGAGAGAAGCAAATCAAATACGTAAACATTTTTAAAGACACTATCTTCGTTGTTTAGATCTTTAGCGTTTAACCTATCAAGTAAAAAAGTAAAGTTAGCGACCTTTGTCAAAGGTGACCCGAAGGCTTCCTTTTCAATAGCTACTACACCGAGGTGTAAGGGAGGGCGCTACTCAAGTAAGAGCTCCAAAATCTCATACGATTGCAGATTTATCTGTCAGATTCTTTTAATTTTAAAAGATCTCTAATATCGGTATGTGTGTAGTGATTTCAGATGCGTTAATGCCATCATATCATCGGACCACTTTTGCTTGACTTAGAAGTAGCAAATTTCACAACTAATTGAAAGGTGAAGGAAGACTCCATACAGCAAAGATTTTCAGAACTGGAGCCCCCACCATAGTCAGAGTTTTGTATCATACCCAGGACACCGCCTTTTTGGTGGGGGTCTTACTCCTCTGCAAGAGGTTATAGTCCACGTGTTTTAAACTCCGGCAAAAGGGTAGTTTTAAATGTTCACGTTGGATTAGTCAGTTAAGGTTACTAGTGTACCATAACCGGATACGGCCATGTGTGAAATGGACATATAGTGTTCATTTATATATAACATAGAACATAGGAATCTCGAAACACGAAAACACGACTTCTCATTTCAGGTACGAAACTTTTTATTACTTTTGAGTTTAAAGGTTTTTCTACATAAGGAGAGAGAGGCAAAATCTTTCTATCCTGGCTTTTTCATCTGCCCCTCCCCATCTCGTGCAACATCTGCCCAAGGCCTCTGCGAGCAAGCAAAAGCCAACCGTCTTCCCCCGAGGCACTTCTCATCTCAACTAAATCTCTTCAAAATCTCCCAAAATCCTCCGCGCGCTTCCGGTGCGCGACGTCACCCACACTCTGTAACCCCGTTTCCCATCTCAGGTCATTGTGACATCTCTGAGTTTCACATCCGCTCTGCGCACGCGCGCGTGAACACCTGTGTTAATGTTGCATCTAAGTAACCCATGCACTGAGCCGAAAGGTTCTCAGCATAACTAAACCCAAAGGAATAAATCGAATTCCCTCGGTCATTATGTTACATTAGGATTCAAGCAAAAACGCAACCTGCCCTTTAATTTTTGCAACGGGTGTATTGGGTTCATTCATTTTGTCGAGTTTTGTTTTCAACTGGTTTTTTGAATTTTCAATTTTCCGGCATGCTTTTTAGACAAGTCTAGCATTGTATGCAAACCTTATATCAAATCAGTTTTGCATACATCCTAGTCTTTAAACGATTAATTGTAGAAGGACAATGTGTATTTACCAAAAACCAGGATGTGAAACAGGATAACAATTTTTCAGAGTAGTTTAATATATTTGAATTCAGTTTTCCTTCTCCTAGACGGGTTGCCGTATCAAAATTAACGATCTCAGTCCTCCTACTGTTCATCTTTAGCTGCGGGGAGAATAATTGGATTCATGCCTTTTTCAGGGTTATTAGCGCTAAGTGAAATACATACAGCCTCGTCCAGGATTTGAAATCAGGTCGTCGTGTCATTTGTATTAGGAGAATATGTCGTTTTTATCTTTGTTATGAATAATGCTGACACATATTAGTAGGTTTGATGTGTGACAAGTCTTTCCTTAGTATTGGCTGAATGCTTCTGAGAGATAGGACGAAGCATTGTTTAGGAAGCAGCGTCGAATCAACAGAAAAGGACATCGACACGAGGTGAACGAAAGCATGGACAGCTATCAATAGGCTATCGATTATATGGAAATCAGACCTAACCGATAAAATGAAACGCAGTTTCTTCCAGGCAGCGGTCACATCGATACTGCTATATGGCTGCACTACATGGACGCTAACAAAACGGCTGGAGAAGAAGCTAGACGGCAATTACACAAGAATGCTGCGAGCAATCTTGAACAAGTCCTGGCGGCAACACCCCACAAGACACCAACTGTACGACCACCTGCCCCCTATCACGAAAACTATTCAAGTTAGACGAACCAGACATGCAGGACACTGCTGGAGAAGCAGGGACGAACTCATAAGAGATGTACTCTTATGGACCCCCACACATGGCCGTGCAAAAGCAGGACGACCAGCACGAACATACATTCAGCAGCTATGTGAGGATACGGGAAGTGTCCTGAAGACCTACCTAGGGCGATGAACGATAGGGAGGAGTAGCGAGAGAGGGTCAGGGATATCCGTGCTACCAGCGCGACATGATGATGATGATGATGATGATGATTGTTTAAGCGACATAGCTTTTCTTTTGACTGTGATGACCAATTTTCAGGAGACTGTTTTTCTTGTGTTGCCTGTGAACGATGTCTGTCGTATTTTTTACTGGTTTTATCAGTGACTTTATTCTCATTTTATCGTTGTAAAATATCATTAAAATGTTCACGTCGCTTCCGGTGTCGAGTTTAAGTGGCACTAAAGAAGCTTCTAGTTGTAAATGTACCGTCCATTATGACTCATCAGTGCGAAGCCCACGTGGTTCCTCTACGCAGCCGACCAGACAGGAAGTGCTATCTTCGTTAACGTCGTTGTTACTTCTGTACATAGGCAGTGACTCATTCGCACGATGCAATTTGCTTTTACTTCGATACATTTAAAAAAAAATGTCTGGTTTTTGAACAGTTTATATTTGTTTGTTTCTCTGCTAGGGATAACTAATACTCATGGTGACATTTTCATTGTACACATTGTTATTTTCTTGTGGTTTAGCGTTTTCGTTCCTTCTTCTGTAGTGTACGTTCGCTTCTGTCCGGTCACGACTTGTTACTAACCATATTCACCAACCCTTCCGCCCGGACAGGATACGACACAAGGTCAACCTTCAAGCGATGCTCAACAGGTTTGAATTCAGAGCTTTCCTTCTCCTAGACTAGTTGCCTCACCAAGGCAGAAGAATACAGTCGGCCCTACTATTTACACATAGCTGAAAGGAGAATAATTGGATTTATACCTTTCCTAAGGGTATTAGTGCTATGTGAAATGAAAGTCTCGTCCAGGATTTGAACTCGTGTCGCCGTGACCATTTCCTACGACGATAACCAATACACCACAACTTTTTACTTACCATGCAGACTTTATCGCTCTGACTGAACCTGTATTGGTCATATCAGTCACTTAATGGCCGTTGCAGGATTTCACGGCTGGGTTTAGGGCGGAATCGCCAATTTTCTTTTAACATTTCCTTGTTTTGTCGCTTTTTGTACCGACTTATTTCCACATTTTAGAACGTCGTATTCACATTTTTTTTGCCAAAGGTTTCAGGTCGGTGAAGAAAGAAAAGAATGGTTCGCCTTCTTTTTTTACTCTCACGTTGGTCTCAAGACATTTGTGTCCAATATCTTTTTTTTTCTTCGACACACTCACGGAATTTTCGCAAATTGTTATGGAGTTTTGCAAGGAGATACATTAGCATCATAAAAATTTACAGTATTCTAAGATAACGTCTTACGACCGTCAACAGAACAAATAAAAGAAAATGATTTCACATTAAAACAAAAACAACAACATCAACCAAATGAAACATACGATATCCTGCAAAAACTATGACAGACGTAGACTACGCAGATGATCTAATGCTTCTTGCTAATACACCTACCCAATCTGAATCCTTGCTGCATGGCCAGGACCAAGCAGCAAAAGGCATTGGCCTCTAGTTTAATGCAAATAAAACAAAGTTTATATGTTTAAACAAGAAAAATCCATTTCAACGCTGAATGGCAAAACTTTAAAATTAGCAGACTATTTCACATATCTCAACAGCACAATCTCATCAACTGAAAGTGACGTCAGCATAGACATAAGAAAATCTTATCTCCTTGATGAAATAAAACGGTATTTATTCACGCTATGGCAGTGCCGGTACTACAGTATGGATGCACCATCCAGACGATAGCAAAAAGCATGGAGAAACAGATAGATAGGAACTATGCAAGAATTCTATGAGGTGTTTTTAATAAACCCTGGAAGCTGCACTCCACAAAACAGCAGCGATACGACCTCTTACCTCCCATCTAATAAATCATTCTCGTAAAACGAACAAGACATGCTGAGCACTGCTGGTAAAGCAAGGAGGAACTCACGTGACGATCTCTGATGGACTACTATACATGGCTATACCAGTGACGGCCTGTTATATAACAAAGGTAATGATTAATTATATTAATCAATTTTTGTTAATTACATTTTATTATTTAGTTTGGTAAGGCTTTGAATTACTCGGTGTCTCTTGGTTCAGGTATCGTAGTCAGACGGGGCACTCACATGCCCGCGTGGAAAGGATATGACAATCATCTTCTATCATAATAAACTCCTAGAAAGCAAATGAGGTCGCACGGCCGTCGGAGTGAATTGAATGGTTGAATGATGTCATACCCGGAAGAAATGGACCTAAGAATTTGAGGATTTTGAGAAAGACTTGAGTTGAAGTTCGACCGTTGAAGCGAACGGTTGGGTTTTTCGGATCTGATCTGATCTGATCAGTTGGAGTCTCGTCCGGCAGAGATGAGTCGAGATCTTAGACACCACAAGATGTACCTTGCATTCGGCGGAGGGGTCAATATAGGGTGGTTAGCATATTCTTTTATAAATTGTCTTTCTCCTCCTGTCACCAAAGGCTGAAAGCAAAAAAAAAAAAAAAAAAGAAAGAAAGAAACCCGATCGTACCGCCTGTATTATTATTATTATTATTGAGATCGGGAGTATATAACAGACCAACCTGAAAAGACTTTCTTACGTCGGCTCTGTGCGAACACGGGATTCTGTCTCGAGGACCTACCAGGAGCTATAGACGATAGGGATGGGTGGAGAGAGGGAGAATCAGAGAACCCTGTGCTATCAGCACTTTTTCGATGAGGATGGCTGTGAGGATGACTTCGTGGTTTCCTTTTTCTTAATTTGTTAAGATAAAGGTCTTGAAAATCTTTGTCACTTTTTATTCTGCAAAATGTAAAGAATGCTGCAAGCAATTTTGAACAAGTCCAGGAGGCAACACCCCACAAAGGCCCAACTGTACGGCCACCTGCCTCCCATCACGAAAACTATAGAAAGACGAAACAGACATGCAGGACATTGCTGGAGAAGCAGGGACTAGCTCATAAGTGATGTTCTCCTATGGACCCCTCATATAGCCGAACAAAAGCAGGACGACCAACTCGAACCTACATACAGCAGCTCTGTGAGGATACGGGATGTTGCCCTGAGGACCTATCAGAAGCGATGAACGAAAGGGCGGAGTGGCAAGAGAGGGTCAGGGGTATCCGTGCTAGCGGCACGACATGATGATGATGGTGATGATGATGCACATTTGATGGTGTTCAGTTTTTTTTTTTCTGACTCCACGAGGCACAATTCGAATCTCTGAAGCCAGTTCTTGTCATTTTTCAACAATAATCCCCGTCGGTGGAGACGATTGTTTGATATTAATTTTTGTCTTTCTTTTAGTTTTTCTCTTCTGACACCATGAAATATTCTGAGCGAGACAGGATTAGTAAGATCGACAGGTGAGGGGTTAAAGGACGGCTTAACTTTATTAAATGCTAATTCGAATGAAGGGCTATCAAATCTGCGTCTCGTTTAAAGTCTCTTTTAAGTCTCATCCTAAAGAGTTATTAATCAAGGGCAGTAACTTTCGTGTACTTATCACAGTACCGCGTATAACCCTTTGCTCTCTCACATTCCCTCTTTTTCTTCTTTTTCGCTATATGTGTGTGTGTGTGTGTGTGTGTGAGAGAGAGAGAGAGAGAGAGCGAGAAAGCGAGAGAGAGTTTATGTGTGTGAGAGTGTATGTGATTGTCCCTGTGGCATTGTGAGTAACATTGTAGACTGCAAAATTGTAGTAATTGTGTTCGAACTCCAGTCATGCAATATATTTTTCATCATCATCATTATCATCAAGTAGAGCTGACAGTACGAATGTGGCTGACCCTCTCACTCCCTCTCTCTCTCTCTCTCTCTGTTTCTAAATAAGTTCTTGCTGGTCGGTCAACTATGGTGGGATCATGTGAAGCGGACCTTGGAAGAAGGTTACTTATAAGTTCGTCTTTACTTTATTAGCAGTGCCTCGCATACCTTGTTCGTCTTACTTTGTTGGGTTTTGAGATGGGAGGTAGGTGGCTGTACAGCTGCTGTTTTTTTAATGCTTTTAAGTAATTATTAATCTTTTATAATTAATTATAGCTTCAAGTAACTTAATATAAGTAATTTACTCAGTTTTTTGGTATCAAGTATTCCACCTAATACAAAAAGTTGCGGGGACTTTTTGGTGCTATGGTTAACATGCTGGACTACGACATCCTAGTTAGCAAATTCGAAATCCAGTCGCACTATTACGTTAACTTTCGGACAAATACCCTTGGGAAAGGCATGAACTCCTTTGTCCCCACTCCAAGATATGGGTTAAATAAGGGACTAAGGTTGATATGCAATTAAACAAAGAAACCAAACTAAATCAAAGAAAATCTATCTATCTATCTATCTATCTATCTATCTATCTATCTATCTCAGTCTATTCATATCTATCTACCTATCTCATCTATCTATCTATCTCATGCATTTAAAGATCGACCGAACGATGTTCCCATTTTAAGGTTGATCGCGCTGGGGCGGGAAGTGGTTAGTGGGCGGAAGGTATTCTTTTGAACTGCGGCAGCCATAGCATTTCAATCGACAAAGGCATCTATAGAAGTTCGAGGATAAATTTTTCATTTAATCACCCGGTAACATCCTCACTTACCAGATCTATCTCCTTGTGGTTACCTCCCCTGAGGAGATCCAGACAGCTTAAGTCTTTAAATGTACGCCGCAAGAACTGAAGGATTTTATTTTCATGAAATCGGAGGAATGTTAGAAGTAATGGCGAGTGTTGTAGTGCTTCAGTGGAGCGGGGGTCAAGGGCGTACAGCTGGGGGGAGAGCAATCGCTTGAATGATATAAGCTTGAAAACAAAGTGCTGACGATAACAAATGAAAATAGCAAAAATTGTGCTCCGTCGTAATAATATTAAATTTGGAATAGGATCTATGTTGCCTCTTTTTATTGACATTCCTAAACCAAGATGTCATTCTTCGGGGTATATATATATATATATATATTGGGTGCGGAAGTAAAATTAGGAATACTCTAGTATAATGATAAAGGACTCTATTATAAATTAAGATTAATTTTAATTTAAACAAATAAACAAGAAAATGAGAAGATAAACATAAAACAGTAAATTTACTCAATATGACTGCCATTTTTTTTTCAGTTATTGTATCAACACGCCTTTGAAACGATTTGGATACCTTCAAAATAATTTCTGTATACATTTTATTCCATTTCTCCTCAAAAGCAGTCGTAAGCGAGCCAATATTTGGATGGGAAGTTGCATTTGTTTTGTTTTCTAAAACGCTCCATATAGCATAACCAAGGTCTGGGTTTGATGGAGGCCATAAAGAAATTCCAATGATTTCGGAAATTCCTTTGGTTTGGTTTCAGCGTTAAGCAAATCATAGATTCTTTGATTTTTCTTTTCTTGCTCACGCATATTGGGCTGAATTTTAAAGAAACGTGTTTGAATAATAGAAATGATCATGAAAATTTACATTTATCAGGGTTTTTTTTTAAAAAATTGGACTTAAAAAATGTTTTTAGAATTATTCCATATTTTAGTTCCGCACCCTGTATATATTCGTGCGTGTATGTATGTATATAGACCGGGTCATTGGCCGAATGATTAGTGTTTGCCAATGGTCTAGGACTCGGGGTTCAATCCCAGGTCGAGTAATACCAAAGACTCAAAAAATGGTACTTGATGCCGCCTTGCTTAGAACTCCTGGGATTGGTGTAGTGCCCTCCACCACACCCTTGTGTTGTAGCTATTGAAAAGGGAGCCCTCGGGTCACCCTCGACTAATATCGCCAACTTTATTTACTTACGTATTTACTCAAACCCTCAACTTTAGCTGCATGTGACAAGATCAATTTTGTAGTCTAACAGGTTTGAATTCAGTTTTCCTTCTTGACTGGTTGCCATACCAAGGTTAAAGAGCACAGTATATCCTACTATTTATCCATAGCTGGTGGGGGAATAGTTAGATGCATAATTTTCCAAGGGTATTAGCTCTATGTGAAATGCAAACAGATTGGTCGAGGATTTGAACTCGTACCACCGTATCCATTTTCTCTGACGATAACGATTACATCATGGTTGCACATATATGTTTTACCACTAGGTCTTCTTGTTATTTTATTATGTGTAAACCGCCTCACTACTTACAGAACTGCTCTTCGGAGGACGTCAGTCATTTAATTTCCGTTGGCAACTGGTACTTAAAGCAAGATGTAAAAGTACAAAAAAGCCTTCCCTCAACAGTATTCTTGGTGGCCCAGCAGAAATACCGAAGCGTTTATGAACAGATGATCCTATTTACCCAACCCCTCCGCTCGGGCAGGATATGACTCAAGGTCAATTTTTTTAAGCGGAGTTTAGCAGGTTTGAATTCAGAGTTTTCCTTCTCCTAGACTAGTTGCCTCACCAAGGCTGAAGAACCTAGTCTGCTCTACTATTTACCCATAGCTGGAGGGAGAATAATAGGATTCATACCTTTCCCAAGGGTATTAGTGCTATGTGAAATGCAATCAGTCTTGTCCAGGAATTGAACTCGTATCGCCGTGTCCATATCCTGCGACGATAACCATTACACCACAGGCACCTCCTTATGAACAGATGATAGACCGAAGTTCAACCCTATTAAAGTTTAGCCCAGTCGGCTAGCGCAGCAGAATACACTGACTGCATCTCTGCAAACAGGTAAAACTCCCGCGACAAGTGTCCTGGATATAACACTAAACAATCTGATGCTAAGGTTCCAGTATTGCTGGAGGTTTGGGGAATGCAGAGTACCCCTTCCTTGCCATCACTCCCAGGTCCACTCTGGCCCGGAGTAGTAGCACCCGATAGGGTCCTAAATATAGGTCAAATAGAACTAAACTGTGTACTTAGGATACACTGAATTGCTTGAAATAGAACTGTTTTGACATTTAAGCTGTTTACTTATACTAAACAGAATTGCTGGAACTAGGACTGTTTTTGACATTTAAACTGTACTTAAGCTAAACTTAAAAGTAAAAAGTAAAGCTGGCAACCGTAGTCGAGGGTGACCAGAAGGCTCCCTTTTCAATAGCTACTACACCGAGGTGTATGGGAAGGCGCCACTCCTTTCCTTGGATTGCTTCACTTTACCCTTGATAGGAACCTTATATTGCTGATTGTTAAGCAAGGAGGTATCAAGTACCATTTTTAAAGTCTTTGGTATGACGTAACCAAGGATTGAAACCCGGTCTCCCGGACTATTGGCGAACACTCTACCACTGGACCGAATAGAACTGTTTATATGTACAAACATGGATTGGGCATTAAATAAGCTTCACTGGTTGATATGCCATAAAACCAAACCAAACCAAACCAAACCTAATAATCAAAGCTTGAAAAGGTCTGTGTGTGGAGCTTTTCCGAGTTGTAATTCCGGAGATCTACAAAACAGACTGGAGTGTTTTTTAGCATCTATAAAAAACCTTATAAAAGCAATTTATCAAAAACTTTAGAAGTTTCTAAGTGTTTTCCTTCCAACAAAAAATGGTTCGGAAAACAATTGAGATAGTCAGTCTGATTTATTGAAAGATCAATATACATGAGAAAAAATTATCAATGCATGCTTTGCAACCCCAACGAGTGTCCTGGATATGACAATAAACAATCTGATGCTGAGGCTCCAGCAATGCTGGAGCTTTGGAAAATTCGGAGTATCCCTTCGTTGCCATCGCTCCCAGGTCCACTCTGGCCCATAGTGGTTGCACTTGATAGGGCCCTATCTATGGGTTAAATAGAACTAACGGCATACTTATGCTAGACTGGAACTGTACTTACATTTAAACTGCATGCTTATGCTAAACTGAATTGTTTGAAATTGAACTGTTTTTGACATTGAAACTTTACTTACACTAAACTGAATTGTTACATATAACTGTTTGAATAAAGTGAATAGTTTGAAATAGAAATGTTTTTGACAATTAAACCGTTCTTACATTTAAATAGCGTGCTCATGCTAAATTGAATTGTTTGAAATTGAACTGTTTTTGACATTCAAACTGTACTTACTCTAAACTGAATTGTTATCGATAGCTACTTGAATAAACTGAATAGTTTGAAATAGAAATGTTTTTGACAATTAAACTGTGTACTCATGCAAAACTGAATTATTTCCAATAGAACTGATTATTTACATAAAATGGATTTGGCGTTAAGTAACCTACAAAAGTTGATATGCCATAAAACCCAATCAATCAACCAATTCTCAAGTCTCTTGGGATAAAGTGAAAATCTTTGAGTCTGTCGGGTCACTGAAAATCGAGGAATGTTTTCTTGTTATCACATATTATATGTTACTATATATTATGTTCTTGAAGCCATTTTCTTGGTACCCTGCAAAAACAATTACCGACTACGCCGATGACAGCAATTCTGGCAAATACACCCGCCCAAGCCGAAACACAACTGTATAGTCTGGAACGAGCCGCCGCAGGCATTGGCCTCCATGTTAATGCACACAAAACGGAATACATGTGCTTTAATCAAACAGGCGACGTTTCCACACTAGGCGGTAGCTCTCTGAAACTAGTAGACAAGTTCACCAACCTAGGAAGCAGTGTCTTATCAGCCGAAAAAGACATCGACACGCGGCTAAGAAAGGCATGGACAGCCATCGATAGCCTATCAGTTATGAGGAAGTCAGACCTGACCGATAAAATGAAACGCAGTTTCTTTCAAGTAGCGGTCGTATCAATACTGCAATATGGATGCACTTCATGGACGCTAACAAAATGGCTGGAGAAAAAGCATGACGGCAACTACACAAGAAAGCTGCGAGCAATATTGAACAAGTCCTGGAGGCAACACCCCACAAAGCCCTAACTGTACGGCCAACTACCTCCCATCACGAAAACTATCCAAGTTAGACGAACCAGATTTGCGGGTCACTGCTGGATAAGTAGGGACGAGCTCATAAGTGATTTTCTCCTATGGACCTCCTCACATGGCCGAGCAAAAGCAGAAGCTCTGTGAGGATACGGGATGTTGCCCTGAGGATCTGCCAGAAGCGAGGGACGATTGGGAGGTGTGGCGAGAGAGTGTCAGGGATATCCATGCTGGTGGCACGACAAGATAATGATGATGTTATATTATGTATCAACCGGCCGAAAGGCTTAATGCACAGAGAGTTCGCTCATAGCACGGGAGACTGGGGTTCAATACCATGTCGAGTCATACCAAAGACTCCTCAAATGGTACTTAATATCTCCTTGCTTAACTCTCAGCATTATAAGGTACGTATCGAGGTTAAAGTTGAACAATCCAAGAAAAGTAGTAGCACCCTTCCCTTCACATCGGTGTTGTAGCTATTAACTACGGTTGCCAACTTTACTAACTTATTTATCAATAATAATATATTATTTAGAGAGCGACAGAAATATATACCACATTTTAGACTACTGTGTCGTGCAGCTGAACTTTAGCAGGTGGTAAAGGTTACTCCTTCTTACTAATGATGTATCATGTTTTTATATGATCAGTCTTGATCATAACTTAGACCAGTGGTATCCATGCGTGTGCAGGCTAAATATCTTTGAAGACAGGTGTGTATGTAACTGCTATACTAAAGACTGTTCGTGTTCATTTCTTATTATGTCGGAATAATGATGTTCCAGATAGAATCTTTAACCCATAGCAGTATCGATTTTCTATCCGGAACTGCATCATTCCGGTATAATTATACAATATGCTTAGTATGCTTGCACGGCACCAAATGTAGTAACATAGTTTGGCTGTGGGTTTTCAGGGTCGAATCCTGTTTAGGATTTTTAGAGTTGAATCCTGCGTCTGGCTGTATCGTGGATTTTCAGGGTCGAATCCTGTGTAACATATTGACCTCCGACCTAGCCGTCGATCAAGGAACGGGTGCATCCGCTCGAAGATATCAGGGTAAAACCTTGACTGTGGATGGGTTGAATTGTGTGCAGATGTAACGCCCATAAGAAGCAGGTGGGTGTCAACAATTATATAACCCGGTGCCACAGACAGGTTCAGTCAGTTGGAGTCAGTCAAGTTGGAGATAAAATGCTGTAGAGAGAACCAGCACCCAGCAGACGGCTATGGACCCTCTGAACCCCCGGTTGGGCAGCCCAGCAGAATGAGAAAGAAGTGCTGTTAAAGACAGAGGAACTGGGGGTCAATATGTTGCAGTTTGTTCAGTCTCCAACTTACCTCTCACACATAACCCTTTCGCAACCATTTCGAATAAAGTGTGAGAGGTATATTATGGTTGATTTTGTTTCCGCATGTATATGTATATAGTTGTATATGTATCATGGTTGTGACTATGCAGCACCTGGTAACAGTGCCAAATGGGACCCGATAGTTTTCACCATACTTTTACTTTGGTCTTATCCTGGTGATGGTGCCAAATGAGTTTTCAGATAGTTTGTTTATCAATCTTCTCTATGCCCACACTGTGTTCGAAAGATCCACATATAAGGAATGACACAATCCATCCGGAACTTCTTCTGACGGTCGGGATGATCCGTTGGAACAAACTTGCCAAAGTGTTGGCAACTCAAAAACAAGAACAACTCTCCGTCAAAGATTAACAATCATTTATTGTTCGATGTTCAGACTGCACAGAGTAGCAAGAGAGAGAGAGAGAGAGAAAGAAAGAAAGAGAGAGAGAGCGAGAGAGAGAGAAAGAGAGAGAGAGCGAGAGAAAGAGAGAGACAGAGAGACAGAGAAACAGAGAGAGAGAAAATCTGCAAGGGTCTAAGAACAGACACAAAGAGACAAGCACCCCCTAGCCCGACCGAACACTCTGAACGCAAATTACTGACAACTGATCGACTACTTTTTCAAAATTCGCTAATTTTTATCTATCGAAATTCAGAATATTGGTATGGTAATGTCATCTTGCTAAAATATTCCGTAATATCAAACGTTTCCCAAATTCACTGTTTTCATTTCCCTAATCAAACCTGTGAGAAGACATAAATCCATTTTATTTAAATTTGGCCCTCATGTCTCAAGATAACAGGTGTCCCCTGTCACATGTTCGTTGGTGTACGTGCTTGACTTTTCCAATCTGACTCAAAGATTTTAGCTAACTAAAAGCTAACTGAAAAAATTCGCGGTCCAACCAAACCAGGTAATAAAATAACCCTCACGACAACTGTGTTACACCGGTGTATAGCAATTACCGTTTCACCAGTCTTTAAAAAGGATTTAGCCGCAGATATACATCAGGTCAAGCTATGATTGTGATTATCCAAAACGCTAAGACATTAGCTCGATAAAGCAACCATTGCCACTTGCCTATATTCCCTTGTATCCCACTGGTGACAGTTTAAAATGTGAGAGTTATTTCTGGCACACCCTGTATAAATTGGAAAAGTATTATGACTAAAATGATGGCATTAAAAACGAATCAAGAGGAAAACTATATTTTCTTCCAGCGATGAATAACCAATATATATATATATATATATATATATATATATATGAAAATATATAAGCTCGATGGAGCAACCATTGCTACTTGGCTATATTTTCTTTAAATGATGAATATTAATAAAATTTAAAATATTTATTTCTAGAAAAATCTTGAGGGCTTATTTCCAGTGCCTTATATTTATTCCTGTCATAAAGTTTAGGGGTTTTTTTTAGCAGTAAGATCTACGTAAATTTAAATAATGGTAAGACATCTGAATATAGTTTAGAAATTAGAATCAAACTTATTGGAGCTTACAAGTCAAGCAATGAACATTATGATGTTTCTAAACAATTTACTATTTAAAAATAATCTGTTCCAAACATGATTTTATTGTTTGCTTCTTTGTTTGTTTGGGTTTTATGGCATATCAACTTTTGTAGGTTATTTAATGCCAAATCCATTTTTATACAAATAAAATGTCCTATTTCAAACAATTCAGTTTAGTATATATATAGTTTTTTGTCCACACAGAGTTAAATGTCAAAACTCCTCTATTTCAAACAATTCAGTTTAGCATAAGTACCCAGTTTACAAGTCAAAACATTTCTATTCCAAGCAGTTCAGTTAAACATTAGTACTCAGTTTATATACCAAAACAGTTTTATTTCTAGTAATTCAGTTTAGCAAAAATACACATTTTAGTTCTGTTTGACCCAGAGATAGGACCTTCATCAGGTGCTACCACTCTGCGCCAGAGTGGACATGGGAGTGATGGCAATAAAGGGGTAATCTACATTCCTCATAGCTCAAACTTTACTGGAAGGTCACCATCAGATTGTTTATTGTCATATTCAGGATACTCATTGGAGGAGTCTTACTCCTCTGTAGAGGTGCGGTCGGTTTATTCTACAGCTCCAGCCAACTGAGCAAACATGATTTTAAAGTTAAAGCAAAAGAAAACTATAGCAAAATAAAATTGGATGTAAAAGTGTACGAAATAAAAACTCTCGCCTTTGACATTCCGGCACAGTCGTCCTCTTCAAACACGGGGGTGATTCCGGTTTCAATCTGCTGATCATTCCGCTGGTCGAATATACCTTCAGATGACACGACTGGTTCTTTTTCTGTCCACGTTGTGTTTTTTTTTTTATCCAGACAACTGGTCAATCGCTAGTCAGAGCAAAAAAAAAAAAAAATGAGACCGCTCAATAAAGAAAGTTGAAAAAAAAAAGAAAAAAGAAATAGAAGAAAATACGGCTTGCTCTTGCCCTGTCGCTTGTAGGTCTGCTGCCATCTTCTCTCCTACGTAGGACAAACCTGTCATCTTATATATTTTTTCAGCCGTAGATAAGGACGCGGAGGAGCTAAAGAAAATGTTAATTTTCTAATAATTTGGAATTGCTTAGAAAATAATAAATTCCATAGTCGACGCTTTATCCTAAATTTAGAAAAAGGTCGATTTGGATAAATGTGATAATGCTCCCTCGGCCGCCCCGAATACATCAACTTCTTAAAACCAATACTATTCATGGCCCGTGATTCATCCAGTGGGTTCCGACAGGGGCATCACACATTTCTTTACGGCCTCAAGAAATACAACTAAGGGAGTGGGAGAAAAGGAACAAACGAATAACATAGACTTAGGTCAGTTCCAAGTGCAAGAAGGGTATTTTTGTGACACTTTTTTTTATACAGCTTTTCATGCATCTTGTAGTCTATCTCTGGGAGTGTATTTTTCGCGAAGCTCCAACAGAAGCCACTAGGAATGCCAACTCATCTTTGACCGCCTTCCTCACTGCCTCCTTCTGCTGACCGTTGTCCACTCTGGACTGCTATCGCATCTTGACTGGTCCCTTCTGCTGTCCGTTCTCGACTGCCTCTCTGCGTCTCTCTTCGCCAACTGAGCCTCTCTGGGTTCCTTTGCCAACTGACCCTTTCTGGGTTCCTTTGTCAACTGGTCTTTTCTCCTCCATTTCCAGTCTTGTCGGAGATCTCGAGCACAGGCCTTTGTTTGGTTTCGCGCAAAAACAGACAAAGGGATCGTCTGCCTGGCGTACCACCCACGTAGTGTCACATAAACAATAGGAAACCTTGATGTGGTAAAACTATAAAGCCATCTTTGGCTAAACAATAACAAAATATTTGCTTTCGTTATATTCCGATAACAATTTGCTTTTTCATCAAATTGTTTTCTCATCAAAATAACACATTTTTAAAAATCTAGACTACATTTCAAAAACCCATTATACCATTTCACATTTGTAATGTATTTCTCTATTCTTCTAAAATCCAAATAGGTTTCTTTTCTTTTTGTTAATAAAATTTCTCTGACCGGTCTCTGACCCCTGTAGGGTCACATCAGATCAAAATGATTTTGGAAATTCATCAAAAAGATTAATAAAACTAACCAACTAACTTTATGATGGACTTTTATAATTTTTCCCGTTATTTCAAGTAAAATTCTTCCGATTGGAGCCATGTTGTCGAATAGTAGAAAGTATGTGTTTACCCAACCCCTTCACCAAGAAGAGGATGCAACACAAGTTCAATTTTAAGCCATGTACAACTGGTTTAAATACAGTTTTCCTTCTCCTAAATAGGTTGCCGCACCAAAGTTAAAGAGAGTAATCTGTCGTGCTATTTATCCATAGCTGGTGGTGGACAATGATTCGATTTTACCTTTTCCAAAGGCATTATCGTAATGTGAAAAACAAACAGCCTCGTCTAGGATTTGAACTCGAGTCACCTGTTCCATATCCTAAGATGGTAAACATTTCGCCACAAACACATTCATTAAAATCCAAGGAAAATTCCTATAATTCTTTGTTTTAATAGTATTTCAAAATTTGCCTAGTTATCGGTCAAATAGTACCACCACTATTTTGTTATAAGGATAGCTTTGGCATCAAATTACCCACGAAGGTTGGTATGCCATTAAACAAAGAAACCAGATGGACTAAATCCGGTGTACGTATTTACGAAACTCTTCCATCACGATCATGTTGCGACTTAAGGTCAACTTCAAAGCGCCGCTGAACAAGTTAGAAGTCAGAATTGTCCCTCTCCTTTAATGATTACCTTAACAAGGCTAAAGAACCCAGTCTGTCCTACTATTTGCCCATATCAGAGGGCAAAACAGATTTACACCTTTCTCCAGAGTATTACCTTGAAGTGAAACACAAATTGCCTCGACCAGGAATTGAACTTGAATCCCCAATTTTATTTCCTACAACTATAAATGTTATGCTAAGCGAGTCTCTCAAAAGGAAAAAAAAACAAAATGCGGAAACTGGATGCAGTCGAGAAGATCTAACGGGAGCGATGGATTGGGGGGGGGGCGAGTGTGAAAAAGAGTCAGAGACTTTCATGCTGTCAGCACGACTTTTATTTCCTACGATTATAACTGTTATGCTAAGCGAGTCTCTCAAAAGGAAAAAAAAATACAAAATGCGGAAACTGGATGCCGTCGAGAAGATCTAACGGGAGCGATGGATTTTGGGGGGATAGATGGTGAAAAAGAGTCAGAGAACCTCATGCTGTCAGCACATCTTGATGATGATAATGATAAAGATGATGATAATGAAGATGATGATGATGATTATTATGATGATGATGAGGAGGAGGAGGAGAAAGAGAACGATTACATTGCAGATCATCGGGAAATTTTATAAACACCTGAGGTGAAAAAAAAAGAAGTATTTTCTTGCTAAACGTTGGAAAATATTTATCATGAAATTCCAAAAGAAAGAAAAAATCCAAACATATCTAAAATCGAATGGAATTCTTAATCATAAATTATCCCGCGTACATATATATTGTCATCGACAGAGAGACAGTTTCGTTGTACCCACAACTGTTCAGTATGATGATACACGTGAGGTTCTCGATTCTAACTTTTTACGCCAGGGTTGATATAACATTAAACCAAATCAACTAACCTAACCCCTCTAATATATATATATATATATATATATATATATATATATATATATATATATATATATATATATATTAAACAGGCTAGGTTATTTCATTTAGTTTAATGGTATATCATCCCTTGATGGTCATTTAATGCTAAATCTCTATACATTAAATTTTTAAGGGAATATTTTGTAGGAAACATTTTTTAACGAGCCAGAGGCCATTTGTTTACACACAGTTGGTTTCAAGTATTGCATATTTATTCTAATGATTTAATTTAACATCAATGATTTGTTTGCGCACGATTAAAATGATTTCAAGTATTGCTATCTGATAGTAATATTTCAAGTTAACGGTAATCATTTGTTTGCAAACCGTTAAATGTTTTCAAGTATAGAATAGTTCTATTTCACTTATAGATGGGACCCTAACAAATACTATCACTCCAGGTCAGAGTGGACATGGGAGTAATGTTTATGAAGAAGTACTCCACATTCCCAAAGCTTCAAGTTTGGTTTGGCTTAGTTTTATGGCATACTAACCATTGTAGGTTATTTTATGACAAATCCTTTTTATACATCTATATTAAATATATCATTTCGAAACACATTTTGTAGATAACATTTTTAACCAAGCCTGAGATAATTTGTTATGCACGCACTTAAATGGTTTCACTTATTTCTATTTAATACAAATAATTTTGTTACTGTTAATCATTTGTTTGCTCACAGTGAAAAGTTTTCGAGTATTTCTATTTAGCATTGACGATTCAATCAAACCCTTACACACAGTTAAATGATAAAACTGTTCTATTCCAAGCAATTCAATCTAGCATAAGCCATTTGTTTGCACTCCGTTTAAATGATAAAGTAAACAGTTTAAATTTCAAACAGTTCTATTTGACCTACAGATAGGACCCTATCAGGTGCTACCACTCCCGGTCAAAGTGGACATAAGAACAATGGCAATTTGCCTCCTCCAAAGCTCCAGCATTACCGGAGTCTCACTATCAGATTGTTTAAAATTATATCATGACACTCGTTGGGGAAGTCTTAACCCTCTGTGGAGATACAGTCGTTGTATTCTACTCCCCCAGCCGACTAGGCCACCAAAGCTTCAGGACAGAATCCTCACCATCAGTTTATCAAGTGTCATATCTGGGATATTCGTTGTACGGTGAGGGGTCTTACCCTTCAGTATGATGCAATCCGCATATTCAACTGCAGAATCGATGGGTATCAGGGAATAACTTAGTGCCTTCTTTCACACAATAAGATCTTGAAAGTGTCTTTCAGGTAGAATCAGTCCATTACTTTCGTTGTTTACAAGCGTTAAGAAAAATTGTCCATTAATTTACCGAAAGAAATATCGATCGGTGTTTAAACATTAGTCTTACTCTATTTGCCACTCACAGAGAAAAAGCATTTTGTGACAAGATAGTCTCTAATGATGAAAAATAGATTTCTAACTCGATAATGGAGGTAAGATCAAGGACAGACTTCAACATTTTATCAAAAACGATTGGAGCGCGAGATGGGGATCTTCACAGTTACCGATGCGGAGAATAGACCCGGTGAGTCGAGTTCAAATCCAGGTAAAAGCTGTTTCCCTTTGCTTTTCCTTGGAAACGTATGAATCAAAATTGACTTATCCTTTACGCAGATAAAGTAGTAGGGTTTATTAGTTTCCTTACCGGTTGGTGAATTTGGGTCAGTAATACCAGCTATCTGCCCTTAAGATTAAGTTTAATCTCATCAATCCATACATCCTGAAGTCATTGTTTTTTGTTGTTTTTTTTAAAAATATCTATTGTTTCTGTGACCTGATCCTGAATATACTAACGTTTAAGGCTTTTTGACTGAGCTGCAAGTATACTGAACAAGAAAAACACCAACTCAGACACTTAACATTAATCTATATGTGAAGACAATGAACATGTTATGGCTGTTTACTAGGGCACCGGGGGTGTCCTCGTGGTGTTATGGTTAAAGCGCTGGACTGCGGAATCGTAGTAAGCGAGTTCGAACTCCAGTCGCGCCATTACGTTCACTTTCGCGCAAATACCCTTGGGAAAGGTATGAACCCTCTTATCCTCCCAGCAAGCGGTTAAATAACACCAATGCTGTTTTTCTAGAAGGATGGCTTTGGCATTAAATAATCCACAAATGTTGATATGCCATTAAAGAAAGAAAGAAAGAACAAGCAACAACTACGAGGGCACCTTACGTGGTAAACTGCTAAGCAAGTTAGATTCATAGACCATTGTTCGTGAGTTCAATACTTGCTGGTTCTCACATACTTCTTGGCTGTTATCTAATCTACGTAAAGGCATCTGTAACTATTACTACGAACATAAATTGTTATAATAACTATTTTTATGTCAGGAGTGTATTCGTTGTGATTTTATTTCGAAAATATCACGAGGAAGCAAAATTTAAAACACAATAGATTTAGGTATATTTGTTTAACGGCATATCAACCCCTTACAGGTTATTTAATACCGAAATTTGATTCCTTTCAAATATTCCATTTTAATCATAGGTATATTTTCAATGTACAATGCTTTTTAAATCGCAGTTTGTATATAATTATTTATTTGAACCCAGTTTGATATCATAAGATATTGAATTTTAGTTTCTTTGTTTAATTGCAAATCAGGCGTCATGGTTTATCAAACGCCAAAGCCGTCCTTACCGAAGAACAGCAGTGATACTATTTAACAGATGGCTAATGGGGTATGGGGATTCATATTTTTCCCGAGGGGATTTGTCCGAAAATGAACGTAATAGCGCGACTGGAGTTCGAACTCGCTTATGTTGAGACAACTATCCACCACTTGAGCTATTATGTCTTTGTGACACGATGGGTGGCATTCGTTTCTGCGTGTGTGGGTGTAGGTGACTGTCATAGGATCCCTTTGTCTGTTTTAGCGCGAAACCCACACAAAGAGCTTGCACGCGAGATCTTCCACGAGACCGGAAGAAGACGAGGGAAGGAAGGTCGCAGAGCAGAACAAGGAAGGAGGCAGAACAGAGAAGGAGGCAGAACAGACCAGTCGACAGAAGTTGGGGGAAACCGACAGTCAAGAGAAGTCGACAGGAGAGAGCAGTCAATAGAAGTCGGAGGAAGCCGACTGCTTGGATGTGTGGGCCCAGAGGCCGGGTTGGCCAATGTTAGAGGATGAGTCAGCATTCCTGGTGGCTTTGTGGGAATTTCGCTCTAAAACATACTTGCGATAGCTCACAGAATGCTAGGAAAGTGTCACAAACTTCTCCCTTCTTACGCTTGGATCTAACCCAAGTCCGTGTTTGTTCTTTTCTTTTCTTCCACCCTCTCGGTTGTGTATGTTATGTTTTGTGTGTCCGTAAAGAAATGATAAATACCCCTGGCCGGAGATGAGAGAAAGCACTAGATGATCTGATGGCCATGAGTGGTTTAGGAGGCTGAGATAGTGGGGGTCGGCCGGCGGTGTTATGTCACATCTTAAGAACTATCCCATATAATACTGAATATTCTTATCTAATATGAATGGTTTTTAAATAATTACATCACTTAGATTGGTTTGGTTTGGTTTTATGGTATATCAACCATTTCAGATTATTTAAAGCTAAATTATGTTTATGCATATTCATTAATTATATATATGATTTGGTTTGGTTGGTTTTTGTGACATATCAACCATTGTGGTTTATTTAATGACAAATCCTCTAAATACAGCTCATAAATGATGATGTACTCCTATGGACCCCTTCACATGGCCGAGCAAAGTCAGGGTGACTAGCTCGCACCTACATACAACAGCTCTGTAAGGATACGGGATGTAGCCTTGAGGACCTGTCGGAAGCGATGAACGATAGGGAGGGGTGCCGAGAGAGGGTAAGGGATATCCGTGCTGATGGCACGACAAGATGATGATGATAATTACATTTTGTTGATAGCATTTTTAAACCCGTCTGAGCTCATTTTTTGCACACAGTTAAAGAGTTTCAAGTATTGCTATATAATACGAAGAATTTTAATTATTATTAATCATTTGTTTACACACAGCTAAATAGTTCCAAGAATGTATCACAAACAATTTAATCAAACATCAGTCATTTGTTTACACATAATTAAATGATCGAACAGTTGTATTTCTAACAATTCAATTTAGCACAAGTCATTTGTTTGCAAACTGTTCAAATGTCAGTCAGTTCTATTTGACTCATAGGCCATCCTCAGGGTTTTTGCAGATGTAAACAATATATATATCGGTTAATAGTTTTGTTTTTAAACGAATTGATAGTACTTGGTGGTAAAAAAAAAAATATGAATATGAGCACAGGTAAAAAAATCATACATAATAGTAGTAATTCTTATCAAGTAAGAACATTAAGTTTATCGGTCCCAGAAATTCACTCTGAATTGTCCAGCAGGACACATAGCGTAATTGTTATAGGTGTTGGTTCCCTAAGCTTCTAAGGAGACAATCATCTGGAGGTTGCAGGTTCAATCCTGACGACAGGCGAGTAACAATAAAGGAATACTTAACACTTGTACCCGAGTATGGCTACAGGCGAACCCCATGGATTCGAAGTTCCGTGAAGGTTCCCGATTTCGTCAAATATTTGAAGAAGGCTGGTGGACATATCGACCGAAATGTTGTGGAAATAACAATAAAGATGAAGACAATAGATACAAATCAACAATCTTCGTCTCTGAAATTTAGACAACTAATATCTCTAGTAATGATTTGTATTTTAGCCTTGTCGTTAAAGTCGACTCAGAGTTTTGAAACAATTTTTCGGACTTATATTGAGGCCTACAATTATGTCGTAAATTTCAGTATTATTGGTATATGTCACATGAGGACGAGTTCATCTACAGGGGACATCCAAACAGAGTGTGAAGCAAGGCGTCATCAAGTACCCATTATTATCGTTTATGGCTTTGGTTGATTTTTGGAAGTTACATTTTGTTTGTATAGTTTTGTTTTATAGTTTTTTCGTGATTTTATTTTTTATGTTGATGGGTGTAAGGATATAGATGATGAAGAGTGTGATATTTTCAGTTATGTTTGTTCGGTGATTAGTTGAATAGGATTAATGTTGGTTGGTTGGTTGGGTTTTATGGCATATCAACCTTTGTAGTTTATTTAACGCCAAATCCATTTTTATGCAAACAGTCAGCTCTATTTCAAACAATTCAGTTTAGTATTAGTACACAGTTTAATTGTCAAAAACATTTCTATTTCAAGCTATTCAGTTTATTCAAACTGTTCGAATTCAGCTAATTCAGTTTAGCACAAGAGTACCATTCTGGGTTAGGGTGGACCTGGGAGCAATGGTAATGAAGAGGTGCTCTGCATTCCCCAAAGCTTCAGCATCACTGGAACCTCACCATCAGATTTTTTAGTCATATCCAGAACACTCATTGGGGGGGGGGGTATCTCTCTGTATTGATGCAGACGATGTATTCTAAAGCTTAAAAGTATGCAACGACTGTCCTTTATTTTTTTCCGTTCTAAATTGCTCTTTATCGCATTTCACGAGGGTTGTAATTTCCACGAAAGCGGTAAACAGCGCACATGATCAAGAAACCCCCCACCAAAAAAACAAAAACAAAGAGTGAGACTTAATCTCTTGCTTCCTACAACCTTGAGGAAGATCAGTCTTACAAACTATCTGCTTTACCAACTAAGCTACAATAAGGAGGTGCCTGTGGGGTAATGGTTATCCTATTTACCAACCCCCTCCGCTCGGGCAGGATATGACACAAGGTCAATTTTTTAAGCGGAGTTTAACAGGTTTGAATTCAGAGTTTTCCTTCTCCTAGATTAGTTGCCTCACCAAGGCTGAAGAACCCAGTCTATTTACCCATAGCTGGAGGGAGAATAATTGGATTCATACGTTTCCTAAGGGTATTAGTGCTAAGTGAAAATGCAATCATTCTCGTCCAGGATTTGAACTTGTGTCGACGAGACTGATTGCATTTTACATAGCACTAATACCCTTGGGAAAGGTACGAATCCAATTATTCTCCCTCCAGCTATGGATAAATAGTAGGGCAGACTTGGTTCTTCAGCCTTTGTGAGGCAACTAGTCTAGGAGAAGGAAAACTCTAAATTTAAACCTGTTAAACTCCGCTTAAAAATTGACCGTGTGTCATATCCTGCCCGAGCGGAGGGGTTGGTAGATACGGCTACAAGAACATGGATGATATCACAAATGTCCAAACGTCTATAACTCTGCATGATACCACTTTCTCCGTATGATTGGGATGCGGGGACCCTTAGCATAGAAGTTAACGTACTGGACTCTGACACGGTAGAGTGCCAGTTCGAACTCCAGTAGCACTAGTACATTCACTTTCTGAAAGGTATCAATTATTTATCCGTGCCTCGTACCCGGCAGGATTTGACACAACGTCTTTTTTATATTCGGGATTTAGAGAAGGGGGACGTCGGACACGTGCCGAAACTCCTGCCCTACTCGACTTGGCTGTCATAGGCTCACTAGGTGCAGCGTGAACTAGGCTAGCCTTTGTTTAGTCTCCCGGTACGAAACCAGGTGACCTTGCTGGTCATAGCTTCAACCAGACTCGAAAGTTTAGTGCTATGCTTGTCAATGATTCTTCGTTCACCCAAAGGTGGCCCGGCAGGAGCTGGGGGGGGGGCATTCAGCCTCGTATCCCATTCGTTCATACTGCATCCGGCACGAATACCAGACAACACAGCTAAAAAGCCAGGGAAGTATCCTGTTAGGAAAGACAAGAAGTCTTTTATTCCCATCAGCTATGGATTAAATAGTATCACTGTTCTTCTACAAGGATGACGATGGCTTAAGTTTTAATTAATCCACAAAAGGTGATATGACATTAAATAAAGAACCAAAAACCGAATCTAAACTATATTTGTTGCTATTGTTTCATTGCCCCTGGGAAAATATGGACTCGCCACTTTTAGAAAGACCGGGCCATTGGTATAATGGTTAGAGTGTTGGCCACTGGTCTGGGAGATCGGGGTTAATTCCAAAGACTCAAAAAAAATGGTGTTGATGACGCCTTGCTTAACACTCTGTTTGGGTGTCCCCTATAGATGAACTCGTCCTCATGTGGCATATACCAATAGAGCTCTCTTCTGCGCAGACGCAGTTTCGGTCTCAGTCTCGGTTCTGTCTCAGTCGAGTCTCAGCGAGTCGTTACCAAGAGCAGTAATATTCCTGATTGTTAAGTTGTGGAGGGATTTCTCCCAGCTATCGTTTGTGTATGTACTATTTTCCTTCAATATATTTCTTATCACTTATTTCTGTGTCGTGTCATCATTTGAACATCTCCTTAAACATAACACACTCAGTATTACGGAACAAGGGTAAAGTGGAGCAATCCAGCAAATGGAGTGGCGCTTTCCCCTCCACTTCGGTTTAATAGGTATTGAAAAGAGAGCCTTCAGGACGCCCTCTACTACGGTCGCCAATTTTACTTACTTACTTTTAGAAAACGTTTCTTTCGTTATTTCAAATCCATAAAATATAAATCATTCACAAATTTGAGATAAAACCTGTTTTATTGGATGGCCAAACTTTCTGGCTTCATGGAACATAACTCAAATTAATAAAAATAATTTATTTTGATCAATTATCGAGAAAATTATAAAACTCCATCAAGTTAGTTTTTATTAAGAGTATTGTTTTATTTTTATTCTTTATACACCACTAGATTAAAATATAGGGCGACCCTCAAAAATAAAATAAAAGATATTGTTTACAATTGTTAAGTTATGAAAAAATATATATATATGAAAAATAAGTCATAAAGACAATTAAATTTAAAATATGAAAAAAATCCAATTTATTTTTATATGTATATTAGCATTTATGCTTAATTTTAAAACATTCTTTTGCCATAAATATAAGACCAATGAGCAGAGCTATAGAATATGATGGCAAATTTTTTTTATCTAATATTTTGTAGATCCACCGTTAGCTTTGATAACCTCAAAAATTCAGCTAGGCATACTATCAACTAGTTTCTGAAGTTGAACCGAAGGTATTTTTCCCATGCATCTAAGATTGCATTTTTGGTCATCATCGTCATGTCGTGCCGCTAGCACGGATATCCCTGACCCTCTCTCACCACTTCTCCCTATCGTTCATCGCCTCTGGCAGGTCTTTAGGGCTACATTCCGTATCCTCACATAGCTACTGAATGTATGTTCGAGCTGGTTGTCCTGCTTTTGCACGGCCATATGTGAGGGTCCATAGGAGTACATCACTTATGAGCTCGTCCCTGCTTCTTCAGCAGTGTCCTGCATGCTTAGTTCGTCTAACTTGGATAGTTTTCGTGATGAAACGCAGTTTCTTCCAGGCAACGCTCTGATACTATTCCTATAAGAAGCTGCTCTTCACCTTCTAGTCTGCCGTGGTATTAGTAGCTACTGCTATATATGGCAAATGCACTAGTTCATTGTGTGGGAAAAGATGGGTGATACCCAACACAATTTTCTCAGCGGGTATTTTTGTATTAAATAGCTCTGTATTGAGCACTCATTGATAGGATATTCACAGTCCTTATTTACTTGATTGTTTGCCAATGACCTGGGAGACCTGGGTTCAATCCCAGGTCGAGTCATACCAAAGACTATAAAAATGGTACTTGATGCTACCTTGCTTAACATTCAGCATTATAAGGTAAGGATCAAGGGTAAAGTGGCACAATCCAGGGAAAGGAGTAGCGCACTCTCCTACACCTCGGTGTAGTAGCTATTGAAAAAGGGAGTCTTCGGGTCACCCTCGACTAAAGGTCGCCAACTTTATTATATATATATGTGTGTGTGTGTGTGTATTTGTGTGTGTATGTGTGTGAAAATGTAAAGAGAGGAAAAAAGGCAAGGTCTTCAGAGGAGGATTTTATCTGTAATTTCTACTAATCAAATGATCCTGTGAAGACCATATAATTTTCATCTCAATTTGCCAACGTTAATCGTCTTGGTGTTTAGATCTTCATCAGGAATTGTAAGTTATTAAACAAAACGAAAAAGATGAGATAAATTTAAAATATTCTATTTTCGTTGGTAGCGTTCAGTCTGTGTGATGAAATTAACGTTCCAAAATTTACTTTAAAAATCCACATCTAACGATCTATCTATGTTAAAAGAATCTATACGTTAAAAGAATATCTATGTTTAAAAGATACCCATATAATATCTATCTATTTATGTCTGGTTGGATTTCATGGCACATCAACCACTGAAGGTTATTTGATACCGAATCCTTTTTATTCATAAATATCATAAATATATCGTATATATATACGATTTGTGAACAAATTTTGTTGATAATATCTTAAACAAACCTAAGCTCATTATTTTGAACACAGTTAAATAGTTCCAAGTATTGTTATGTATCATCAACAATTCGATTAAACATCAGTCACATGTTTATACACAGTAGAATGATCAAAGAGTTCTATTTCAAACAATTCTATTTAACAATTTATCATGAATCATTTGTTTGTACTCTGTTTAGATGTCAAACAGTTCTATTTAACAGATATCAGGTGCTACCGCTCCAGTTCAGAGTGGAATTGGGAGTGATGGTCTTGATTGTTTGGTTGGTTGTTTGGGTTTAATGGCATATCAACATTTATAGGTTATTTAATGCCAAACCCATTTTTATACAAATTATCAGTTCTATTTCAAACAATTTAGTTTACCATGTGTACACAGTACAATTGTCAGAAACATTTCTATTTTAAGCTATTCAGTTTAGTCAAACAGTTCTAATTCAGCTAATTCAGCTTAGTATAAGTACAGAGTTTGTCAAAACAGTTCTATATTAAACAAATCAGTTTAGAGTAAGTACAGTTTCAATGTCAAAAACAGTTCAATTTCACGCAATTCACTTTAGCATAAGTACGTAGTTTTAATGTAAGTAAAGTTATATGTGAAAAACATTTCTATTTCAAGAAATTCAGTTTAGTCAAACAATTCAGTTTAGCATAAGTATTCTCGATAGGGCCCTATCAGGCGCATAGATAGGGCCCTATCAAGTGCATAGATAGGGCCCTATCAGGCGCTACCACACCGGGCCAGAGTGGACCTGGGAGCAATGGCAATGAAGGGGTACTCCGCATTTTCCAAAGCCCCAGTATTATTGGAACCTCACCATCAGATTGTTTAGTGTCATATCTAGGACATTCGATGGGGGGTCTTACTCCCTCAGCAGAGAAGCAGTCGGTGTATTTTACAACCCCAGAGTGTACTTTTTGTCTGTCTTTGTAATTGGACCATCTCTCTCTCTCTCTCTCTCTCTCTCTCTTTATATATATATATATATATATTGTCATCCACAGACAGACTGTTTCGTTCTATCAGAACTCTTCAGTGTGGCGAGAGACGTAGGATGCTCGAAGCCGTGATCGAAACCCATCCAACTAAATCTCAGACCTCTCGACCGACAAGCTGACCACGTTGGCTAAGGGAATTTAAGGTATTTATTTAGCAACAGCAGCAGCAGCAACAGCAGCAGCAGCAGCCGTTTATTTACATTTTTATACCCTATCGGCTACCAGAGTGCTCAATTCTTTCGAAGAGCTTTGCATTATGCGAGCGGCGGCCGACAATTCCTTCGCCAGAGTGCTCAACCCCCATATTTCTCTAAGCAAAACAAAAACCGGTCACTTACTCTGTGGAGCTCTTTACCAGAAAAATCTAAATGTTCATGGTTGAAAGATTTTTTGTCCTGACGGAATTATTCCCGATTCCAGTTTAACTGGACTGAATAATATATATATATATATATATATATATATATATATATATATATATATAAACGATGAAGCTGAATTATTTTAAAACGTTTCGAAATTACAGTTTCGTCAAATATAATGAAGAAACTAATTACAACTTTAATTTTAAAGATTCTAAAATGTTAAGTGACATACATAGTAAAAACGCAGGAAAATTGTTGAATCTAGGATAATTTCAAACCAGAACAATATCAAATAGAGCGTGTTTTTTCAATTTGTCTCCTTTTTTAGTCATATTGGGGCTTAGTAGTTACAAAACTCCTTCTTTAAAATAATTCGGCTTCATCGTTTATGTATACACAGAAAGATATATAAACACATATGTTGGTTTGTTTTTTTAATGGCATATTAACCTCCTTGGGTTATTTAATTCCAGATACTTCGTTCCAGAAGAACAGTAGTGGTGTTATTGTTACCCATAGCTGAGAGGACAAGAGGGTTCATACCTTTCCCAAGGGTATTTGTCTGAAAGTGAACGTAATAGCACGACTGGAGTTCGAACTGACTTATTACGACGCCGTAATGCAGTGCTTTAACCAAAACACCACGAGGACACATCCAAATAAAAGGATAGTCGAATTATACAGAAATGAAATGAAGAAGATTAACCCTGATAAAGACGGATAGATATATCATAGAATGTTTATAATTGGCAGATATGAACTAAATAATATGAATATTTACACACACACACACACACACACACACACACATATATATATATATATATATAGTAAGTAAGTTGGCAAACTTAGTCGAGGGCGACCAGAAGGCTCCCTTTTCAATAGCTACTACCCTTGATACGTACCTTATATTACTGAGTGTTAAGCAAAGACGTATGAAGTACCATTTTAAAGTCTTTGGTATGACATGACCTAGGATTGTACCCAGGTCTCCCGGGCCATTGGCGAACACTCTACCTACTGGACCAATGAGCCGGTATATATATATAAAACCACGATATATATATATATATATATATATATATATATATACTAATCTTGGTTTGGTGCATTCACCAATTCTAAGACCAATACACTTCTAAGATTTTCTCACCATCGACAGTGAAGATTTTGTATAATTAAATAATACAAAACTTTTTTCTACTCATTACAGCAAGACTAGGTGAAGATTTAAAAAAAACTGAAAAAGAGTAACTTTACGAGAGAAAAAAGAATTAAAAATACAAGCGAACTTCTAGTGACCTTCCTGCTTGATTTGACCAAATGATTTGTATAGAAAAGGACCCGATAAGACCTAATGTCTGTAGGTGACGGTGTGGCTTTCAGACAAGATGAAAGCACTTTCCGTCAGGGATGATAAAAGAAACTATAAAAAAAATTCAGTAAGCAGACAGAGGAATGCCTTATATGGAAATGGTAGAAAGGTTGTCCAGACTCTACTTCCGGTTGTAGAACGGAAATTGGTAATCAATAACCTTAAGACTACTTTGACATTTGTCTGGTAACTTCCGGTCAGATGGGCCAATACTAAGTTACTGCCAGTAAAAGAAGGGAGAAGTTTCTTTGGATATACATAATGAGAAAACGAAAAAAATCAACAAAGAAGAGAAAAACAACAGCTGGTAGGAAAAGAAAATTGGGAAAAGGACATAGAGGGAAAATTACAGAAGTAAGAATAGAGAACCAAAGAAAGAAAGAAAGAAAGGAAGAAAGAAAGAAAGGAGTAAAGGTTAAGAAAATGAAAAAGAAAGGAACAGCTAAAAAGAAAAAGAAAAAGAAAAAGAAAAAGAAAGAGCTAAGAGTGACTAATAAAATTATTAGTATTAGATAAGAATACATTTAACCATTTAACAGCGTGCAAACAAATGATTGATATAGGGGCTTTAGGGAGGTGCCCATAGTGTAATGGTTATCGTCATAGGAAATGGACACGGCGACACGAGTTCAAAACCTGGATGAGACTGATTGCATTTCAATAGCTTTTACATCAAGGTGGAGGAGAGGGCGCTACTACTTTCGCTGGATTGGTCCACTTACTCTTGATCTATACCTTATAATGCTGAGTGTTATGCAAGGAGACATCAAATAACGTTTTCTGAGTGCTCGGTATAACTCGACCTGGGATTGAACTCCGGCCTTCTTGATCATTCGGCCAATACTCTAATGCCAATGGGTTATTTTTTAAAGTAGTTATATGAAATTATGTTTACATCCTATTCAAATCATTTACAAACAGTTGTATAGCTTGTTTGGGTTTTATGGCATATCAACCATTATTGGTTATTTAATGCCAAATGCTGTTTATTAGTATATATTTAATATCTGTATGATCTGTAGATGACATTTGTAAACAAGCCAAAGCTCTTTTTTGAACACAGTTAAAAGGTTTCAAATATTGGTACATAACAGTCAAAATTTTACATCAGTCATTCGTTTGCACACATAATTTGTTCTATTTGACCTCGAGATAGGACCCTATCAGGTTCTAGTATTCCAGGTCATAGTGGCCCTGGTAGCAATGGCAATGAAGGGGTACTCCACATTCTCCAGATGGTTTTAATATCATATACAGGATATCTTTTGCGGAGGGGTTGGTAAATAGGATATTAATCATTTGTTCTCACACAGTTTAAAGTATTTCTTTCCTGTATAAATAATTTTCAAACAAATCTAATTGACTCATAGATGAGACACTAATTGTCGAACAGATTCTATTTTTATGTAATAATATTAATAACATACTTTAAAGTATTTATTTTTTATTCAGTGATTGTTTTTTGTTTGCACATACTAATTTAGTTTCAAGTAAGTTATAATAATCCCTGATAAACAATTATAACTGTTTTATGATATCAAGTTATCCTTTTTAAATATCACTTTTTGAAAAATTTCCCAAAAATCATTTGTTTACACGTAGTTATATATCTGTGATACCAGATCATTGGTCTAATGGGTAGAATGTTTGCCAATGGTCCGGGTGACCTGGGTTCAATCCCAAGTCATGTCATACCAAGACTCGAAAAATTGTACTTGATACCGCCTTGCTTAACACTCATCAATATAAGGTTCGTATCAAGGGTAAAGTGGAGCAATCCAGAGAAAGGAGTAGCGCCCTCCCCTACATTTCGGTGTTTTAGCTATTGAAAAGGGAGCCTTCTGGTCGCCCTCGACTACGGTCGGCAACTTTACTTTATATATATCTGTAGCCTTCTTAGTCAAAAGCAACCCGAGGGCTCGCTTTTGAATAGTTACTACGCCAGGATTGCTCCACTATTGGCCTAGGTGATAGAGTGTTCGCCAGTGGTCCGGGAGACCGGGGGTCAATCCCAGGTCGAGTCATACCAAAGACTTAAAAATGGTACTTGATACCTCATTGCTTAACACTCAGCATTATAAGGTACGTATCAAGGGTAAAGTGGAGCAATCCAGGGAAAGGAGTTGCGCCCTCCCGTACACCTCGGTGTAATAGTTATTGAAAAGGGAGCCTTCGGGTCACCCTCGACTACAGTCGCCAACTTTACAATATATATTTGTATTCTTGACAGGTATAATTTAATGGAGCATCGTAGCAAACGTGCAATACTGTGACATGAGAGTAAACGAGTTCGATCTCCTGTCACGCTACAACGTTTCTTTTCGGACTAATACCATTGGGAAAGGTATACATCCACTTATCTTCCAAGCTATGGGTTAAAAAGTACCACTACTGTTCTAAAAGGAACGCTTTCGCATTAAATAACAGACGAAAGTTGATATGCCATTAAAGAAAGAAACCAAACAACTAATTTGCTAGTAATTATATGGTTAATGGCACATCAACCTTCGTTAGTATTCAAATTCGCAATCTATTCTTATAGAGAAGTAGCAGTGATACAATTTGAACCATAGTTTGGTGGGTGGAGCGACTGAGGTTTATACTTTTCCAAAGGGCATTAGTTCAAAAGTGAACGCATTAACACAACTGGAGTTTGAGCTCGTTTAATTTGAGGCCATAGTTCAGTACTTTAACCATTAAGCTAGAAAGAGGTAACATGGAATCGTATGACTTATGGTAATCTTTTGTAAATAATTATAGCTTCAAGTAACTATTCTTAGAAGGGAATCCTCGATGTAAGCGGGTTCGAACAACAGTCGTACTATTAGATTCATTTTCAGATAAATAACCTTTGGGAAAGGTATGAACCTCTAATCCTCTGATTTATGGATTAAATAGTATCTCTGCTGTTCTATGAGATTGACTTTGGCATTAAATAACCCACGAAGGTTGATATATCCTTAAATACAGAAGCCAAAACCGAAGATATTTATAATTTGAACAGTTATAAAGTATTAAGTATTGCTGTAAAATACAAATAATTTCATGTCAGTCATAGACAGAACCCTTACGAGTAGTACCACTCCTGGACATCGTACATCTGGTAATAATGGCACTGAGGGAGTACTTCACACTCCTCAGATCTCAACATTGAATGAAGTTTAGAGTCATACCCAAGATACTCTTCTGGGGAAAGGGGGGGGGCTTAGTCCTAAGTTGGAGAACCAGTCATTATATCTTAAGCCCCCCACCCTGACAGGGTGTGGAACATTTAGAGCCAAGTCGTTTTAATTGTTCTTCATAATAGTCTCATTCTTTGCTTTGATAGGACTCAAATATTCACAGGAAAAATCGAGGAACTATAATCATCATCATCATTATGGCATACCGACGGCACTCTCTCTCTCTCTCTCTCTCATTGTCCGTCCCTCTCTGTCATCGCTCTTGCTAAGTCTTCCTGACGGCACCCAGAATGTAAGTCAATCCTTCTGTTGGAAAACTTTGCCTAAGAGTTCGTTCTTACTTCTCTATCAAGGTTCAGCGTTTCTTACTTGTATGGTTTGCGAGATGGGAGGTAAGTGGCCGTACATATGTGGTTTTATACAGAGCTTCTTCTCGGACCTGAACAAAACAACAGGAATCATTCTTGTGTAGTTCCGAACTAGCTTTGTCTCTAAGTGTTTTGTTTGAGTCCAAGTGGTGCAACCATTCAGTAGTACTGACACGACTGCAGAAGCAAGGAACTACAAACAAGAAAACTCTGAAAATTTCATCTTGATTTTAATTTTTTCCAATTTTACTGAATATTTCCATTAGCAAGCCACAGGTGGAAAGCGAAGGAAATTAGTACAATTGATAATTCGTAAATTTCGGAAAATCGATAAAGCACAAACATCACCCCGCCCTACATATTTGTTGCGACGGTTGAAGTTTGGCGCGGGCTGATATAGATTTTTTTTTTTTGGTGGGTGCCAAAATCCTTATCAATACTGACATCACGTCTGCCTTCGTTGGTAGACGTGATTAAAAAAATGCAATTTCTAAGTTGCCGAAAAAAAGAAAATTAAAAAATGAATTAAAAAAATAAAAAAAATAAAATAAAAATAGATACATAATAAAACTTGATCGAACGGCGTTTCGGCGATAAACAGTTATCGAAGAAAAATTACTCCAAATTAATAAAAAAAAATATTACTAACTTACAGGCCTCCTTCAGAGGCAATTAAACTCGAACTCGATTCCTATTTATCTAAGGTATATTATAAAGTCCTTCTGACGACACCCTGTGGTTGCACATAGATCTTGAATGCTAGTTTTTCTAACACTGGTGTGCCCATGCGTTGTAGTCCATTACAGAACGTTGCTTATGTGTAATTCTTTACTTCCCCAACAGTGTCTACTGTGTACTGCCGTGTTATTTGGATGGTTTTCGAGGTAGTAATTTCTTGATTGGTTGTTTGCTTTTTATGGCATATCCACCTTTGTAGGTTATTTAATGCCAAATCCATTTTTATACAAATAATCAGTTCTTTTTCAAACAATTCAGTTTTGCGTAAATAGTCTCAGAGTCAAAAACAATTCCATTTCAAACAATTCAGTTTAGCATAAGTGCGCAGTTTAAATATAAGTTCACAGTTTACATGTCAAAACACTTCTATTTCAAGCTTTTCTGTTTAGTCAAACAGTTCTAATTTAACCAGTTCAGTTTAGTATAAGTATAGATTTTGTTTACACAAAGTTAAATATCAAAACAGTTCTATTTCAAATAATTCAGTTTAGCATATTTAGGCAATTGAGTTCTACTTGACCGATAGATAGATGTCTATAAGATGCTACCACCTCGGTCCAGAGTGAACCAGGGAGTGATGGTAATAAAGGGGTACTCCGCATCCCCCAAAGCTCCAGCACCACTGGAACTTCACCATCAGATTGTTTAGTGTTATATCTAGTACACTGGTTGTGAGTGTGTGTGTGGGGGGGTCTAAACCCTCTGTAGAGATGCAGTCGTAATTTACGAAGGTCTTTACTTCGATTTAGCACAAGGCCAAATGAATGGGGCACCCAATGAGACTCGAACTCACTCGTGTAGGTTTGCTAGTCTAACTTGCTAACCATTACACCACCCGAGGTGCCCTCTGTAGAGATACAGTCGGTGTATTCTACAGCCCCAGCCGACTAGGCAATGAGATACAAAGTTAATGACCGTACAACTACTGATTTATTGGGGTGCTGCTTCCAGGGCTTGTTAAAAACTGTATAGAGTATGATTTTATAGTTCCCATCAAACTTTGTCTCCGGAGCTTTCGTAAGGTTCCACGTGGTGCAAACATAGAGTAGTACGGACAACAGGTTATAAGAATTCTCCTTTAATTTCTTTCCCAGTTGGCTGTCATGGATATGACACAAAACAATCTGATGGTGAGATTCCAGTGATGTTGGAGCTTTGGGAAATGCGGAGCACCCTTCATTGTCATCACTCCCAGGTCCACTCTGATCCGGCGTGGTAGCACTTGATAGGGCCCTATCTATGGGTTAAATAGAACTAACGACATTCTTATGCTAAACTGAATTGTTTGACTAAACTGAATAGCTTGAAATAGAAATGTCTTTGACAATTAAACCATACTTACATTTTAACTGCGTGCTTATGCTAAACTGAAACCGTACTAACATTTAAACTGCGTGCTTTTGCTAAATTAAATTATTTGAAATGGAACTGTTTTTTGACATTGGAACTCTACTTACACTAAACTGAATCGTTTAATATAGAACTGTTTTGACTTTTAATTGTGTGTAAACAAAATCTGTTCTTATACTAAACTGAGTTGTTTGAATTAGAACTGCTTGACTAAAATGAATAGCTTGAAATAGAAATGTTTTTCACAATTAAACTGTACTTACATTTAAACTGCGTGCTTATGCTAAACTGAATTGTTTGAAATAGAACTGATTATTTACATAAAAAATGGATTTGGTATTAAATAACCTACAAAGGTTGATATGCCATAAAAAAAACAACCATCATTTAATTTCATCAGAGTTAAATTCTCTTCGGGAGTGGAAGCACCTGATAGGGCCCTATCTATGGATTAAATAGAACTAACTACATACTAATGCTAAACTGAATTGTTTGAATAAGTACTGTTTGACTAAACTGAATAGTTCAAAATAGAAATGTTTTTGACAATTAAACTGTACTTACATTTAAACTGCGTGCTTTTGCTAAAGTGAATTGTTTAAAAAGTTACTGTTTTTGACATTGAAACTCTACTTACACTAAACTGAATTGTTTGATATGGGATTGTTTTTATATTTAACAGTTGTAAACAAAATCTATACTTATGCTCAACTGAATTAGCTGAATTAGAACTGTTTGAATAAATTGAAAAGCTTGAAATAGAAATGTTTTTGACAATTAAACTGGGTTCGCATGATAAACTGAATTGCTTGAAATAGTCCTGAATATTTGCATAAACATGGATTTGGCGTTAGATAACCTACAAAGGTTGATATGCCATAAAAACCAACCAACCAACCAACCATCTCTGCTAGTATAACCAGAGATTTATTTTCTTTTTTAGGTTGCCTTTCCTCTGCCATGTCCAGATGATTTAGTATGCAGTTTTCTTTGTTTATTGCATATACAGTTGTTTTTCTTCCCATTTTTGTTTTGTAATTTTTTGCCGGTTATTTCCTAAGTGTCCTTCTGAAATCTTAACACATTTTTTTACGACAGTTTCAAACATACCGATATTAATGCGTACAACTGTCATTTTTACATCCTTTAATGTTTTCAGTTCTACTTTAAGGTTCAATATCTTTTGTTATATTGCGCATCAGCAATCTGAAATAGCTACGTCCATTTTTCTGTTTAAATGGAATAGTTGGCCTATAAATCAAAATTCCAGAATGTTCTATTTTCATTTCTAAGGACAGATTCTGGTTTATAATGATACCGTTTGTTTGCTTGGTTGAACCCAAGTCGCTTTCACAGTTGCCTGGTAATACTAGTTCTTTACAATCAAAACTGTGGTTTTATTTCCTTTAAGTTAACTTTCTTTATTTACTTAAGATGTGTTTTGAAGTCTAATTCTTTTCCTCACAAAAACGGTATTAGGTGATTATTATTGTTTTGATTAGATATTGCATTGATAAAATTGATTCTGATGTATTTGTTCTTGGTATTAATGAAAACGATTATTATCAAATTATCATCATTTTATATTCCGGTGTCCATTGTTATAATTATTATTTTATTAATTCTTTCACACCAATGTTAGCTGAGCGTCTTTCACTGGAGGCTGACTGATGGCAAGTCATCTCAGGTCTCCAGGACTCTTTTCAGTATTCTGACCGTTCTTAATAATGCTGCCGCTTGGATGGTCTCGGTCGTCCTCTTTTTTCTCCCAATCCAGCTTTTAGTGATCGCCCCAGTTACTAATGGTATCACCGTCAATTCCATGTTCCACAGCTTTTTTTAGTTCTCAGGCAAAGTCAAAGTACTTGTCTCTCTTTTTGTTTTCTTTGGGTGTTTTTCACCCTAGTGTTAGTTGGCGGTCAAGGAACAATAAGTCGCTTCAGGTTTAGAGCCCAGTCTACTTGGGCTGTAGAATACACGACTGCATCTTTGCAGAGAGATAAGATTCCCCTAACGAGTGTCTTGGGTTTGAAATTATACAATCTGATGGTGTGGCTCCAGTAATGCTGGAGCTTTGGGAAATGCGGAGTACTCCTTCATTACCATCTCTCCTATCTCCGCTCTGACCCTAATAGGGTTCCATCTATAGGTAAAATAGAAGTGTTTGACATTTAAGCTGAGCGCAAACAAATCTTATCCTAAATTGAATTGTTAGAAATAGAACTGTTTAATCCTTTAAATCCGTGTAAAAAAGTGATTAATGTTTAACTAAATTGTTAGTGATAGCCAACAAAACTTAGAAACATTCAACTTTGGCTAATACTAAAGGAAATTGTTAAAAATAAAATTGTGTGTATCTACAAAATGTGTTTACGAATCATATGTAAAATCTATACGTAAAAATCAGGTATTGGCATTAAATAACTAACAATGGTTGATATGCCATAAAACCAAACCAAACCAAACCAAACCAATCAGGCCTCCACGACTCTTCTGAGTATTCTAGCCGATCTTATCACTGCTGTGGTCTAGATAGTTTCAATTCTTCTTCTAATTTCCAATTCCTCCAGTCTCCTTTCCAAACCTTTGAGGACACTCATTTTGCACCTTTTTTTTTAGTTCTTTAGCAAGGTCTGAGTATTTGTTATTGTTTTCGCTTTCCCTTCTGCTTTTCGTCGGAACAGCAATATCCACTTGATGGCAAATTCTTTTTTATATGGTTTAACTGTTGGACTGGTTTTCTGGTCGGGATTTGTTTATCCCTTTATCTCGCAAAATCCCAGAACGATTTTATGCGTCTCATTCTCTAGGAATGATTCCGATTTTTGAATCTACCATTTGTTTGTATGACCAAAGTCTAATTTCTTGCACAATTCCGAGTGGATCACCTTTCCCACACAGTCGTACATAGTCCTGAACTTCTTTTATAATGTAATTAATCGTTTCATGTCTTTCTCCACACAACCTACACTTGCTATTCTGATGCCTATAAACAATTTTCGCTTCAATATTATTAGTCTTGATGGCATTGTATTATTATTATTATTTCTCCATTGGAGTTTTTCACATCAGCGACAGCTGATGGTCTTTCACTGGAGTTTTAGTGACAGCAAGTCTCCTCAAGTCTGCAGGACTCATCTCAGTATTCTGGCCGTCTTTAATAGTGCTGTTTGGATGGTCTCCACTCATCCACCAACTTCTAATTACTCCAGTCTCTTTAGTAATCCTTTAGTTACTGTGCCTAAAACCCCAATCACAATTGGTACAATCGTCACCTGCATGTTCCATAGATTTTTCAATTCTCTAGCAAGGTCGTGGTACTTATCCTTCTTTTCACATTCTTTCAGTTTTATTCTAGGGTCAGCAGAAACAGCAAAGTCCACAATTTTGCAAATTCTCTCTTTTTTTATTATTATAAGGTCAGGTCTTCTGGCCGAGATTAGGTGATCCGTCTGTACGTCAAAGTCCCATAGGAGTTTATGTGTGTCTTTTTCTAGGACTGGTGCTAAGTTGTGCATTATACCATTTGTTGGTATGGTCAAATTTAAATTTCTTGTGCCTTTCTCAGTGGATCACCTTGCCAACCCAATCGTGTCTAGACTCTATTATTATTATTATTATTATTATTGTTGCTTGCAGGTTTTTGACACCAGCGTTAGTTGATGATCCTTTACTGAAGTCTGAATTATAACAAGTGTCTTCAAGTCTCCAGGATTCTTCTTAGTCTTCTGGCCGATCTCAATAATCCTGCTGTTTTGATGGTCTCCGTTCGTCCTCAGATTTCCAGCTCTTCAAGCCTCCTCGCCATCCTTCGTGGATCGTTCCGAGTACACCAATCACTATTGCCATCACCGTAACCTGTCCATAGCTTTGTAGTCCTCTGGCAAGGTCCAAGTACTAATTTCATTTTTTGTTTTCTTTAATTATCACTTTGTTGTCAGCTGGGACGGCAAAGTCCACAATTCGGCACGTTCTCTTTTTTTTGTTTGGATAATGGTTTGTATATATACCAAGGAGTATTTTGCCCAGTCGGCTGGGGCTGTAGAATACTCTGACTGCACTTCTGCAGAGGGATAAGACCCCACTCAATGAGTGTCCTGGATATGACATTAAATGATCTGATGGTGAGGCTTCAGTAATGCTTGAGATTTGGGGAATGCATTCATTGCCATGGCTACCAGGTCAACTCTGGCCCGAACTGGTAGCACTTGATAGGGCCCTATCTATGGCTTAAAAAGAACAAACAGCATACTTACACTAAACTGAATTGCTTGAATTAGAAATGTTTGACTAAATTGAAGTGCGTGAAATAGAAATGTTTTGACCGATAATCTGTGTCCTTGCATTTAAATTGCGTGCTTATGCTAAAGTGAATTGTTTGAAATGGAACAGTCTTTGACATTGAAACTCTACTTACACTAAACGGAATTGTTTAATATAGAACTGTTTTGACATTTAACTGTGTGTAAACAAAATCTGTACTTATACTAAACGGAATTAGCTGAATTAGAACTGCTTGACTAAACTGAATAGCTTGAAATAGAAATGCTTTCACAATTGAACTGTGTACTCATGCTAAACTGAATTTTTTGAAATAGAACTGATTATTTGAATAAAAATAGATTTGGCGTAAATAACCTACAAAGGTTGTATGCCATAAAATCAACCAACCAACCAATCAACCAATCATGTAGTATTTTGTTCAAATTTCAATTCTTGCACAATTCCCTGTTGGTCATCTTCTGCACCCAGTAGTGTCTAATCTTGCACTCTTTTATGCAAGTTTGCTGCATTCGCTTATTATGTAATAAATCGTTTAATCTCTATCACCACATAACCCACACTTGCTATTCTGTTACGTCTTATCTATTTTTCCTTTAACACAATTGGTCCTTATGGCGTTGTTTTGTGTTACTATCTGAAGAGATTCAGTTTCTCTCTTTGGGTTTCCCTTTCTTAGCCATATCTAGATCTTTTCGTGTAAGATTTCGTCAGTCGATCGCTTGAAATATCCATTCAGTCGTTTTTCTTCCTATTTCCCTTTTCTTCTTATTGCTGTTTTGTTGATTTTTATGTTGTCAGTGATATTTCTGGTCGCTATAAGAAGTTTTTCTTTAATCTTTTAATGTCGTCGTCGAGTCCTCGAATAGATGCATCTGTTTTATTTTCGACATTGGTGTGTCGTCTTTTAAGAGGACACGCTAGCCCTATACCTCTTTATCATCTGTCTAGACTACGTGCTTAGAACATCGATTGATAAAATCAGAGAGAACGACTTCGAGCTGACAAAGAAAAGGAGCAAAGGTACTATTTACCAACCCCTCCGCTCGGGCAGGATATGACACAAGGTCAATTTTTAATCGGAGTTTAACAGGTTTTAATTCAGAGTTTTCCTTCTCCTAGACTAGTTGCCTCACCAAGGCTGAAGAACCTAGTCCGTCCTACTATTTACCCATAGCTGGAGGGAGAATAAGGGGGTTCATACCTTTCCCAAGGGTATTTGCCCGAAAGTTAACGTAATAGAGCGACTGGAGTACGAACTCGCGTACTACGATTCCGCAGTTCATCGCTTTAACCATTACACCACGAGGAGCAAAGGTACCCCACAAAAACAATTACCGACGCCGACTACGCCGATGACATAGCGATGCTGGCAAATACACCCAACAAAGCCGAAACACTACCGCATAGTTTGAAACGAGCGGCCGTAAGCATTGACATCTATGTCAATGCACACAAAACAGAATATATGTACTTCAATCAAACAGGCGACATTTCCACACTTGACGGAACCTCTCTGAAACTGGTAGACTAATTCACCTACATAGGAAGCAGTGTCTCATCAACCGAAAAATACACCGACACACGGCTAACGAAGGCATGGACAGCTATCGATCATATGGAAATCAGACCTGACCGATAAAATGAAACGCAGTTTCTTCCAGGCAGCGGTCGTATCGATACCGCTATATGGATGCACTACTTGGACGCTAACTAAACGGCTGGAGAAGAAGCTAGACGGCAATTACACAAGAATGTTGCGAGCAATATTGAATAAGTCCTGGCAGCAACACCCCACGAGGCACCAACTATACGGCCACCTGCCTCCCATCACGAAAACTATCCAAAAACTTATTTGTTAGGATAGTGAAGACACAGTGGCAGTAGTGCTTAGCAACAGTTTCTCAGCTAAGCCTGCATGAAGCCAGTCATCAACCCATAGGCTAGAAACTGACCGTTGTCAAATACCGTTAAGTCTATCTATACACTCGCCTGAATTAAACATATTAACTCTATCAACGATATTGACCACTCTTTATTTATACATATAGCAAACTAGACTATATATATATATATATATATATCGAGTGGCGGACAGATAGATCTAAGTAAGAATTGGGTAGACACAGAGTCAACGGCACTTAGTGACAGTCAATTTCTCGCCTATACAATCATCAAACCATCTGACATCATCACCATGTCATCATCATGTCGTGCTGGTAGCACAGATATCCCTGACCCTTTCTCGCCACTCCTCCCTATCGTTCATCGGCCTAGGCAGGTCTTCAGGCTACATCCCGTACCCTCACATAGCTGCTGAATGTATGTTCGTGCTGGTCGTCCTGCTTTTGCTTATGAGTTCGTCCCTGCTTCTCCAGCAGTGTCCTGCATGTCTGGTTCGTCTAACTTGAATAGTTTTCGTGATAGAATGCTGCGAGTAATATTGAAGTAGTCCTGAAGGCAACGCCCCACAAAGCACCAACTATATGGCCACCTACCTCCCATCACAAAAACTATCCAAGTTAGACGAACCAGACATGCAAGACACTGCTGGAGATGCAGGGACGAGCTCAAAAGTGATGTACTCCTCTGGACCCCCACATATGCCCGAGTAAAAGCAGGACGACCAGCTCGAACATACATATAGCAGCTATGTGAGGATACGGGATGTAGCCCTGAAGACCTGCCAGAAGCGATGAACGATAGAGAAAAGTGGCGAGAGAGAGTCAAGGATATTCGTGCTGGCGGCACGACATGATGATGATATCTACATTGGGGTAAGACACCCCATACCAACGCGTGTACTAGATATGACGCTAAACTATCTGATCGCCAGCCTATTAGTCCAGCTATAGGTAAAATAGAATTGTTTAATCCTCTACTATATTGAAAATGATTTCACTGAGGCAAATAGACATATCAACATTAAATAGCAATATTTTAAACCATTTATCTGTGTGTAAATAAAACAATTCGCGTAAGCAATACCTGAAACCATATAATTATGTGCAAATAAAACAATTAATGTAAGCAATCATTGAAACAATTTAACTATGTGCAAATAAACAATTAGTATTTATGTTACCTGAAACCATTTAACTGTGTGCGAATAAGATAAATTGTATTAGCAATACTTGAAAGCATTTAACTGTGTCCAAAAAACCAATGACTCGTGTGGAAATTGCTACCTACAAATTTTTAGTTTCCATATCTAATATATATATATATATATATATATATATATATATATATATATATATACGAGGATCATTAAATAGGTTTCCAGACTTTTTTCGTATGGGCACTTTTATTGATAGTACACACATGAAACTTCGAAGTAATCTCCTCCTTTTATTGATAGTACATACATGAAACTTCGAAGTAATCTCCTGCACTTGTTATACCGTTCCAACAACTACTGGAAGGCCCATGGAAGTCCTCTTGTGTCAGCGTGTCAATGACCATCGTCACAACCTCTTTTATCTCATCAGTTATCTCATAACGGCAGCCTCTGAGCTTAAGGAATGACCAAAAGTCACAGGGAGCAAGGTCTGTACTATAGGGATGCTGAGGAACTGTCTTGATGCCCATCTTGGTCAAATAGTCTGTGACAAGGATGTTGTGGACGGGTCTATTGTCCTGGTGGAAATGCCACAGACCCGATTTGAAGAGTGCTGGCCTCTTCCGACGGAATCTCTTCCTGAACTCCCTTAAAACCTCATCATAGTAACCCTAATCCTAACCCTTTGTCCAATCAAAAACACATGCTCAATTCATGCAAGATGGTCCAAAAGCAGTCTGAAGAATTCCATACGTTTCTGTGGCATTTTTTCCAAGTTTAAAACAGAATTTTATTGCATATCGTTCTTCTAAAGTATCCTCATGTCCAGATTGCATTTTTGAAATTCACCAGCTGTGACAATCAGGCTTTAGTAGGGTGTATTCCAATTGCTGATGTAGCTGTTCATTTGAACCTGAAATCATAAAAATCGGTCAGTCAAAATTCAGTATCTTATTGCTATACATCTTATAATCTTCTAAGATGTATATCAATAAGATACTGAGTTTTCAAGAGTCTACGACAATTTTAAATGCCCGTACAAAAAAGTCTGGAAACTTATTGAAGGCACCATGTATATAAGACGAACAAGTCTTACAAGACAAACTCATAAGAGACGTTATCTTATGGTTCCCTTCCCACGGGCTTGCAAGTGTTGGATGATCAAGAAGAACTTATCTACCACAGCTCTGTACGGACACAGGGTGTAGTCTCGAAGACCTGCCAGGATGATAGGGCAATTGATGAGAGAGAGTCAGGGAAATCCACGCTCGTTGCGGGACATGATGTTGACGATATATAGGATTTAGCATTTAATAAAAAACAAGATTTAACATTCCATAAAACAACCAACCCACCAACCAACGAACCCAAATAAATGCACAAACATATATACATACACACAACATACTGGGCACCTCTGGTGGTGTACTGGTTAGCAAGTTAGACTAGCAAACCTACACGAGTGAGTTCGAGTCTCATTGGGTACCCCATTCATTTGGCCTTGTGCTAAATCGAAGTAAAGACCTTCGTTAATTAATACACACAACATACTGTACAGATACACACACATGCACACACAACGCCAACACTCGAAGAAACACATAAAACCACGCAACACAAACTCACGCATATATAAACAAACACAGTGACACACAATTAAACATACATACACCCCACTATATTAGACCACAATGATACATCTACACTGCATAAGCACATACAGACCCCACCACACAAACATATAAATATTTACCCATACCAAACAAACAAACAAACAAACAAACAAACAAACATACAGCCATATTATATCGTTCCACATGCATACATACTCATAGAACACACGTCACAAAGACATACAGATAGATATGTTATAAAGCCATATCAATCACATACGTTATACATATGCAAAAACATAATGGTTAATTTCCTCGAACCTCAGGGGGCCGTATACTCACGCCTTAACCCTCTTCGGGGGGGGGTTACTGCCTGGCGCCTGAGGCGCTCCCTTCAGGGGAATGCCGACGGGGCCTGAAGCATTTCTAGGAATGCCGGGCGTGTCTGGGCACCGGCCCTGCCCCTGGACCCACCTTTAAAAAGGCCTTGTGCCACACTTGCCCGTTTGGTCGGGCGGTCAACAAATATCGCTTGATGAGCCACTGAGTATTGTTGACCTTGCACATCACAACACAGCACAGACTTTAGAAATTAAGCAAATTCTTGTATGCCAAATTAATGAAAACAAAGTCCAGTGTGCCAGAATAAAAAAGAAGCAATGTCCTATATGCCAGATGAAATAAAGCGAGCTAATTCCTGTATGCCACACCAAAAACAGCAAGTAAAGTCCTGTATGCCTGACTAACGAAAGCTATATCTTGTGTGAAATACTTGTTGTGTAGCCATATCCATCACAAACGTTATACATATGCAAAAACACAATGGGCTGACTCAAATACACAAGCGACTCCGTTGTTCAAATACGAACGTTTATTAACTTCTTGACTTCTGAGTTCGGTTCTTCGACACGAGGAGAGAGAAAGACACAATTCTTAATCATTCTATACTAACAAAACCCAAACGCTCGGCACATATCATAGTCTTTAAGATCTCTGTTGGTAGAGATCTGCAGAACTCCATGGTCAGACTTCAACTTCTCAACACCATGGTCGGAACTCAACTTCAACTCTCGACATGGCCAAAGTCAACTCCCAACTGGACTGGCCCCAGTCGAGTACCCAACTCGACTGGCCTACAGTCAAACTCAACTGGACTGGCCCCCAGTAAACTACCAACTCGACTCGCGTACAGTCGAGTACCCAACTGACGTGTTTTTCAAAATACCCAAATTCTCAGCTCATCACTTCCAGGCATGACGTCAATCACACTCCAGTTCATTTCCTATCTGGGGTTTATTATGACAATCACAATTGTCATATCATCTGTGCGCGAGCGTAAACTGTACCCAATGTCGGTGCACCTGAACTAAGAAACGAATAGTTCAAAGCCCAACCAAACTGAATGATAAAATATAATTAACAAAAATGATTGATATAAAAAAATCATTCCGTAATTATATAACAGATACATATCTACACCACGCCACACAAATACACCACGAAAACACACTCTCACATTCTCACACGCATATATACACACACTCATCAAACTACACTGTAATACGCATGTATGCACTCACACCACAAAAATATACGCATACATACACACCATACCACACAAATATACGCATACATGCTCCACACTTCACCATTTTAGGGGTTCCCTCGTAATGTAATGTTTAAAACACTAAACTGCTGAATCGTATTAAGCAAGTTCCCTTTAGGAAGAATACCCGTGGGAAAGGTATGAACCCCACATCCTCCCAGCTATGGATTAAATTGTACTACTACAGTTCTTCGGGAAGGATGGATTTGGCATTAAATAACCCAAGAAGGTTGATATGCCATTAAACAACAAAATATACACCATATCACAAAAGACACACACACACACACACACACACGTATATATACACACACTACACCACACCATATAAATACATACATACATATATACACACCTACACATAAACACATGCGTTTGTGATTGAATACAATTTTCTGAATTGTCTTCATTTTGTTTATTGTCTTCTTCTTCTAACAAAAATACACTTCATTTTCATATATATATATATATATATATATAAGTTTGTGCGTATATGTGTATGTACGTATATCATCATCATCATCATGTTGCATCATCAGCTCGGATCTCCCTGACCCTTTCTCGCCACCCTTCTCTATCGTCTATTGCTTCCGGTAGATCTTCAGGGCTACATCCTGTATCGGCAAAGAGCTGCTGTATGTAGGTTCTAGCTGATCGTCCTGTCTTTGCTCGTCCTTGTGAAGGGGTCCACCGGAGTACATCACTTATGAGTTCGTCCTTGCTTCTTCAGCAGTGTCCCGCATGTCTGGTTCGTCTAACTTTGATAGTTTTCGTGATGGGTCGTAAGTGGCCGTACAGCTGCTTTTTTTGTGGGGTGCTGCCTCCATGACTTGTTCAATATTGCTCGCAGCATTCTGGTGTTATTGCCGTCAAGCTTTTTCTCTATATGTTTAGTTAGCGTCTGTGTAGTGGATTCATACTACAGTATTGACACAACTGCTGCTTGGAAGAAACTGTATTTTATTTTATCGCTCAGATCTGACTTCCATATGCCCGATAGGCTATCGTTAGCTGTCCATGTCTTTGCTGGTCGCGTGTTGATTTCTGTCTCAGTTGATGAGACACTACTTCCTAGACAGGTGAACTTGTCTACGAGTTTCAGAGAGCTACCGTTTAGTGTTGATTTTCATATATATATTTATATATATATAGTTGATATATATATATATATATATATAGTTGATCAGGATAAGGCTAATTCAGCAGTTCTTTTGAAGTGTCTTTGATGTTTACTGCTTGTGCAATCCGTGTTAACTCAAATATATTGTCTTATAAGCGTTAGGAACAACAACGAAGCTGCAAAAATGTTCTTTCCATTAATTTCCGAAAAGGAATATCGGTTAGTGAGTAAACACTTGTATTTCTCTTCTTACTTCACACAGGAGAAAAGATTTATGATAAGATTCGAAAAAAAAGGAAAAGAAAAAAAAAAACCCAAAGCCAACAACAACCAAAAAAGAAAAAACAAATACAGCAAAACACCATGACATCTCAATCTAAACGAAATCTAGCAGAGAAAATCCTCTCTGTGTTTAGGCGTGATTCGAATTAATTTCTTTGTAATAAATAACTGTATTCCAGACCAATTAATACGATGCCCTGCAAAAAAAAAATTAAAAAAAAAAATTAGTCACTTGAACAATTTCCGGTAGATCTCTTTTTTTTCACTCACACATGTATTATTATATTACTCCATGCAAGTTTTTTTTTTTATACTGGCGTTAATTAATAATTTTTCATAAGAGTCTGAGTGACAAGTCTCCTTAAGTCTTCAGAACTTTTCGCAATATTCTGTCCGACCTGCTTTTTAATATACGACTTGTTAGCGTGTTCAAACTTTAATATCTTGCACAATTTTCAGTGGATCACCTTTCCCGCCCAGTCATTATTCTCTTGTACTTCTTTTGAGTTAGTTTGCAGCAATAATTTATTATGTAATCAACTGTCTCATATTTTTTCTCCCCTTGACCTACAATTGCTATTCTGTGAAGTATTATCAATTTTCACTTTTATATAATTGCTCCTTATGGCGTTGTTTATTTTGCTGCTATTAAAAGAGATTCAGTTTATTTCTTGAGATGTTCCTTTTTTCGCCTTATCCACGTCTTCTTGTATGCAATCTCACCAGTTTGTTACTTGAAGTATCCATACAGTTGTTTTCCTTCCAGTTTCTGTTTTCTAGTTTTTTGTTTTAAATTCTTTTCGATGTCATCAGTATCTCAGTTTAATCCAAAAACGTTTACGTAAATTTTGCAATGTTATAAAAAAACCCTGAAAACTTTAAAAAAAAGAAATTTTACACTTGCAAATAACCCCTGATGATGGTCTATGAAAGGTCCGAAAGCACTCGAGATACTTTCGGTAAATTCATTTACCAACTCCAACCTAAAACCAAAACACTCGTCGGGAAACTTGAAAGGATCCAATAATAGTAATAAAAAACACATTTTATCTATATAAATAGATAAAATGTGTTTTTTATTTAATCAAACATAGTTAAATCAAAACTTTTCCAACGAATTGAGGTATCCGATAGCGCAAAATGTAAACAAACGAAAGCTAATATATATATGTTATCATTCCTGAGCTGACGTATGTCACCGAAATGACTGAGTGGTTAGATACCATGTCTAGCGTAAAGTTAGGCGGGTTTCGATCCCAGCTTAAAGCGCCCTGCGTGTCTAGCCTTACTGAAAAGTTGTGATACAACGAAACAGTCCGTCTGTGGAAAACTATATATATATATATATATATAATCCGAATAAGAATATTTAGATGAGTGCTCAATATCAGCGGCTATCGAATACATAATTAATTAAAAATACGAGGTGCATACGATGAGTTACAAGACTTTTTTCGTATGGGCGTTTAAAATTGTCGTAGACTCTTGAAAATAGACAATGTTATTGCTATACATATTATGAGATGACTGACCGATTTTTATGGTTTCAGGTTCAAATCAACAGCTACAGCAGCAATTGGAATACAACCTACTAAAGCCTGATTGTCACAGCTGGTGAATTTCAAAAATGTAATCTGGACGTGAGGACACTTCAGAAGAACGATATGCAATAAAGTTCTATTTTGAACTTGGGAAAAAATTCCACAGAAACGAATCGAATGCTTCAGACTGCTTTTGGAGGATCTTGCATGAATCGAGCATCAGTTTTTGAGTGGCATAAGAGATTCAAGGAAGCCATAGAGTCTGTGAGGAATAGTAAGAGGTGTGGGAGGAGTAAGGAAGTTAAAACACCACAGTAGATTGGCCAAAGGGTTAAGGTTAGAGTTAGGGTTACTATGTTGAGGTTTTAAGGGAGTTCAGGAAGAGATTCCGTCGGAAGAGACTAGCACTCTTCAAATCGGCTCAGTGGCATTTCCACCAGGACAATGTACTAGTCCACAACTCCATCCTTGTCACAGACTATTTGACCAAGATGGGCATCAAGACAGTTCCTCAGCCTCCCTCTTGTCCAGACCTTGCTCCCTGTAACTTTTGGTTATTCCCTAAGCTCAGAGGCTGTCGTGATGAGACAATTGAGGAGATGAAAGAGGCTGTGACAAAGGTCATTGACACGCTGACACAAGAGGACTTCCATGGTACCTTCCAGAAGTTGTTGGAACGGTACAACAAGTGCATTGCAGCTGGAGGCGATTACTTCGAAGGGGACAAGAGTTTCATGTGTGTAATATCAATAAAAGTGCCCATACGAAAAAAGTCTGGAAACTTATTGTATGCTCCTTATATATATATATATATATATATATATATATACATATATATATATATATAAGGAGCATACAATAAGTTTCCAGACTTTTAATATTACACACACACATATATATATATATATATATATATATATATATATATATATATATATATGTAATATTAAAAGTCTGGAAACTTCTCGTGTGCCCCTCGTACATCGAAACTCACGTGCCGAGCGACAACCATTTTTATAAAATTAAACTAAAAAGTTTTAATTTTGTCGTTCTCTTATGAATTTATTTCAGATCTATAAAATGACCTTCTTCATATGAATAAAATAGTTATATATTTGAATATATTGTAGACAGGTTTATATTGCTTCAGGTTAGAAAAGAATAAAAAAAAAGATTTTTCTAATTTCTTAAAAAAAAATTTTTAATGTGGAAATATCATTATATATTAATAAATATAATGTTTTTCTTTTTTTTTAAAAAAACATTACCAACCATTTAAATTACTTCTGACTTTTTAAAAAGAGCGAACGCTGAAAGATTTTAATAGAAAGTTAAGATTCAATTGAATAAAGTAAAATAAAAAATGAAAATAAAAATTGATTCGAAATTTTCTTTGAAATTATATCTATTTTAAATATTAAATAATATAGTCTGTAATATTGATTTTAATTTAACTATACGTCTATTTATGAAACATATCTTGCCCAGCCTGCTGGGGCTGTAGAATACACCGACTGCACCTCTGCCGCGGGGTAAAACCCTCCCCTAACGAGTGTCCTGGATATGACACTAAACAATCTGATGATGAAGTCCTAGTAATGCCGAGGCTTTGGGGAATACTGAGCACCTCTTCATTGCCATTGCTCCCAGGTCCACTCTGGCCTGGCATGGTAGCGCCTGACAGGGCCGTATCTATGGGTTAAATAGAACTAACGGCATACTTATGCTAAACTGCACTGTTTGATTAAACTGAGTAGCTTGTAATAGAAAGGTTTTTGACAATTAAACAGTACTTACATTTAAACTGCGTGCTTATGCTAAACAGAATTATTTCCAATAGAACTGTTTTTTGTCATTGAAACTGTATTTACTCTAAACTGAATTGTTTAACATAGAACTGTTTTGACATTTAATTGAGTGTAAACAAAATCTGTACTTATACTAAACTGAATTAGCTGAATTAGAACTGTTTGACTAAACTGAATAGCTCGAAATAGAAATGTTTTTCACAATTAAACTGTACTTACATTTAAACTGCGTGCTTTTGCTAAAGTGAATTGTTTAAAATGTAACTGTTTTTGACATTGAAACTCTACTTACACTAAACTGAATTGTTTGATATGGGATTGTTTTTATATTTAACAGATGTAATCAAAATCTATACTTATACTCAACTGAATTAGCTGAATTTGAACTGTTTGAATAAATTGAAAACCTTGAAATAGAAATGTACCTTTCCCAACGGTATTTGTCCGAAAGTGAACATAATAGCGTGACTGGTGTACGAACACGCTTACTACAATTCTGCAGTCCATCGCTTTAACCATTACACCTCGAGGACCACCACCCCCGGTCAAATAGATATTTGCAAATTATTTTTATGAGTTAGGCATAATTGATCCTGTTACCTATTGACCTGTGACAGACGCTTTTTTTGGTTTTCGTAAACAGGATATTGCACCTGTGTCTTTACAGCAAAAATGAATCACGTGAATGTAGAACCAGAAGGAAAAATGTTAGGGCAATGCCGACCGAGCCCGAAGCATTTTTGGGGATGCCGGGCGTTTCTGGGCAACGGCCCTGCGGCCATACCCGCCTAAATAAGGCCTTGTGCCATACTCGTCCGGTTGGTGGGACGGAAGACAAATGACGGCTTGAAGATTCAGGAAAGAAGCGGTTACCGAGGGCGGCGGCTCCCGAGTTGAGAAGCACAAAGAAAGGTTCTGAAATACGTGTCTCAATGTGGGTTAAGAAGGTATGGTGTGAAATCTGAAGATATCATGTAAACCCTAACAATCCCAGATTGACCCTGGAATATAAGTTTCACGTAGTGTCATTGATAACAGACCGAGTCCTTCGTCTCTCTCGCTCTCTCTCTCTCTCACAAACACATAAATGTAATCATTTCGACCCTTTCTTGGTAATAAAGAAGAGCGCTATACTTTTATAAACAGAATTGTTATGGTATCTTCATTTCGGATATCTAAAAATCCCGTGTAAGTGTACCCAATAAATAAATAAAACTAATACCTCGGAAATTATACAAATATAAATATAAGCGTACAATTTACTTGATTACCTAAGCCCTTTGTATTAAATATCCTCAGACGGGTTGAAATGTTAAAATCAATCAATCAATCTAAAAGTGTTTCTAATCCGTAAAATAGTGTCCAAACTACAGCACAATGTCAGAAAATATTTTAGGTATAAGATAAAATAATAACGGAACAGGACAAAAACTTACTACTCAGTTTCAAGTTGTAAATACTCAAGTGAGCAAGTATTCAACATGTTTCTTGATATATATATATATATATATATATATATATATATATATATATGTGTGTGTGTGTGTGTGTGTGTGTGTGTGTGTGTGTGAACATATACTTTTCGTTGTAGGTCCAAAGAGAGAAAAATATTTTAAAATGAATCGGTCCACAAAGAGATTTGTATTTTTTAAAAGATTTATTTATTTCACTCTTACATATATGTACGAGTATGTTTCCAGCTTGTTGTTTCATTGAGTACCTCATTCACATATGGCCTTGTACCACAACTGTTCTCGAATGAAAGCAACAAGCTGGAAAGATACACGGATTTAAGAACAAAATTAATTCATAAAATCTTTTAAAAATACAAATCTCTTCGTGGACCTATCCATTTTAATAAATATATATATATATACGAAGGTCGTTCGAAAAGTTCTATGTTTTACGCAGAAAAAGTCTCTTAGCTGAACATTTTTATATATATTTGTTTTTTGTTTTTTTATCCACAGACTGTTTCGTTATATCACAACTCTCCAGTGTGGCTAAATATGTGAGATGCTTCGAGCTGGAATCGAAACCCGCTTGACTTTTGACCATTTGTATATCTTTCTGCCGTGCCATTGTCATCCTCAGCGCAAGCCAAGCAACTTTTACATATATATACATATACGATTATCAGCTACCCCATTACTGAATTCTTGAGAAGAGCTTTGCATTTATTTATAAGTGGCATTGTGTGTGAATAAAAAAAAACGGAACGTGAGAAAGAAAGAGATATGAGAGAGAGGGAGATGGAGGGAAGGAGAGATGAGGCCGAGAGAGAGAGAAAGAGAGAGAGAGAAAGAGAGGGGGGGGCAAAGAGACAGAGCATAGAAAGCAATCATAACAGTGATTTCAAAATACGAAATCCCACTTTTAAAAAGAAATACCTTTTTTTTTTGTTTCCTAAAACTATTTTTAAAAATCCAGTGCAAAAGATTTAGTTTCTCGTAATCTATAACAGGAGCTAGAATCAGTTTGACCTTTGACATCATACTCAATAAGACTATGCATTCCTGTAAGAAAACGTGTTCTTTAATAAGCATAACTATTTCCGCAATTTTGACTTTGGTATTAGCGGCCAATTCTGAGCTAGAAAATTTTGGCCATTCAAAGCATCCATATTCTCGGTAAACAAACGTTTTTATGCGCAAGAGATTTTGCTTCGCCAGGCTGCATCTTTCGAATCTCTTTGCAAAGATGAAGCCTTTAACATTGCGAATCTGTCTCATGCATCATAGGAATGGCGGTTGTAAAAACTGAAAGTGCTGAATACGCCCACGTGGATTAGGAAGTGCTCATCGATGAACTGAGAAGGGGACAGTGTTTCTTGTTAGAAGCCAATGGCTGTACGATAAGTGTGTGTGTGTCTGTGTATGTGTCTGTCGGGGAAAGAAGGACGCTTTAGGAAAGGGTGGTATTAACAGCGTAAATGTTCTGTGTGAATGGAACTTTTATTAAGACGAAGAAGAACGACAAAGAAAATTAAAAAAATAAATAAAAAGACATCTAAAAACATAGAATAAAAACGAGGATAAAAGAAAATGATTAGTAAAAAGAAAAAAAGTAAAACAATATACGAAGAAGAAAATAGAAGAAAAAGGAAATGCAGTAAAAATAAAGTTTGAAGAAGAAGAAGAAGAAGAAGAAGAAGAAGAAGAAGAAGAAGAAGAAGAAGAAGAAGAAGATGTGAAGAGATTTACGCAGAGAATTTGAAAGAAAGAAAGAAAGAAAGAAAGCAAGCAAGAAAGAAAGAAAATGTGTAGAAATGTGGAAAGAAAGAAAAAAAGAAAATGTGTAGAAAATGGGAAAAGAAGGACAGGAAAAAAACGAAAATATACGAAGAAATGTGAAAGAAGAAGAAGAAGAAGAAGAAGAAGAAGAAGAAGAAGAAGAAGAAGAAGTCAGAACAAAAATATGATGACAGACAAGGCTAAAAACAACTTAAATAAAAATAGTGTTACAGGAAGAATGAATAAGACAACGTAAAAGAAAAAAAGAGAAAAAATTATAGTAAGAATAAGTAAAAGAAGAAAAAGAAGAAAAAGATAATGAAAAAGGGAGAACAAGGTAAATAAAAAAGAAGAAAAAGAAAAAGGCGAAGAAACTAAAATATCGACGACGACGACAACAAAGCAGAAGAAGAAGAAGAAGAAGAAGTGGAGGAGAAGGAGGAAAAGAATATATCGACTAAGAAGAAGAAGAAGAAGAAGTGGAAGCGAAAGAAGAAGAAGAAGAAGAAGAAGAAGAAGAGATGATGATGATGATGATGATGAAGAAAAGGAAGAAGAAGATGATCAAAAAGAAGAAGAAGAAGAAGGAAGAGGAGGAAGAGGAAAAGTAGATGGAAAGGAAGAGAAGAAGAAAAAATTGACTAAAAAGATTGAAGAAGAAGAAGAAGAAGAAGATCAAGAAGAAGAAGAAGGAAGAGGGGGAAGAGGAAAAGTGGAGGGGAAGGAAGAGAAGAAGAAGAAATTGACTGAAAAGATTGAAAAAGAAGAAGAAGAAGAAGAAGAAGAATATATTGACTGAAAAGATAGAAAAAGTGGAAGGGAAGGAAAAGAAGAAGAAGAAGATGATGATAATGAAGAAGAGGAAGACGAAGAAGAAGATGATCAAGTGGAAGAAGAAGAAGAAGGAAGAGGAGGAAGAGGAAAAGTGGAGAGGAAGGAAGAGAAGAAGAAGAAATTGACTGAAGAAGAAGAAGAAGAAGAAGAAGAAGAAGAAGAAGAAGAAGAAGAAGAAGAAGAAGGAGAAGAAGAAGAAGAAGAAGAAGAAGAAGAAGAAGAAGAAGAAGAAATTGCCTTTAGAAAGATTTTAGTAATAAATTTATGGAAGAAACTTTTCCGGTGTTTGGGGAAAAAGTGGACAATCAAAGCGGCGAGGAACTGTTGTTAGAAAATGATTTCTGTAAATGTAGAATCCAGGCAAGTCACATGCAATTCCGACCGGATAAGTACTGCAGACCATCAAAAAACTTCTAACATTATAAACGGCTAATGTATTCATACACAGTATTCGCAAGACAAACATCGCATATTTTCCAAAAGTTTCAAACACTACGCCAGGAAATTTAGTTCCATGTCATGGAAAAACACATCGTACCTCTTAAAACGCAGTTGATTCATATACACTTTTCAGTCTTTGTTTAACTGACAAATCTTTTCAAAATTGATTGGAGCCTTCATGGTGTTGTGGTTAAAAAATTGGACAGTAACATCGTAGCGAGTTCGAACTCCGGTAATGCTATCGTGTTTATTTTTCGGACAAACGATATTAAGAAATGTAAAAACTCTCTCCCCACCACCGCAGCAATGGGTTAAATAGAATCACTGCTGTTCAACAGGCATGGCTTTGGCTTTAAATAACCCAAGAAGGTTGGAATGCATGCGTGACTGAATAAAATAAATAAAATAGAAATAAGTACAAAAAGTGCGTAAGTTTCCAAAGATCCTTGACAGGAAGTTAAAACTGTGCAAACATATAACGGACTTAAGGGCACGAGAAATAAACTCGTCCACTTTCAGCAGTGACTGTTGAATTGGAAAGACCAATTTTCTCCAGCTGCTGGTTGGAAAACCATGTGTCTGCTGAGCGGCACGCTGGTTCACTCTTCCGCCAGTAGCAGCTGTCTTTGCAGACTGCAGCCCATATTAAAAGCTCTGAATGGACTTACCATCCACTATTAAAACACCGAATTTGGACATATCAATCTGGAAAACGACGTGTGCATTTCAACGCCTTATTTGGGAGAAACGACTGTTCATATATAGTGCAGGAAAACATTTTCCGCTATAGAGTAGCCATGCGAAAACCCAAACAAAATTGAAATTCGAAAAGTATCTCCTATCTTTGCCTCCTATTTTTCCTTTGCCCCCTTCACAGATAGGAAGATGCCAATGAATTAAGATGGGGTAAAAAGGAACCAACGGAGTCAGGTATCTAAAACCAAAATTCAAAGAAGACGAATAACCCTATAAAATCTCCCTTAACCACATATGCCATAAAATAAGGAAACCAAACCAAACCAAACCAAACCAAAACTAAGTTTACTAAATTTCATTACCTCATCGTGAAAATATTTTCAGCAAACGTTCTCACCCATTTACGCAGTTTTGATAATAGAATATCTATTCATATTAGATAATATATATATATATATTTATGATTTAATAAAGATTCAAATCTTTTATTTAGCCTGGGGTTGTAGAATACACCGACTTCATCTCTGCAGAAGGATAAGACCGCCTTCCCTCCAACGTGTGTCCTCCATATGACACTAAGCAATCTGATGGTGAGGCTCCAATAATACTGATTACCCCTTTATTGCTATCGCTTCCAGGTCCACTTGTTGTATAGCCATACGCAGATGCATGCATAAACACAACGACACAATGAAGACGAGCGACACAGTTCTTAGAAAAATATACCTCTCACTTTATTTAAAGGGTTGTGTGTGAGAGGGAGTTGGAGACCGAACGGAACTGCAACATATTGACCCTCACTGACCATAACCGCGTTTCTTCCCCGTTCTCCTAGCTGCTCAACCGGGGGCCTGGGGGCCCACTCTGCTGGGTGCTGGCTTTCTCTACCGCATCTTGTCACCAACGGGTCTGGTCTCCAAACTAACTGACTTCCTGTCTTCACCGAGTTATATAATAGTTCCACCCCACCTTCTTCTTGTGGGCGTCATAAATTGCACTCATTCAACCCATCCACGGTCAAGGTTATAATATCCTGATCAACCGGATGCACCTGTTATTTACATAGGTGCATTTCCTATTTTGACAGCCCGGCCGGGTCGTAGGTCAATATACAACACTCTGGCCCGGAGTGCAAGCACTTGATAAGGTTCTATCGATGGGTAAAATAGAACTAAACTTTGTACTTATGCTAAACTGAATTGTTTGAAATAGAACTGTTTTGACATTAAATGCGTTAAAAACTATACTAATACTAAGGTGAAAATTTTAAAATAGAACTGTATATGTATAAAAATGGATTTGGCCTTAATGACCTACATTAGTTCCAGAAAACCAAACCAAACCAAATCAAACCTAACAATTATAATTCTATTCAATATTATTCATTTCTTTGCACACAATTTAAATGGTTTCAATTTTGCTATCCAAAACAAATTGTTCAATTAATATCAATCATTTCTTTGCACACAGTTTAAATGGTTTCAATTTTGCTATCCAAAACAAATTGTCCAATAAATATCTATCATTTGTTTGCAAACAGTTAAATGGTTTTAAGTACAGGGTGTCTCAAAATAGATGCTATCCATTAATAAAATCATAATTTATCACTGAGACAAGTGCATTTGAAACACGTCCAATTAAAATATATCCTTTAAACTAGAGATATTAAATCAGTGTTTGTTTAAATTGTTACTATATCAGATTTCAGGCCAGAAATCTTATTTTGAGTTCCTTATTATTTTTGTCTAAGTAACATATCATTATTTTATTAATGAGTCGCATCTATTTTGAGACATTTTTTTAATGATTTTTGTCTCCAAATAAGTAGTGAGGCAAACTATGTTTCTTCTCTTGCGCAAGACATTGTGATCGAGGATTAATAGTTGTTATAGTTTACTATTTTCTAATCTGAAACAAATAAAACACAACATTATTATTAGTAGATTTATTAGCAGTCACATGGGTCACATATATATTGCGACACCCTATATCACCATCCCTGTGTAATTGACCCTCAGCTAACGCCTTCTAGCGTCTTTAAGCTAAAAAGAGTTGGGCATTTGCCACAAATTTGAAGAATATGGTCGGATAGTCATAAAGGAGGTGCTAGGGTTTGACATGATCAGTCAATTGATTGCATCCAGCGTCTTTGGCTGCCTGTCTAGCTTCCTCAGGGCCGAAGTGGTGTATTGCAAGTCACCTGACCATTTTGCCTGCTGGGTCACGGACTGATTAGCCACCGGGATCCTATCCTCAAACATTACTGGTCACTTGTGTATAGCCTGATTTCCCCTAAACAGGAAATTATATTGGACAGTTGAGGTGACACGAACTTGGTTTAATGGAATAAGTGATTAAGTAAAGACCAGTATCTAGGAAGAGTTCAGGTTTTCGTTAAATTAGCAAATGTGTCTAACTGTTGCGAAATCACGAATCAGAATTGCTGTTTATAAGTGAAAGAGTATTAATCAAGAAAACGCTATGAATTTAGTAAAGATGAAAGTAAACAATCCCTGACATTAATATCATTAACTGAGCTGTATTTTTGTCAATATATCTAAGAATATACAAAGTATCTAAAAAAATGGAACTTTTGATAAATTGAGAAGAAAGACAGGAAAACATGTCTTACTTAGAAAATTATTAGCAATTAGCACAAGTTATTAAAACGATATCTGGCTGAAACTAGAGCTGCTTTCGGCGACGCGGATTATCTAGCACTTCTTAAAAATAAACCTACTTGAACGAAATCTCTGTTTAATATACTGGTCTCACCATGAATTTAGATGAAAAAGTTCATGTGTTTTAATCTTATTAAATAGCAGATTTCTAAAATTTGTAAACCAGTTCATAAACTTCGGTTGCAATGTCTCATCTATTGGAATGTCTCTAAATAGATGCAACCCATTTATATGATAATGATTTGTTACTGAGACGAGAAGTCAACATACCAATTGGTAAAGCATGGAATGTTATTTACAGGTTATCTGTCATGATCTCTCTGATAAAATATAAATGTAATGCTTCCAAGCTGTAGCCGTATCAGTACTACTGTATGGTTGCACTACTTGGTCTCTAACAAAATATTTGAAGAAAAAGTGTTGTGGCCCCGGAAAGGGTAACTAATGAAAACACAAACACGGATATTAGATAACCGATTATATTACACAAGAAAGATAGAGTTACATAGAAAAGGTAAGAAGTCTCGTACTGTTCAGATAACACCGATTGTGATCTGCTCTTCTGGCAGCGAAATCTCTGTACTAATAACGGTGAGAAGAGTCCATTATAGTAAGATGGGTAAGGTTCCCACAACAAAAAACTAGATGGAAACTACGCAAGAATGCTCTATACGTTTTTGAACAAAAATCAAGGAAGCAACACTCTACAAAGTAGCAGCTACAAGTCCACTTATCTTTCATTACACAAAAGAGGCAAGCAAGACGAACAAGAGCATTGCTGAGGAAGTAAGAATAAACTCATGGACTACAACACATGGACACACCAGTGTTGGCCGAGCCATAGAACCTTACATTCATTAGTTTTATGTTCATACTGGATGCTGTCTTCAGGATATACCCAGAGCGATGGACGATAGGGACGATGGCAAGAGAGAAGGAGAGAGAATCAGTGCTATCAGTAAGCCATGTTGTTGTTGATGATGATGATGATGATGAATTTTTTAAGCTAAAGTATATCAAAGCTGTTGATTGATAGGTTAATTAATGCTAGATTGGCTAATAATACAGTAAAGAAGTTTTAAGATAAATGCAAGTAAAATGTCCATTATCTTCATCTGATCTTTTAAAATTCTAATTATAAAGATTTTAAAAATCGTTTATTCCAATGGATTAATTTCAAAAATTCTCTTCTTTTCTCCTCAATTTTCTTCTGAGTGAACGTCTGATTCCTTCTATTGTATTTTTGAAAAATATTTTGTAGGATTTTAACTTAATTTTTTGTTGTTTTTCAAATTTTTTTTTATCATATTTAAATGAGCGTGCTAGATAGAAATGGCCGTGAAGCAATTTCATTAAAAAGAAAGAAAGAAAAATAAAACATAAAAGAAAAATAAATACAATTTGAAAAAAAACCCTCAAAAAATTTTAAAAAAAGAGGGAAAATCTAAAGCAAGACGAAATAGAGTTTAAATTGAACCTTTTGGTAAAAGGCTTGGAATGGCGACTTTTTTTTCCCCCGCTATAATTCCATTTTCCGCGGTAATTGCGAGGCCATGTTGTATTTTGTGACATTTAATTATCTCCGGCGCGGGAAATGGAAATGGCAACAAAAATATCAGTGCCACGGCGAATTCACTATTCACTTGTTCATCATTCAGTGACAATGCCGATAATTAACCATCAATAATAATAATAATAATAATAAAAATAATAATAATAATAAGAAGAAGAAGAAGAAGAAGAAGAAATACAATAATTAATAATAATAAAAATGATAATGATAATAATACTCCCGGTCAGAAGATCAGACCTAGAAGTAATTAACAAATAAAAGAGAACTCTCTGTTTAGTGGATTTTATCATTCCAGCGGACTACGGAGTGAAAATCAAAGCAAGTGAAACCATAGACAAATACTTGGACCTTGCTAGAGAGATGAAAAAGCTGTGGAACATTAAGGTGACAGTGATTCCAATTGTATAGGCTTGGAAAAAAGACGGAAGGAATTGAAAATCAGAAGAGGAATCAAGACCACGGCATAATTGAAATCGGTCAGAATACTGAGAAGAGTCATGAAAACTTGAGGCGACTTGCTGTTACTCAAACTCCAGTAAGAAACCATCGGTTAACGCTTGTGTGAAAACTCGAAAAGGAATAATAATAATAATAATAATAGGAGACTTGCTGTCACTCAGATTCCCGTAAAAGACTATCAGCTAACGCTGGAGTGAATAGGCTTGCAAAGCGAATAATAATAATAGAACTCAAAAGCTAGGGAACATTAAGTTGACGGTGATACCAACTGTAATTGGTGCACTTGGAATAGTTCCTAAAGGCTTAGTAAGGGGGCAGGAAAATTGGAAATCGAAGGATGAGCCAAGAACATCCAAACTACAGCGTAGTTAAGAACGCCCGGAATACCGAGAAGAGTCCTGGAAATCTGAGAGGACTCGTTGTCCCTCAGGTTCCAGTGAAGAACTATCAGCTTAGGCTGATTTGAAAAACTCGCAATAATAATAATAATAATAGTAATAATAATAAAAGTAATTGCAATTGGCGCGCTCGGTACAGTCATCAATGTATTGGTACAGAGACTGGAAGACTTGGAAATAAGAGGACGAGTGGAGACCATCCAGACTACAGCGTTCTGGAGATCAGCTAGAATACTTAGAAGAGTCCTGGACTCTCGAGGAGACTTGCCATTACTCAGACTCCAGTGGAAAACCATCAACTAACTCTGGTGTGAAAAAGTCTTAAATTAGTAAAATGGTTGTAATAATGTTTGTTTGTTTTAATGGCATATCAACCTTTGTAGGTTATTTAATGCCAATGCCATCCTCCTAGAAGAACTGTAGTGTTATTATGTAAAACATAGTTGGGAGGATAAGGGGGTTCATACATTTCCCGAGGTTTTTGCACAAAAGTGAACATAATAGATCTACTGGATTTCGAACTCACTCATCACGATTCCGCAGTCCATCGCTTTAACCATTACACCACGAGGACACTTACTAATACTAGTTATAATAATGAATCTTGCCAGATACGAGGTGCATTCGATAAGTTTCCAGACTTATTGATAGTACACACATAAAACTCGTCCCCTTCGAAGTAATCTCCTCCGGCTGCAATGCACTTATTGTACCGTTCCAACAACTTCTCGAAGGCCACATGGAAGTCCTCTTGTGTAAGCGTGTCAATGACCTTCATCACAGCCTCTTTCATCTCCTCAATTGTCTCATAACGACAGCCTCTGAGCTTAGGGAATAACCAAAAGTCACAGGGAGCAAGGTCTCGACTATAGGGAGGGTGACGAACTGTCTTGATGCCCATCTGGATCAAATAGTCTATGACGTGGATGGAGTTGTGGACTGGTGAAAATGTCACTGATCCGATTTGAAGAGTGCTACCCTCTTCCGAAGGAATATCTTCCTGAACTCCCTTAAAACCTCAACATAGTAACCCTAACCCAAACCCTTTGGCCCATCAACTCTGGTGTATTGATTTCCTTACTCGTCACTCACCTTTCATCATCACTCACAGACTCCCTGGCTTCCTTGAATCTCTTATATCACTCAGAAACTGATGCTCGATTCATGAAAGATGGTCGAAAAGCAGTCTGAAGCATACCATACGTTTCTGTTGCAATTTTTTCAAGTTTAAAACAGAATTTTATTGCATACCGTTCTTCCTCACGTCCAGATTGCATTTTTGAAAATCACCAGCTGTGACAATCAGGTTTTAGTAAGGTATATTCCAATTGCTGCTGTAGCTGTTTATTTGAAAATGAAATCATAAAAATTGGTCAGTCATCTCATAAGATGAATAGCAATAACATATTGAATTTTCAAGTGTCTACAATAATTTTAAATGCCCATACGAAAAATGTCTGGAAACTTATCGTATGCACCTCGTACTTAGCTGTGATACCAACTGCAATTGGTGCTCTTGGAACAGTCCCCTAAAGCCTTAGAAAGGGAATGGGAACTACTTGATATCAGAGGCATAATAATAATAATAATAATAATAAGAAGAAGAAGAAGAAGAAGAAGAAGAAGAAGTAATGCTAATACAATTATTTCGTCGATGCATGAATACAAAGACCTAGGAATACATTTAAAAGACCAAAGAAAGACTAATTATTTTAGCCAATAACAACATATGCAAGAGGAGAAAAAAAAAAGACAAATTTGGATGGCGGAGACGGGAAGAAAAATAATTGAATGAGTACTGCATGCCAGAAACTGCCAATATTGCACTCGAGAAAACCTTGACATGGCTAAGAGAGGGAAATCTCAAGAGAAAAACTGAACCTCTCTTTATAGCAGCAGAAAACAATGCCATAAGGACCAATTATATAAAAGCCAAAATTGATTATATGTATCAGAAGAGCAAGAGGAGGGGATGTGGAGGCAGAGATGAAACGATTAATCACATAATACGTGAATGCATCAAACTAGAACAAACAGAGTATAAGAGTAGGCATGACTGGGTAGGAAAGGTGGTCCACTGGGAATTGCGAAGGAGATTAAAATTTGACCATAATAATAAATGGTTCTTGTACAAGGAGATACATAAAATTCTCGAGAATCTTTGGGATACAAGGAGATAATCTAATCCCAGTTAAAACCCAGTGTTAATTAAGAAAAAAATTGTAATCTTATGGATTTTGCCGTTTCAACGGACGATAGAATGAAAATAAAAGAGCAAAACGATTTAAAAAAATACTCAGATCTTGCTAAATAACTAAAAAAAAATATGGAACATGATTGTGACGGTGATACCAATTGTATTTTGTGCACTTGGAACCATCCGTAAAGGCTTGGGAAAAAGATAAAAGTAATTAGGAATCAGAGGAAGATTTGAAACATTCCAGGCCACAGCATTAAGATCGGCTAAAATACTTAGGAAAGTCCTGTAGACTTGAGATGTGCAGTCATTCAGACTCCAGTAAAAGTAAAAAAGACTTGTTATAAACGGATTACCTTATCTCGGTCAGACAACCAGTGATTGTCAACAAAAAAAAAAAAAAAAAGAGAACCTGCCGAATAATGAACTTTGCCTTTCCGGCTAACCAAAGTGTAAAACTGAAAGAAAGCGAAAAGAGACTAATGTACTTAGACCTTGCTAGAGAATTGAAAAAAACTATGGCAAAGGAAAGTGACTGTAATTGATCAATTGTAACTGATGCGCTAGGTACAGTCACCAAAGTTTTGGTAGAGGGGCTTGAAGATTTGGAAATTAGAGGGCGAGTGGAAACCATCCAAACTGCAGGATTGTTGAGATAAGCCAGAATACTGAGAAGAGTTCTGGAGACTTGCTGTCACTCAGACTCCATTGAAAAACTATCAGCTAAAGCTGGTGTGAAAAAATCTCAAAAGAGAAATAATAATAACTCCTATGGGACTTTAACATACAAACGGATCGCCTAATCCCGGCCAGAAGACCAGACTTAATAATAATCAACAAAAAAAGAGAACTTGCAAAATAGTCGACTTTGCTGTCCCGGCTGAGCACAGAGTAAAACTGAAAGAATGTGAAAAGAATGATGAGTACTTCGACCTTGCTAGGGAATTGAAAAAACTGTGGAACATGCAGGTGACAATTATACCAATTGTAATTGGTGCGCTTGGAACAGTAACTAAAGGATTACTAAAGGGACTAGAGGACTTGGAAGTTGGCGGACGAGTGGGGACCATCCAAACGACAGCATTATTGAGAACGGCCAGAATACTAAGAAGAGTCCTGGAGACTTGAGGAGACTTGCTGTCACTCAGACTCCAGTGAAAAACCATCGGCTAACGCTAATGTGAAAAGCTCTAATGAGTGAATGATAATAATAAAAGTGAAAAACAACTTTATGGATATTTCAAGCGACAAACAGACAAAATCTCACACAAAAAGACCTGGACATGGTAAAGAATAGAGAGACTAGATCTCTTCTAATAGCGACTCAACATAACGCCATAAGGACTAACTATGTTAAAACAAAAATAGACATGATGCAATAAAATAGCAAGTGTAGGTTATGTGGTGATAATCATATAAGAAGTAAATGTACCAACCTAGTACAAAAATAGTATAAGACTAGACATGAATGAGCGGGGAAGGTTATTCATCGAGAATTGAGCAAAAAACTGAAATACAATCATTCAACCAAATGGTATATACATAAACCTGAATCTATTTAGGAAAATGTGACACAAAATTCTCTGGGATTTTCAGATACCAACATATTCCTTATTACCGTCCAGAAGATCAGACTTTGTGATGATTAAGAATTTTTTTTTAAATAAGGAAAAAAACAGAACTTTTCTGTCCCAGTAGACTATTGAGTTGAAATCAACAAAAATAAAAAGAAATACATGTACTCACGAGAGGACAAAAAAAGTTATGCAACATGAAAATGATGGTACTCTAGGAATGATCCCCGAAAGTTTGGTAAGGGTGTAGGAAGAATTAGAAATCGGAGGACAAAGCGAAATCATATAAACTACAGCATTACTCAGGTCAGTTAGAATATAGAGAAGAGTCTTGGAGACCGACGGAGACTTGCTGTCTCTCAGACTCCTATGAAAGCTCATTAGTTGGTGTGAAAAACTTGCAAGTTCAAATATGATAATTGTATTGACATAATTGAACCCTAACACTAACCTTAATCATTCTCGGCAGGGTTTGGGTTAGGGTTAATTTAACCAATTATAAGAAGCAAAAGAACTACTATTTTCTGGGATTTTGCTATCCAAACTAACAGAAAAATAAAGAGCAATAGACTAGATATAGTGCTTAAAGACTTTAAAACATGCATTCTATGTCATTGCTAACAGATAATAACAAATCAGTCAAGTTGTTTTAAAGTTGGCGATCATAGTCAAGGGTGACCAGAAGCTCCCTTTTCAATAGCTACTACACCGCGGTGTAGGAGAGGGCGCTACTCTTGTCCCTGGATTGCTCCACTTCACCTTCGATACGTACCTTAAGTTTAAGCAAGGAGGTATCAAGTACCATTTTTAAAGTCTTCGGTATGACGCAACCTGGGAGTGAACCCAGGTCTCCCGGACCATTGGCGAACACTCTACCCAATGAAATAGAAATTGAGAAAATGTAACACCTTAAAACTACTACGGTGGCAGTAAAAAAGTGAGCCTTGGGTATGATCAAATAAGTGATAGATAAAAGCGTTTACACAATACTTGGCTGTTCCAGCTTATAGAAAATACAAGAAAAATACACTTTTTGGAATTGCTCATATCTTTACGAGTGTACTATCAATGTAACTGAAAAAATACCGCCGAAAATAAGGCGGTAAAATACATAAAATGCAAATAATCGATACCTTCGTTCAATGTGGGCCTTGGGTAAATATGCAATGATCGATTATAAGAAGCCGATAATAAAGATGAAAATCTAGAACAACAACAACAATAGTCTTCTGAATAGAAAACGATAATTAGTTTATAACATTCATTATCAGAGCTACCGGAAACTATAGATCTTTCATCCATCGACTTGAAAAAAAAAAAAAAAAAAAAACTCTTGAGACAGGTTCAATGGAAGTTTCAAACATCTATGATTAAGTGAGTGTTACTTTTCTGTGACCACCTGTTTGACTTTTTCCTGAAGAGAATTTGTCGTTATCCCTTCATTTTTGTCTCCTGCAACTTTTAAGGCCACTCTAGTTTTCTGATCTTTGGATTAAAAGGATCTGTTTCAGAAAATTATTTAGCAATATATTGGCTCCTAAACATTGATATTGCTATCAAATATAAAGTGTTTTTTTTTTTCAAGTTGGGAGAAATCGGACACGAGTCGAAACTCGTGCGTTGCTATCCAATGCTAGTCATCGGATCATTCGATGAAACGTGAGCTATGCAACTATGTTAGCCTTTCCAAAGTCTCCCGGTACGTATTCTGGGTGACCTTGTTGGTCATAGATTCACTCGACCAAAAGGGTTCGGGCAATGTGAATCTATGCTTGTCATTAATTCAACCCACCCAGCACAAATGCACACCCCGGAAAAATCAGGAGAATATATCTAAAGGGACTGGAGTAGTTAGAAGTTGGCAGATGAGTGGAGACCATCCAAACAACAACATTACTGAGAACGGCCAGAATACTGAGAAGAGTCCTGAAGACTTGAGGAGACTTGCTGTCACTCAAACTCCAGTGAAAGACCAAAACAGTTCTCGTAAGTACAGTTTCAATATCAAAAACAGTTATATTTCAAGTAATTCAGTTTTGCATAAGTACGCAGATTAGTTCTATTTAACCTACTGATAGGGCCCTATCAGTTGCAACCACTCTGGGCCAGAGTGGACCAGGAAGCGATGGCAGTAAAGCGATGCTTCACATTCCCCAAAGAACCTCACCATCATATTGTTTAGTGTCAATTCAGGACACTCGTTGGGGGAGTCTTACCCCTCTGCACAAGTGCATTGGTGTATTTACTGCCGCAGCCGACTTGGATAAGTAACAATTTAAAAAAAGAAAAGAAAGAAAAACGAAATAGGCAACTGAAAATAATCAACGTTCATAAAGGACAATTAAACCTTTTTCATTTATCGTTTTTGTTGTGTGTTTCCTGGTGTCTGAGGCGCCCATATTGGGGGGGAATGCCGAAGGAGCCTAAGTTATTTTCGGCATTTGCCGGAGGCGTGTTGGCTGCGGCTCTGTGTCAAGACCCACCTTAATAAAGGCCTTGTGCCGTACTCGTCCGGTGGTGGAACGGAAAACAAATAAAATAAAATAAAGGACAATTAAATCTTCCTACGGTTCAATTCCATTGACATCTGACATTCATTTATCATTTTTAATTTAGCTTTTTGTCGAATAAAATCTCGCGTGATCCAGCTGCCGCGAGAATAGCTATCAGCTTTTTCGCTCGGCTGTAATTCAATGCATCATATCCATTTTTTTAAAAGAATATTCTAAAGAATTTAAAACAATATTAGTAATAAATTTGCAGAGAAACATTGACTATGTACGAGGATCATTAAATAAGTTTCCAGACTTTTTTCGTATGGGCACTTTTATTGATAGTACATACACGAAACTTCGAAGTAATCTCCTCCAGCTGCAATGCACTTGTTCTACCGTTCCAACAACTTCTAGAAGGCCCCTTGGCAGTCCTCTTGCGTCAGCGTGTCAATGACCTTTGTCACAGCCTCTTTCATCTCTTCAATCGTCTCATAACGACAGCCTCTGAGCTGAGGGAATAACCAAAAGTCACAGGGAGTAAGGTTTGGACAATAGGGAGGGTGAGGAACTGTCTTGATGCCCATCTTGGTCAAATAATCTGTGACAAGGATGGAGTTGTGGACTGGTGTATTGTCCTGGTGGAAATGCCACTGAGCCGATTTGAAGAGTGCTGGCCTCTCCCGACGAACTTCTTGAACTCCCTTAAAACCTCAACATAGTAACCCTAACCCTAACCCTTTGGCCAATCAACTCTGGTCTATTGACTTCCTTACTCCTCCCTCACAAACTCCCTGGCTTCCTTGAATCTCTTAGGCCACTCAAAAACTGATGCTCGATTCATGCAACATGGTCGAAAAGCAGTCTTGCGCATTCCATACGTTTCTGTGGCATTCTTCCAAGTTTAAAACAGAATTTTATTGCATATCATTCTTCTATAGTGTCCTCACGTCCAGATTGTATTTTTGAAATTCACCAGCTGTGACAATCAGGTTTTAGTAGGATGTATTCCAATTCTTACTGTAGCTGTTGTTTTGAACCTGAAATCATAAAAATTGGTCAGTCATCTCATAAGATGTATAGCAATAATATACTTAATTTTCAAGAGTCTACAACAATTTTAAATGCCTGTACAAAAAAAAGTCTGGGAGCTTATTGAAGTCACCACGTATTAACTTAACTTCTTCGCTTCAAGCAGAATGTGTCATTAGGTCATTTTTGCAAGCGGGAAGTACGGCAGGTGTGAATTCAGAGTTTTTCTTCTTGTCAGGTTGCGTTAGCAAGGCTAAAAAACAGCCTGCCCATCTATTTAGCCATAGAGATTGATTCATACCTTTCCCAAATCATTAGCTTGAAATGAAACGGCCTCTTTCAGGAAATGATTTCAAGTCACCGGTTCCGTTTCCTACGACAATGATCAATAAGCTAAGCGAATTTTCATTGATTAGCATCTATTATGGTTTCGTTTGGTTTTATAGTATATCGGCCATTGTTGATTATTTGATGCCAAATGCATTTTTTATATATATATTAAATATATGATTCATAAACATTTTTGGTAGCTTTAACACAGTTGAATGATCAAACAGTTCTATTTCAAACAATTCAATTTAGCATAAGTCAAAGTTAAGTAGTTCCATGTATTGCTATGTATCCATATTTACCATCCCCGGTCAATTTTTAAGCGGAGTTTAACAGGTTTCAATTCAGAGTTTTCTTTCTTCTTGATTAGTTACCTCGCCAAGGCTGAAGAACCCAGTCTGCCCTACGATTTACCCATAGCTGGTGGGAGAATAATAGGATTCATACCTTTCCCAAGGGTATTTGTGCAATGTGAAATGCAATCAGCCTCGACCAGGTTTTGAACTCGTGTCGCCGTATCCATTTCCTACGATGATAACCATTACACCACGGGCACCTCCGTATATATTGTTATGTATCTCTAACAATTCAATTAAACATCAGCCATTGGTTTACACACAGTTAAATAATCAGATCTATTTCTAACAATTCAATTTAGCCTAAGTCCTTTGTTTGCTCTCAGTTTAAATATCAAGCAATTCTATTTGACCCATAGACAGGACCCTATCAGGTGCTACCTCACCGGGTAAGAGTGGACCTGGGAGTGATGATAATAAAGGGGTATTCTGCATTCTCCAAAGCTCAAGCATTACTGGAGTTACACCATCAGAATGTTTAATGTCATATCTAGGATAATCATTGGAGAGGTGTGTCTAACCTCTCTGCGGATATACAATCGGTGTATTCTACAGCCCCAGCTGACTGAACTAACAAGCATCCAGATTGATAATTGAAAATGTTTAGATCTTTGTGGCAATTTAGATTCTTCAATTTAATTCAATCGTCTTTTTATATCTTTTTATTTATCTATTTGTTTTTATTAGGAGTTCATAGATGATCCACCCGATGACTGTCTATGGGGATCAAGTGACAATTGTTATCAACATTCTAGTGTTGTATATTTCAAACTATTAGACTTCCTGTATATAACAAAAAGTCCACTCCTGCTCAGTACGCGCAAACACTTATCTTCTCATACCTCAGCCACGACTCGCATAAAGCATTTGGACATTTAAAAAAAAATTAGATTACGTCCGATCAGTTTCTGAGGCCATGGAATAGGATGAAAGTGGATAAAGGACTCAATATGCGGTTAGCTTCTTCGTTTTTACTGGTATCAACTCGTCCACTAGCTTTGAAAAGGTACACTCGCTCTACGTACACGCAAACGCTTTTCTCCTCTGTAGAATAACAATAACACATACACCTGTAAAGCGTCCAGCTGGCAGACAAAAATAAAGCTGGTAATAGCTCAGGGCAGTCCTTCTTACAATACTAAACTGAAGCTGGTTTATATAATAAAATACCTTCACTTACTTACAAGCAGCCAATCACGGTCTATGCAATGGAATAGCCCACTTGTGAACAATGGGATGCCCCAAGGCACCATAAATAGCTCCCGTTCCTCAATCGGGAATTGAATTTCCTGTCTTCACGACTGATTGCTCTTTGCTAACGCAATTGATTACTGTCGGCTATCGCAACTAATTGCCCTACGCAATCTGACAAATCCTATATTCTCGAACCCCAGCCACCAACACTCATACAGAGAGAGAGAGAGAGAGAGAGAGAGAGAGAGAGAGAGAGAGAGAGAGAGAGAGAGAGAGAGAGAGAGAGAGCAATTTGGAAGATCCATTGGTTTTTATTGAGATTTGCAGAGTACTTGACCTCTACTACGGCCAGCCTTTGCCACTAATCCGATAGCCGATTGAGTCAGGTGACCTAGTTTTTTTCCAGTCTAAGGCGCAAGATGAAGTATATCTTGTTATATCAAGCCTACGGGAGGAGTTATTGAACCTTTTCCACTTATTCTTCTTACAACTGTTGTTTTCTTTTTCTCTAACATTTACACCGTTTTTACCCCTCGTTACACGCATATAGTCTTTTTTTTTATACTTATTCATCTATTTATTCAGTTAAATTCAACAGACTTCAGACCCACCTGAAGATCGAGCACGTGGAGCCCTGAGTTTTACTCTGTTTTATTTCATTTAATTAGAATCTTTTAGGAAATTACATACATTGTACTTATATATTTATTCATTTATTTGTATCCTATGAATTTTCAGACAATTAGAGTCGACCAACATTCGCCGCACACCAATTTTTATAACTGACTCAGCCCTAATTTCAATGTTCTGATTTCGGTCTGTTTTTAACGGCATATCAACCAAAGGGATATATGGATGGCTATACAATCTTAATTTTTCGCATGAAGTCTACAGCAAAAAAGAAAAAAAAAACGTGGGAAATAAATTCGAATTCATCAGTTTATCAGTGATCAATCATTTTTGGCTTTCTTCATCCCATGAGAAAACCAATGTACTTAATTGCTGTTCCTAAGATACAGATCAATGGATTACTAATCGATAGATAAGCATTTTTTCCATCAACTGATAGGCTGTTTCGTAGCATATTTTATTTTATTTTTTCAGTCTATTTTCATTTTTTTAATTATGTCTCAATACTCTTCAGTTCAAGGAAATAAACTGATAAATGTTTCCTAAATCCTTTTCGGACATAGAGAAAAGGACATACTTAGTCATAAAAACCTTTTTAGTGTATCTCTCAGGGCTAGAAAAAAAATTTTCTTGGCAGAGATCCTTTTAATTTAACATGCTTCGTGTGGCACCAAGCTGCACGGTTCCAGCAGCCCGAAGTGATCCTCGACATAATATATCCACGAACACCCAAAATTGATTGCATTTTTTTAGAAGGCTAAATTCACGTGCCCTGTGATTGACTCATGGTAAGGTCGTGAGATGGGGATGTTAATGCACACACACACACACATATATATATATATATATATAAAGGTGAAAACTGAAGAATAATAGATGTTTCACGGTTTGTTTATTGTGCCGACGCATTTCGACTTCCAGGTTTTATCTTAATACCAAACATATTATCAAAATTATTTTTTGTATGAGACATAATTATAGTAATTTACCAAGCTCTTTGCTTCGATGTTGCCTAAGGGGGGCCCAATGAGACTTGAACTCACTGGTGTAGGTTTACTAGTCTAGCTTGCTAACCATTACACCACCAGAGTCGCCCTTAAGACCTAATTATAACAGATAATTTTTTTTGATTTAGTTGGAAATCTTCATCAGGGCTTTTTTTTTTCTTCTTTTTTTCACTTCTCCCATACTGTCTAAGGATACGAAAGAAAAAAATGTCTACCCAAATATCAATATCCCCAGACAAAAATAGATTATTTTAATCGAATTCGTATATACAATAAATTAGTACCCTCAGTACACTCAACTAAAAACAAGAGCGATTTTTTATATTCAAAACGAAAATAATTCCATGACGTATTTAGAATATATCAGCCTGTATTATTCCGTATTTCAGATAATAACATCGACTAGCCCAGATGAAGACTTCCAACTGAATCAAAAAATTATCAGTTATGATTATTTCTCATAGGAAAAAATGATTTGGATAAAATATTTTTGTATTCAGATAAAACCCTAAAGTCGAAATGCGTCGGCACAATAAACGAACCACCAAACATATATCTTTCATCAGTTTTTATCTTTTTCTACATACATTCTGTCGGTTTCAATTCACACCTTTTCTCTCTCTCTCTCTCTCTCTCTCTCTCTCTCTCTCTCTCTCACACACACACACATACACACACAGACACACTGACATATACAAAGACAGACAGACACACACATACATACATACATACATACATAAACTGTTGTTTGGCCAACGATAAGACGATGAGTAATTTAAAATCAATAGGTCCGCAATTGAATCTGAATTTGTTATTTTACGTTCTTATAATTTTATATATTCGTGCTCTATGTATGTTTCAGGTTTCATGTCCTCTTTAGAGGACTGATAATGGTTCTCCTTAAGAGAGTAATAATAGCAAGGCTCTTCACTGCTTCTAGCAGAACATTCACAGACAGAAATCTTGAAATTAAGAAGACTCACAACCTATTAAAACAATTTTCTGTGTAAAAGCTAGAAGCAAAAACAACCCTAGACATTATTTGTCTCCTGAGGGCCATGAATCTGGAACACGTGTACAGCAGAAAAATATGAAATAATAAAAGATTGAATAGCAAATTCAGATTCATTAGAAGACCTATTCATTTTAAGATATATTATTATTATTATTATTATTATTATTATTATTATTATTAAGGATGGTAATTAAGTATATTAGTTAATCATTTTATTTCTATTTATGAATGGTGAGTTAGATAAAATCTTTAAGTTGAAGTGTAAGTTGCATGCAAAGATCAAATGATGCGCTCTGGTTTCGTGGGACGATATAACGTCCGTCGGCTGACAAAGGATAAGACCACGTAACACTAAAAGTTGATAACACGTGTTCTTATCATCATTAGAATGAGACATAATTAATATATTATATAAGCAGGAGATTTTGGCGGTGAGTGATTAGAGTTAATTTAGAGCCAGAGGCAGACGGTTGAGTTCAGAGATTCGCGGTCTCTGGAGGCGAGAAGAGGATAGGGTGAACAAAGGGAAGTCGGTATTTAGTTTGTTCGTTTCTCACGAATGAAAATTATAGCCTTTCTATGTAACAGTTTATATCTTTTACATAATCTTTCGTGTTTTGATGGCTGCTGCTGTGGAAAATGTTGCGGTCAGAAAATAAATTTTCGTATTAGAAACAACGGGTTAGTTTTGTATTTGTGAAATATAACACCTATTGATATTCGAGTTGGTATTATGGTGTTATATATATATATATATATATATATATTTACAAGCATGAAAACAATATCTTGCAACACCATATGAAAGTTAACGATCCCAAAGACTAATGTAACTTTATTAAAAGGAAGGCCTCAAAGATACCGAGACAGTCAAAAAATACAATCAAAATAGGACCTTCCAAAATAACGAAAGAAAATTCTTCAAAGAGAGGAGGGGAATGCTCGAAGACATACCAACAAACATATTCAAAGGATACAAAACCATTTTGGAACAAAATATGAGAACGGAAAGAATATAACAGAAAAGCCAAATGGATGAAGAATAGGGAAAAAGAATTATGGAGACTCAAAGAAAGTCCTGAGGTATTGTTAGATACTCGGAATCATTCTTGAAAGGAACGTGAGAAGAACTTCAACAAATTGACCATAGGACAAGAAAACTAATGACGTTGCGTAAGCCTTACATTCGAAAAATGACATTGACAGACTATATGTGTCAGGAAAAGTAGGAGGAAGGTGACTCAACAGCATTAGAGATGGCGTGGATACATCAATACGAAGAAGCAAGTCTACATAAAAAAAGAGCAAAGAAAGATTAATCACAGTGATCAGAAACACCACTGACAACATAAAGATCAACAGAACTGTAATAATCTGGAAACGGAAATGGAAAGAAAAACAACTGAATGAATATTTCAGTTTTACACGAGAAAACCGGGATATGGCTAAGAAAAGTAAACTTGAAGAGAGAAACTAAATCTCTTCTGATAGCTACACAAAACAACGCCATGAGGACCAATTAAATTCAAGTGAAAATAGATAAAACGCAGCAGAATAGTTGGTTAGTTGTTGTTTTTTTTACTGCATATCAACCGATTTCAGGTCATTAAACTCCGAATTAAATCATTTTCATAAATGTTTCTAACAATTCAGTTCAGTATTAGTATAGCTGTTTGTTTACACACAGTTAAATATCAAACAGTTCTATTTCAAACAATTCAGTTTAGCTTAAGTAAACAGTTTAAACATCAAAAACAGTTCCATTTCAAGCAAGTCAGTTCAGCTTAAGTAAACAGTTTAAAAGACAAAAACAGTTCCATTTCAAACAATTCATTTTAGTTTAAGTAAACAGTTTCAACGTCAAAAACAGTTCCATTTCAAACAACTCATTTCAGCTAAAGTAAACAATTTGAATATCAAAAGCAGTTCCATTTCAAATAATTCAGTTTAGCTTTAGTAAACATTTTAAATGTCAAAAACAGTTCCATTTCAAACAATTCAGTATAGCTTAAGTAAACAGTTTAAATATCAAAAACAGTTCCATTTTAACAATTCAGTTTAGCCTAAGTACGCAGTTTAATTGTAAGTAAACTGTTTAAATGTCAAAAATATTTCCATTTCAAGCTATTCAGTTCAATGAAACAGTTCTAATTCAAATATTCAGTTTAGCATAAGTAAGGAGTTTAGTTCTATTTAACCCAGAGTGGACCTGGAATCAATGGCAATGAAAGCCAAAGCTCTAGCTTCACTGGAACCTCACCATCACATTGTTTAGTGTCATATCCAGGACACTCGTTGGAGGGGGATCTTACCTCTCTGCAGAGGTGCAGTCGGTGTATTCTACAGCCCCAACCGATTAGGCAATAGTTTTTGTTGGTTTTCTCTAGGAAACAGAAATGAGAAGAAAAAAATAAGTGTATGGTTGGTTCGTAGTTTGTTTTGTCTTACGGTGTATCAACCCTTTTGGGGTCATTGAACCCCGAATCAAATTTAAAACAATCCAGTATAGTTTTTGTTTACAGTTAAATGTCAAAAAGTTCTTCAAACAATTCAGTTTAGCATCAGTACGCAGTTTAGTTCTATTTGACCAATAGATAGGACCTTATCAGGTACTACTTCTCCGAGCCAGAGTGAGCCTGTGAGCGATGGGAATGAAGGAGTGCTCTGCATTCCCCAAAGCTCCAGCATGACTGGAACCTCATCATCAGACTGTTTAATGTCAAATCAAGAACACTCGTTGGGTAGTGGTCTTACTCATCTGCAGAGATGTAGTCGGTGTATTCTATGACCCCACCGACTTGGCAAATAAGTGTAAGGATATTTCAAGAGACAAGCCGACGACATTGCTGACGAGAAAATCTGGACAACGCTACGAAAGAGAACGGGAGGCTAATCTCTGGGGAAGGAGAGAGAGAGAGAGAGAGAGAGGCAACAAGAAAAAGCAGACAGAGAGAGAGAGAGGGAGAGGCAACAAGAAAAAGCAGACAGAGAGAGAGAGAGAGAGAGAAGCAACAAGAAAAAGCAGACAGAGAGCCTGCGGAGCAGTTAGCTAACCTGAGTGAGTCAGGACAAAGCACTCGTTGTAAGTCAGCCAGTCACAGGTGAATGACTACGGTAAATGACTAGAAAAAATCGGAGGTGTGGAACCACCGGAAACGGATATATGACCTCCATCTGGACTCGGGTTTGAAAGTTAGTTGGCTCGAAGACATGACGAGGTAAAGGTAAGAGTTGAACACCAACCAGAATCGATGTAAAGTGCATTTAGAGACTGGGTGCATCGACGTGAGGACGGACCCCGCAAGGAAGCACGTGTGAGAACTAGAAGAGGAAACTTAGGCTATTTACCAACCCCTAAGCTCGTGTAGGATATGACACAAGGTCAATTTTGAGGCGGAGTTTAACAGGTTTGAATTCAGAGTTTTCCTTGGGAGAAAAGTGAAGGTCTATGTTTGCTCTCTCTCTCTCTCTCTCTCTCTCTCTCTATCTCTCCTCATGACATGATTCTCTTTGGCCAGTTAACTCGGGCGACAGTTCGCATACTCTGTTTCTTTCTCCCGTCGACGATCTAAAAAGTATTGTAGCGAATAAACTTTTGTGTTAGTCAATTAAGTCAGCGTTTCGTCACCTTTCCCCTCCGCGAAGTTACAACTGGGTCCGACTACCACCTAAGACGTAGAGATACACACATAATCCAGATCAACCCGGAGTGGTAAAAACGTCAATTTAGTACCGTTATGGTAACATCTAATCTTGGCCAGACGACCAAACCAAGTGATAGTAAAAAAAAAAAAAAAAAGAAAAAAAGAAAAAAGCGAAGAAAAAAAGAAAAAAGCGCACTTGCTGAATAAAGGACTTTGCCCTTCCATCTGACCACAGAGTAAAACTGAAATAAAGCTAAAAGAGGGTTAAGTACCTAAACCTTATTAGAGAACTGAAAAAAGTGCGGAACATGAAAGTGACGGTGATATCAGTTTTAACTCGCGTACTCGGCACAGTCACCAAAGATTGGTATTGGAACTGGAGGACTTGGAAATATGAAGACGAGTGGAGACCATCCAAACAACAGCATTTTTGAGATCGGCCAGAATTCTACGAAGGGGACTGAAGACTTGCAAGTGACTTGCTGTCACTCAGACTCAAGCGGAAAACCATCAGCTAAAGCTGGGGTGAAAAAAATCACGAATGCGCAAAATATTAATTATCAACCCCAATATGTAATTAGTGTGAGCAAAAAACTGAACCAGTTAACCTTTTGGTGTCAAATTGCGCAGTCCTAACAATGACAGAGTCTAAAGAAAGACGTTATAGAATATGGCATTATCATCATCATCATCATGTCGTGCTGCTAGCATGAATATCCCTGACCCTCTTTCGCCACTTCTCCCTATCGTTCATCGCCTCTAGCAGGTCTTCAGGGCTATATCCAGTATCCTCACAGAGTTGCTCTATGTATGTTCGAGCTAGTCGTCCTGCTGTTGCTCGGCCATATGTGGGGGTCCATAGGAGTACATCTCTTATGAGCTCGTCCCTGCTTCTCCAGCAGTGTCCTGCATGTCTGGTTCGTCTAACTTGGATAATTTTCGTGATGGGAGGTATGTGGGCGTATAGTTGGTGCTTTGTGGGGTGGTGCCTCCAGAACTTGTTCAATATTGCTCGCACCCAATATGTAATTAGTGCGAGCAAAAAACTGAACCAGTTGACCTCTTGGTGTCAAGTTACGCAGTTCTAACAATGATAGTGTCCAAAGAAAGGCGTAATAAAATATGGCATTATAATCATTAGAAAATATGTAAATACTGTGGAATACTTAATTCAGAAAAATGGTATGAACTCCAACCAGAACCACTAACAAAAGACAAAGAAGTTATTATTATTTGGGACTTTGCAATCGAAACCGAATAAAAGGTAGCAATAGACCAGGTATCGTGGTTTGATACTATAAAAGAAAAAATACCTCTAAATTGATATATCAGTGCTAATAGATAATAGCATATCAATCAAAGAGTATAATAAAATAGGCCAATAAAAAGACCAGGAAATAGAAATAAAAAATGAGGTACCTAAGATCTACCACCTTATCAGTGATAGTGGGAGCCCTTGGTATGACCAAGAAATAGACAAACATAAAAACAGATACCTGACAGTTCCAGCCAACATGAACTATAAAAAATGCACTTCGTATCACTGCTCATACTCTTGGGAAAATACGATCAATGTTTTACAAAAAAAGGCATCAAAAACAGATACTTGGGTTGCATTTATAGGATGCGGAGGCAAAAGTGGAAATATTCTAATATAATTATAAACGGCTCAATTATAAAACAAAATTAATTTTAATTTAAAAAATAAACAACAAAATTAGAAGTGTGACGGTTCAGTGGCAGTTACAGTGTTAATATCTGAAAATAAAAATCACTATATCAGGACCGTAAATGGTCTAGACGATTGGTGGGTTTTTGAGCCCTAGAAACAGCACTGAATCAACTAAAAGGAGCAAAGGTTATGACCCAGACAGGGAAACAACGAGTGATTGGTCGAAGCAGTTAGAACGTTTTTACCGCCAAAAAGATAGAAATCTAAAAGTCAGTTGCAAGCTTCGCTAGAGAGGAGAAAAGTCCTCCTTTTTACGAGGTCCAGTGAAAAGTGAAACTCTGGCGATAGACTAGCATAATGGAACTCGTCAACTACGTTGAACAAGAATGAAAAGTTCAACGTAAATGAAGATGCGACATCATAAAAAAGAAGAATGATGTATCTCGATTCGTTAATGAAGATTTAACGAATATATATATAAAAAAAGGAGCAAACTCAAATGAGGAAGACGTTATAAAAAAATAAAAAGGTTAGTCGAGAATTTTCTTGTAAATGTTTGTGTCCTAAAAGAAAGTTTGAATGATTCTAAGATTTACTGGAATTCCTTCTCTAAAGGAAGTCATTGCGAGAATTTCGAGAGTAGCGAATACTAATTATATTCGAATAGAAATCCTAGATAACATAAAGATCATTTGGAGTTTATTTCTAACCACAGAAATAGTAGTAAATAAGGTAAAGTTGGCGACTTTAGTTGAGAGTGACCTGAAGGCTCCCTTTTCAGTAGCTACTACACCGAGGTGTGGGGAAGGGCGCTACTCCATTCCCTGTACCACAGAAATAATGAGTTAGAATTTATTATCATCTATAATAAATTACATAGGAGAAAATCCTTTCTGTTTAAGGATTTTATCAGGAACGTCTAAAGAGATATTCTGAAAGTTGTTTGTTAAGAGCAAGTCATGGTGGATAGTATTTGTATCTGCTTAAAATTTGTAACCACTTCGAATATGAAGAGAAGATGTTTTGATGTTTGCTAAAGGGACAAAAAGCAAAATAAAATAAAGGGGAAAACGGGGAAGTTCCCTCTCCTTAACTGTAAAAGAAACAAATGACTAATGTTTCAATTTTAAAATAAATTGAACCAAAAAATAAAGAAAGAAAGAAAACGTTTCTTGAGGGATACAGTTAAATAAAATTGGAAGTGACTCTAATTTCATTTTGAGGGGTGAACTTTATTGTTGACTTGTCATATTCATGCCTGTATATTTTTGTGTTTTTGTTTTTATAATTTTATTTTCTTTAAAATAAAATATTTAAGAAAATACATATAAAAAATATAACCACGCGTCATATTGTTTGTCCAGTTCGGAATCCATCACGCTTTCATTTATATTACAACGCTATTTCAACCCATAACACATCCTCATTCGTCCACGTCTCGAAACTAAACCTATACGCAATCTTTATACTTGACTAGTTATATGGGCTTTTTATAGCTATCATTAAAATATAACTAGTTACGGAGAATCCATATCAGGTTTGAGTGGTACGATACTATAGTCAGTAATTCTCCCTAACATTCCAGGATAATGTAACCTCGGAAACAAAAATATAGTAACCGTAACAGAAGACAGACACAAAACAGTAAATTTACTCAATATGGCCTCCAATTTTTTTTCAATTATCGTATCAACATGCCTTTGAAACCTTTGCATGCCTTCAAAATAAATTATTCAGACATTTTATTCCATTCCTCTTCAGTAGCAGTCTTAAACGAACCAATATTTTGATGGGAAGTTGCATTTGTTTTGTTTTCTATAACGCCCCATATTGCGTAATCAAGGGGGTTAAGATCTGGGCTTAAATCCTGTTTAATTGCTGTCCTCCAAGCTTTTTCGTGGACTTTCAATTTGTTAGCGTGCTTTCTTATTGACGTTGTGGGGTCCTTCTTAATCACCACAGTGAGAGCAGTTAAAATGCCTTCTTTTCGTTTTTGGTTCTATTTTCCACTCTTCCTTTTCTTTAAAAAGCCATTTTCCAGTGAACATTTTTTTATTTGATTTGTATACGATAGACAAAGAAACTTTGACTTAGTTTTGGCGTAAAGCAAATCATAGATTCTTTGCTGTTTCTTTTCTTGTTCCCTCATATTGGGTTTAATTTTAATCTTAAAAAGTGTGCTTGAATAATAGAACTACTCATGGAAATTGAGATCCATCGCATTTTTTTTAAAAATTGGACTAATCAGACTAAAAAGAATGCTTTAGAAATTATTACATATTTTGCTTCCGCACACTGTTGTCTTTACTTTGTCTCACCTTAGGTAAAGATGAAGCGATTGGATATAAGAAAAACAAAGTAAAGCTGAAAATAATAATAATAATAATAATAATAATAATAATAATAATAAGAAGAAGAAGAAGAAGAAGAAGAAGAAGAAGAACAAAAGATCGATACAAGGACTGGAGGAATTGGAAATAACAGGACGAGTGGAGATCATTCAAACTACTGCATTATTGAGATCGGCTAGAATACTGAGAAGAGTTCTGGAGACTTGAGAAGATTTTCTGTCACTCAAACTCCAGTGAAAGACCATTAGCTAACGCTGATGAGAAAAACTCCCTAGGAGTAACTATAAAATAATAATAATAATAATAATAACAATAATAATAATAATAATAATAATAAGAAGAAGAAGAAGAAGAAGAAGAAGAAGAAGAAGAAATACATGGTTAGATATAATTCCTTAGACATAATAGAGCATTAATTGGTTCCAAAAGCAATGACGTCTCCCGGTTTTTTGACAGGAAGAAAACATAAAAAAATGCATCAACATGACAACAGAGACAGTAAATCGAGCGTAAATAACTCACGAAAAAAATATAACTCTGATAAAGACATTAAATAATTCAAAAATATTCAAGTCTTAATTTGTGAAGAATAATAAATAAAATTCGTTGAGTTATCTCATATACATGGCGTCTATTCAGCAAAATCAGAGGAAAGTAGCACGTCTTTCAAGGATTCACGGATTTTTTTTTCATTTTTTTTTATTAGGAGACAAAGTCCAGTGAATTGTGCGTTTTTTTTCTTTCATCTGTTTACGACTTTTTCGATGTAAATATTTTTAGTCGTAATATATACATTTTTAAATTTGTTTTAAGTGTATTTCAAATTCTTTCAGTTCTTCTTATCATGTATTTTTTTTTTATTCATATGTAGATATATATATATATATGGTTTGGTTTGGTTTGGTTTCTTTGTTTAATGGCATATCAAACTTTGTAGGTTATTTAATGCCAAAGTCATTCTCCGAGAAGAACAGTAGTGGTACTATTTAACCCATAGCTGGGAGGATAAAGGGGTTCATACCTTTCCCAAGGATATTTGCCCGAAAGCGAACGTAATAGCGCGACTGGAGTTCGAACTCACAACGATTTCGCAGTCCATCGCTTTAACCATTACACCTCGAGGCCACCCTCTTATTTGTATAAATACAAGTAAGGCACAAGGCCGAAAAATGGGGAAAGGAAAGCTTGTCATCATTATCCTAACTTTTAACTTAACTAGACGCATTCACTGACCAATATATACTTCAATGATCCATTTACCATAATACCACAAACACACTTTCATACCACAGTCACCAAAGCAAGTCGATTGCTCCATGAAACTCTGACTTAAACCTATATTCATATAATGAGAAGAAATATGTATTATATTTACGAATGATGGTAAGTATACGGGCGCTCCAAAACGAGCGAACAATGGCAGAAAAACTAGTACACCGGTGGAAAAATAGTGTCGGGGAATTAAAAAAAAAAAAGGAACCTCATCAGTGTATCTCCGGATGTGTCATATTTATGTGTAGACACAGTTTTAAGGAAATTCCTTTTGTTATGACGTAAGTGATGTTGTTGAGTGAGTTTGAGTCTTACTGGGTGCCCCATTCATGCTGCCTGATATTCTGTGAACTGAAATTCAGTCGAGAAAAGAAGCGTCAAGTCATATTTTATGCGGGCCGAAATGAACGAATATTGGCCGAAATGAACGAATAATATGTATATATTTACATTTATCACACAACACACACACACACACACACACACACACACACACACACACACACACATATATATATATATATATATATACGGAGTACATGTGTTTTAATCAAACAGGAGACATCTCCACACTAAATGGCGTTTCTCTGAAACTAGAGGACATGTTAGCCTACCTCAGAAGTAGCGTCTCATCAACTGAAAATGACATGTGGGACTCTGCTAGAGAAATAAATACAAAATCGTTTGTGACGTTCTTCAAAGGACCGCTTTACACGGACGAGCAAGTGTTGGACGACTAACAGCTCCGTACAGACACAGGATGTAGTCAAGAAGACATCTCAGAAGCGATGGATGATAAAAACGAATGGCGAAAAAGTTTCTGGGAAATTCGTGCTCGCAGCATGACACGATGATGATGATGTATAGAGTAAAGTAAGTAAAGATGGCGACCGTCGTCGAGAGTAACCCGAAGGCTTCCTTTTCAATAGCTACTACACCGGAAGTGTAGGAAGAGCCTCTACTCCTTCCCCTGAATTGCTCTGCTTTACCCTTGATACGTAGGGCATTCAATGAGTTCCCAGGCTTTTTTGTACCGGCATTTAAAATTGTTGTAGACACTTGAAAATTCACTATGTTATTGCTATACATCTAATGAGATGACTGACAAGTTTTTATGATTTCAGGTTCAAATGAACAGCTACAGCCGCAATTGGAATATACGCTACTAAAGCCTGATTGTCACAGCTGGTGAATTTAAAAAATGCAATCTGGACGTGAGGACACTTTAGAAGAATGATATGTGTTAAAATTATGATTTAAACTTGGAAAAATGCCACAGAAACGTATGGAATGCTTCAGGCCGCTTTTGGACCATGTTGCATGAATCGAGCATCAGTTTTTGAGTGGCATAAGAGATTCAAGGAATGCAGGGAGTCTGTGAAGGATGATGAGAGGTGTGGGAGGAGTAAGAAAGTCAATAGACCAGAGTTGATTGGCCAAAGGGTTAGGGTTAGGGTTACTATGTTGAGGTTTTAAGGGAGTTCAGGAAGAGATTCCTTGGGAAGAGGCCAGCACTATCGTATTCGGGGGGAATTGATTTAGGTATTGTCCATAGTTGTATGTATCCCTAGTACTTTCTGCCCGACTTTGGGCCATCATCAGGGGAGAATCTGTTACAAAAGTAATGTAACTTTTGTTTTAGCAAATTACTACTGTGTAAGGACGTCTTTGCTGTTGGAGATTATGGCGCTTGCTTTTAAATGTAATTCTGTAAATAGTGCCAGTAGCTAAAGACATTTAAGTACGTTAGCACTGGTTTGAAAATTAATTCTATTAAGTGTTGGTTGCAGGTTTCTAATATATAGTGCTTCGAGAATCTGAAGTTTTTGTTTATTATTTTGATGTTCGAGTATTGTTGTGTTGTCGGTGAGAATTTTTCGTAGTTGTGTTGTTGGGCATGAATGTTTTTTTAAATGCTGAGCTATTGAACTTGTGTCAGAAAGGTGCATTGTAAGTCTCCTCGACAGGGAAGTTGAGGTAAAAGCAAGCGCCATAATCTCCAACAGCAAAAACGTCCTTACACAGTTGTAATATGCTAAAACAAAAGTTACATCACTTTTGTAATAGATTCTCCCCTGATGATGGCCCAAAGTCGGGCAGAAAGTACTAGGGATACATACAACTATGGACAATACATAAATCAATTCCCCCCGAATACGATGAAAGTAATACGGGAATTCGAACGGATCCAAAAGAAAATATGTAGGCATAAAATGTCTATTATGTTTAATGAAATTTGCATTAACGAAGAAATGCTGCCTAAATATACATATATATATATATATACTTACCAACCTCTCCGGACACTCGCAAACATATATATATATATATATATATATATATATATATACGCTCTGAATGTGGATTTTGTTATATCCCAGCGAATGAATAGGAGATTAACAATGGCCATACATTGAGCACCCACATAGATTTATATGATATTCCTCGTATTCTATAAAAAAATAATCCACACCCACTGTCTTGGGACGCTGACTGGATATTATATATATATATATATATATGTGTGTGTGTGTGTGTATGTGTGTATGTGTGTGTGTGTGTGTGTGAGTGACGCTGAGGAGTAGGAAGAGATAGTAAACTTAGATCCTGTCCCGAAAGCCGGGGAGCTACACTTCAATCCAAGGCAGAAGTGCCGATCCAGGGGTAATGGGTACTTTCCTATATATATATATATATATATATATATGTGTGTGTGTGTGTGTGTGTGTGTGTGTGTGCGTATATATATATATATATATATATATATATATATATATAAAGAAACAATTAATCATTAAGATAACAGTAATTACACTGAATAGTCATTGAACTTTTTTCCTTTCCAATGACAAACGTCAAATCAGATTCGAGAACGAACAGATCTTCAACGAAAGCGAAAAAGCAGCAATTTTGTTTTATACACAATAGGGACAATGATTATGCTTTGGAAATTGTTTGAAATGTCATTAATTCTCATCAAACGCGAATTGTGTACAAATAAAGGACAATGGACGACTGCAAATTGGGTAATGGACGTTAAAAAAGTGTACTTTCAACTGAATTGAAATAAATAAATAAATAAATAAATCACCAGTTACTGCCGAAATTTTTATTAGCCAACACCACCGCCACATAATTTCAGGATGGTGGAAGAAAGGTTTTACGACCATTATCTACGACTCCACTATAATGGGCATCCTCTGTCCTCAGTCATCAAATTAGTTGTATTAAGAATTATTAGTTGAGGCTAAATTGTTTACCAAAGATTATTATCAGTTACTTGAAACCAAATGATTAAATCTATTGATATTTAGTTGTTTTTTATTACTCCTTGGGCATCTGTCCTTTTTATAACTTTCTCATATCATCCTTAAAAATGGATTTTTGGACAGAACGTATACACCGTTCATATAATATCTATTTACAGATCAAATTCTGTTAAGAAATTCATTTGATAGTTCCCAAAAATGCCCTCTGAAATTCTTTTTATTACTATTTTTCTGGAATCGTTCAATTCAATTATTATTTTGTTTCACATTATTGCTGTTTTTGATCTAATTAAACAATTTGTTCTATATATATATACATATATATATCATTCATGGAATATAGACTGCAACCCTGGGTTTCATGGAGTTTTTTGCAAAACAACAATCATCAGGCAGTTAAGAAGATGAATTAAATATTTATATATATATATATACATATATATATATATACATTTATTCATTATTATTATATAATAGTTCTACCCTAGATATTGAGCACTCTCCATATTATATTGCACTTGGTTCGACACATACCCACAAAGTGATTTAGTGACAACCAACAGTGTTATAATATATATATATATATATATATATATATATATATATATATATAATTCTAATTGCAAAAAAATTGAATTGTTTAGAAAACTTAATTTTTGAAATCTGTCTTGACTGCAAATTTCAAGTTCGATAAGAAATATTGACAAAAATATCTACAATAAGAAATTACTTTGATTTTTTGGAAATTTTCCATTAGATCATCTTCCATTCTTCTTTCTAGTATAGAATTTAATTTTAATTTCTCAAATCCCTTCCTAGAACTGTAATCTTTATTATTTTTGTCACTCTTCATTGTATAACCTCCAGTCTCTATTTTCCGCTCCAATCTCTATTTCCCAGTTGGCTGGGGCTGTAGAATACACTGACTGCTTCTCTGAAGGGGGTTAAGATCCCCCCGCCCAAATGAGTGTCCTTGATATGACACTAAACAATCTGATGGTGAGGTTCCAGTGATGCTAGGACTTTGGAGAATGCGGAGCACCCCTTCGTTGCCATTGCTCCCAGGTCCACTCTGGCCCGGAATAGTTGCACCTGATAAGGCCATATCTATGCGTTAAATAGACCTAAACTGCATACTTATGCAGATATATTGCAAATATTTTAGTTTTAGTTTGGTTTTGTTTGGTTTGGTTTTATGGCATTGTAGGTTATTTAATGCTAAATCCATTTTTATACACATCATCATCATGTCACACTATCAGCACGGATATCCCCGACCCTCTCTCGCCACTCCTTCCTATCGTCCACGGCTTCCGGCAGGTCCTCAGGGCTACATCCTGTATTCGTACAGAGCTGCTGTATGTAGGTTCGAGCTGGACGTCCTGCCTTTGCTAGGCCATGTGAAGGGGTCCACAAGAGTACATCACTTATGAGCTCGTCCTTACTTCTCCAGCAGTGTTCCGCATGTCTGGTTCGTCTAATTTTGATAGATTTCGTGATGGGGGGGTAGCCATACAGCTGCTGATTTTTGGGGTGTTGCCTCCAGGACTTGCTCAGTATTGCTCGCAGCATTCTTGGGTAGTTCCCGTCAAGCTTTTTATCCATCCGTTTAGTCAGCGTCCATGTAGTGCATCCATATAGCAGTATCGATACGACCACTGCTTGGAAGAAACTGCCTTTATATTTATAAATAATTTTATTTCAGCAAATTCAGATTAGCATAATCACGCAGTTTGAATGTCAAAACTGTTCTATTTCAAAATATGTTAAGCATAAGTACCCAGTTTTACTTAAGTACCCTGTTTACTTCTATTTGAAAATAAGTTTAGCATAAATACCCTGTTTACCACTATTTAAACTATAGATAGGACCCTATCCAGTCCTGGCTAGAGTGGATCTGTGAGCGATGGCAATGAAGAGGTACTCTGCATTCCCCAAAGCTCCAGCATTACTGGATCGTCACCATCAGGTTGTTTAGTGTCTTATCCAGAACAGTCGTTAAGGGAGTCTTGCCCCTTTGTAGAGATGCAGTCAATGTATTCAGTAGCTTCAGCCGCCAGGTCCAAAACAAAAAGACAGGAACATAATTACACACTTTATATGTCAAGATAGTTCTATTCTAAACAATTCAATTCAGCAAAGTACACTGTTCAGTTCTATTTGACCCATAGATATGAGCCTATCTAGTCCTACCACTCCAGGTCAGAGTGGACCTGAGATCGATGGCAATGAAGGAGTAATCTACATTTCCCAAAGCTCCAGCATTACTGAAATTTAACCATCAGATTGTTTAGTGTCATAAACAGGACACTCGTTGGGGGAGTCTTATCCCTCTGCAGAGTTGCAGTCGGTATATTCTCTAGCGCCAGCTGACTGGGCCAAAAGACACTCGTTGGTTGTGGTGGAGGGGTATTATTTTTCTGCAGAGATACGATTGGTGTAATTTACAGCCCCAGCTGATTGGGCCATAGAACAGTCGTTGGGAGGAGGGGTCTTACCCCTCTGCAGAGATAAAGTCGGTGTATTCTACCGCCCTAGCCAACTGGGCCACATGACACTCGTTGGGGGAGTCTTATCCCTCTGCAGAGATACAGTCGGTGTATCCTTGTTGCGTTCTGGTTAGTGAACGCTTGTAATATTAAATAAAGAACAATCCACGATATGAGAGGAAATAGAGATATATTCCCAGGAAAAAAGTATATACAATAGAGAGACTATTAGTAGACAAGAACATAGGATTAGTGAACACAGAATAAAGATATAGTTCAATGATAGTATTGGCTTCCGTTATTATGGTAGCGAGGAAGGTGATTTAGTGCGACCTCAGGTCTTCAACGTTCTAATACTATTCCTATAAGAAGCTGCACTTCACCTTCTAGTCTGCCCTGGTATTAGTAGCTACTGCTATATATGGCAGATAGACTAGTTCATTGTATGAAGAAATACTTAATGCCGTATAACAATACGAAAACAAATCGCTTTTATTCGAAAGAAGAAATAAACTAATAAATGTATATAATCAGAAATAGAATATGAATTTTAAGAATAGTTATTTGAAACTATAATCGTTTACGAATAATCATCACTGGTCAATAGTGTTATATATTGACCCTTGACCGAGCCGTCAATCAGAGATACACCTGTGTAAATAAGCAGAAGAAGAAGCGGAAGCAAGTGGACGTTAAAAAAGAATATAGGCAGGTGCCGGCGGCAGTTGAGTTAGTTGGTGACAGGAAGGCCAGACTGAGGGCTAGCTTGCAGACTGAGGGCTGTGGCTGGCAGCGATCCCCGGTTGAGCAACCCTGGCCAAGATGCGGAAGAAGTACTGTTATGGTCAAGAGAAGAACTTGGGTCAATATAGCAGTCTGTCCTTGTCTCCACTCATCTCTTACACACCACAGAAACATTGAAAATAAAGTGTGAGAGATATATTTTTGTAAAGAAGTGTGTTCGTTCGTTCATTGAAGTTCGTCATTATCTTTGATTATGTTCCCACTTATATATATATATATTTGCATATGAATGTGGCTATACAACACTAGAAACCGATTAAATGCTTGAAAACAGATTGAACTTGGAAGCAAATAATCCAACAAGGGTTGGTATTCCATAAAATCGAGTAATACTTCTACCACTATAAGCAATTTACGAATTTCTCATCAATAATAAATTTGTCGAGAAAATCAACGAAATGTTGAAAGTCATAAGAAATGTGCTGTCTCCTGATTTAGAGCAAGAACTATTAGAAATAGTGTGAAAAGTCAACGGGTACGAAAATAATAGTAGTCAATGAGTATGATATATGTTGACTGTTTTTTTTTTTTTTCATCTTTGTACTTTTGTTAAAACTTGTAACTTTTTTTTCTGTCATGAAAGAAACCGGAGTAAACAAACTGTTTAAGTAAAAACACAAGAGAGAAGATTTATAATTTATTTATAACCTTATTGATAGCAAGATAGAAAGAAAGTCATTGATCAATGAAAAAAATCAATTTTTTCGAATATCACTTGATATACGAAAAAAATTGAACACATATATATATATATATATATATAGTTTTGCACGTACAATGAACTGTTGACAGTTTTTATAAAAACATTAATTTCTCTGTCAAGGAAAGACACCCATATTTACCAACCCCTCCGTTAGGGCAGGATATGACACAAGATCAATTTTTAAGCGGAGTTTAACAGGTTTGAATTCAGACTAGTTGCCTCACCAAGGCTGAAGAACCTATTCTGCCCTACTATTTACCCATAGCTGGAGGGAGAATAATGGGATTCATACTTTTCCGAAGGGTATTAGTTCTATGTGAAATGCAATTAGTCTCGTCCAGGATTCGAACTCGTGTCGCCGTGTCCATTTCCTACGATGATAACCATTACACCACGGGCACCTCCAAGGAAAGATACCAGTATTTTTTTTATTTCTTGTGGAATATCACACATGAAAAAACGAATATTATTAGCTATTCACTTAAAATCTTCACAGTATTTACCTATAAATAATATATATATATATATATATATATATATATATATATATATACAGACAGTTTTGTTGTATCACAAGTCTTCAGTGTAGGTAGGTCTACAAGATATTTAAAGATAGAATGGAAATTCGACTTATTACGTCAGTCGGACATCATACTCCAGAGCCATCTTCATTCTCAGCGTACGTGAAGGAATTTTTCTACATATACGTTATCGGTTGCTATGAGTGCTCAGTTCTTCAGAAGAGCTAATGCATGTCATCAACGTATAACGAAGTCGGTAAACTTCCTCGGGAGAATACTCAACCCACGTGGTCAGGAACCATATATATATATATATATATATATATTGTTATCCCAAAACTAACTGTTTCCTGGTATCAAAATGCTAATACTGGTCTTTGGTGAATGGTGACTTGACTAAATATCCTCCCTACTTCCAAACATCCCAGTAATATGTGGGATGTGTGATATAAAACAAACTCTTAGGAGGACAAATATCCCGTTCTAAATTTTCCTTAATTTCATTTTCACATTTGATTAATTACCTTTTTTAAAATTTCGTTTGTAAATTGCAATAAGTTGTGCTATAAATATTTAAACAGAAAAAACAAAAACAAAATTTTCATCTTTAATGAAATTGCAGATATATTTTCTCTAATCAAAATTCCTCTCTTAAACATTTTTTTATGATTATCTATTTGTGTGTGTTTTCTGTCATCTCAGGTACACCTTCCCCCTGCCATTAAGATTAAAAAAACATTTTTTTCTAATGTATGAAAAAAAAAAATTCCTTGTTTTCCGTTGTGTGTGCTAGTTCTCTGTCATCTTAAGTAAACCTTCCAACATGAGTAATCAAATCTATTTTTCACGATATGAAATCAAAAAAATGTTCTGTTGTGCGATTTAATTTCTATAATCCCAGTCACCGGTACAATACAAACTTTCTCGTAAAAAATTATATATATATATATATATATATATAGTGTCGCAAACGACATGGGACCCGTGTGACTGCTTATAACTCTACAACTAATAATTTTGTGTTCTTTTTTATTTCACATTTGAAAATAGTATATTATAGCATCTATTAATCCTCGATTACAATGCCATGGAAAAGAGAGGAAAAATATTTGGTATCACTACTTATCGGCTTACAAAATCCTTCAAGACTGTCTCAAAATAGATGCAGCCCATTAACATGATAATGATTTATTACTGAGACAAGAAACTCAAAAAAAGATTTCATGTCCTGGAAGCTGATATAATAACAATGACAAAAAAAAACGACTTTAATTTAATGTCTTTAGTTCAAAGGATGCATTTTTACAGGACGTATTCTTAATAACCAGCATTGCACTTGTCTCAGTAATAAATCATATTAATGGGTTGCTTCTATTTTGAGACACCCTAAATGTATATATATATATATATATATATATATATATATATATATCAATTCAAATGTACGTCCGACCTTACATAAAGTTTTCAATTCTATTTTGGGTTACGGAATCTCAGCATTTATTTTTTGGCCAGTTTATATATTTTAGAGTTGGGTATTAGATATTATCTAATAATACCTGGATTCATGATGCAATGTTCGTCATGATATAAAATAATTTCTTCGGTTTAAAAGAAAATAAACTTTTTCCAATAGAATGTTGGAATTGTACTTGTTAAAGGTCAACATATATATATATATATATATATATATATATAAAATTATAATTAATACTTAACGATAAAATTGCTTTTAATCAGAACAATCTTTACAGGCCAATAGAACACTGCTACTTCAAATACAAAATAAGATCTAAAAAAGAATATATATATATATATATATATATATATATATATATATACACTACAAGTCAAAAGTATTTCACTCCCCACCTCAAAAACTTTTATTTCTCATTCTAAAAGTGTATATATATATATATATATATATATATATATATATATATATATTACTTTTAATCAAACACCACAATGTTGTTATTTATTATACTAAATACAAATCTTCGGTGACGCTAACCAGATATGTTTGGAAAATTGAATTCAGGGCGTTTTCCTTTTGAAAAAGAAGGATATTCAATCAGAGAATTAAAAAAAATTCCTAGAACTATAGTCGATTATCCTTTTAGGAGATATCGGGAAACAAGACAAAACAAGACAAAAAATATGGCTGTTAGACCTAAAGCTACAGTAAAGAGCAGACGACAATTTCATAAGAGTCACCAGCTTAGATGACAGAAGGTTGACTGCTCCAAACATCATTGCATAACTGAACCAATGTCGAGAAAAAATTTATCAACATCCACTGTGAGGAGAACATCCCATGAAGCTGGTCTTTATGGCAGAATTACTGCCAAGAAACCACTGTTGAGGAAGCAAAACAATGTCAAAAAGCTTCAGTGGGCCAAGGTGCACAAAGACTGAACAATACTGCCATGGAATAAACCCCTTTAGACTGACGAATCAAACTTCGAAATCTTTGGGCCAAATCGGAAGGTCTATGTGCAACGATGAGTTGGTGAAAGAGCTTCAAACCCCTCTATCATACCAACAGTAATGTATGGAGGAGGCTCTGTAATGGTGTGGGAAGCTTTTGCCATTTGCAAAGTTGAGGATTTGCACCAAGTGAAGGGCAAATTGAATCGGACCAGCTATCAGAAAATACTGCAGCATCACGCGATCCCATCTGGAACGTGTCTTGTGGCTACAAGATAATGACCGAAGGTATACTTGTAAACTTTGCCCGATGGACATTAAAAGCAAAGAGGAAAAGCATGTCATTCAACTGATGTCTTGGCCGGCGCAATCAGCGGACTTAAATCCCATTGAATTGGCGTACGATGAACTTAACCAAAAGGTCAGAGCTAAACAACCCACAAGTGACGCTCACCTCTGGCAACATTTGCAAGAAAGCTGGGGGGAATTATCTTCTCTCTACCTCCAGCTTTTGGTAGAAAAATTCTATGAATCCACTTGACCACTGTCACAGTGGTCAAGTGGAGTCATTTTGATGAATGAAAAGTGGAAACATTTCTTGGCGTTTTTTTAGTTTAATTTGTATTTGATCTTGACCAGGAAGACTTGTAATTAGTATAATAAATAAAACCGTCGTGTCCTTAAGTTGTTTTATTAAAAACAACACTTTCAGGACAAAGAAAAAAATGTTTTGAGGGTGACCAAATACTTTTGACTTGTAGTGTATATATGGTAAAAATTCAATAACTAGACCGCAAAATCTTTGCGGCGCTAAATATAAAAAAAAAATCAGCACATTATGACACTATATTAACCATTATAAAAAAAGACAGAGTAATATCTCATGCCATTTTTTAAAATTATTAATTGTTTCTTCAAATCTGCAATAAAGAGTGCTCAACTCTTAATATAATAAAGAGTGCTCAACAGGTTAATAAATCACGAAAGGCATATTGCAGATTTAAAGAAACAATTGATAATAAAAAAAAGCTGTGAGATTTCATTCTCATTTTTTATAATTGTTAATATAGTTTATATAAATATAACCAACTACACACACACACACACACACACACACATATATATATATATATATATATATGAGGTTAAAGTGTACGCTGATGCATTACGCCGACATGGGAAGACGTAGCCCTAGAGGTGGCCGTGTCCTCTGTCCGGAAAAAAACGTACTTTCAAGACATATCAGATCATGTGGTCGTGCATTCTTACCATGATTAGTTGATTTGGCATCGCTTATATGTGGCAAGGACTGGTGCCCCAGTGGTAGAGTTTCAGTTTCTGCATTTTGTGGCTGCTTGTTCGATCTCCAGTGGTGGAGATCACTGTATGCACTGCTGATGACACCCAATAAGGTCGAAACGGTTTTTCAGTGTTCCGTATATCACATGTAGGTGTTTGCCGAGTTTTCTAGTCATGATAATTTAATATATATATATATATATATATATATATATATATATATATATATGAGGGACTCTTCCGTCGATTCACGATGGCTCAACAGTTAAGTTAAAGATATGAACTCTTGGACGACCTGCAAAGGTGATTTTTTTTATAGCGGTGAAGGTTTGTGTAGAACCATCCACACATCTTGGATGAGTTAGCAACAGTAGAATGGTACCCCAATGTGCCACACCTTCACTTAAACAACACGTTTTAGCTTTTAAATTCAGGGTTTTTCCTTCTCCTAGACGGGTCGCCTAACTGAATCTCGAGATTCCAATCAACATTTCATTTGTCTATGTGTGTTTATTCAGAGAGGAATAGGAGATTATTATCTTTCCTCCTCCCGCCTTTTGTCGTGCCATCAGCACTGATATACCTGACCCTCTCTCGTCACCCCTCCTTATCGTTCATCGCTTTCGGCGGGTCCTCAGGGCTACACCCCGTATCCTCACAGAGTTGCTGTAAGTAGGTTCGATCTGGTCACCTTGCTTTTGCTCGGCCATGTGAAGGGTCCATAGGTGTACATCACTAATGAGCTCGTCCCTACTTCTCCAGCAGTGTCCTGCATGTCTGGTTCATCTATTTTGGATAGTTTTCGTGATGGGTGATAGGTGGGCGTACAGCTGCTGCCTTGTGGGGTGCTGCCTCCTGGACCTGTTCAATATTGCTCGCAGCATTCTTGTGTAGTTACCGTCAAGCCATTTCTCCAGCCTTTTAGTCTGCCTCCATGTAGTGCATCCATACAACAGTATCGACACGATGGCTGCTTGGAAGAAACTGCGTTTCATTTTATCGGTCAGGTCTGACTTCCATATGATCGATAGTTTATGAATAGCTGTTCATGCCTTTGTTAGCCGCGTGTCGATGTCTGTCTCGGTCGATGAGACACTGCTTCCAAGGTGGGTGAACTAGTCTACTAAAAGATCATTATCGCGAGCTATAAAATGTTCTAACATTAATCTCTCCATTAATACTGTCTTGTACCAGCATTGGCTTCAGTCAAAATTTTCTTGAGAAAATGAGGAGGTGAGAAATAAAGACAATATTCCCAACGTTTCAAAATTAATAGTATTATTTTGATTATACAGCACAGAGCATTCACTTTGAAGTTTGACCTAAGCCAACACATCAACCTGAACATCCAACTATATCACCTTAAGCCAAATTCTTGAAATAACAAAACAGTCTGTTTATAATAAGAAGCCGTCAATTCTCAACTTGTTCGTTTTGTAATGTAATATACTCATCGGTCAACTGGAAATCGTCTGTAACATTCGGCCGGACACCCCGTCGACTTATTGTCGTCATTTAGCTGTCTTCTTGTCATTGTCCAAGCGCCAAGACGATAGAAGGTCGCGCATGCGCCGTTAAGCATCATTAACTTTTCTTCGCACACAGAAAACACCGAAAAACAGTTCAGTGACCTTGTCAGATAAAGTGTCCAAGCGAACGTGTCCGCAAAAGTTCTCAATTTTCTACGGCGTAACGTAACCTTACTTCGAGGCTGACTGACTCCGGTTGGTTCTGACTGACAGACTGCAAAAATAAACAAATAAACAAATAAACAACCACTCAAAAAAAGAGAGGTCTTCTTTGATGAATTTTAAGCAAAGACTGGTGTTGTATCTAACGCCAACGATTATAAGTGCTGGTCATCTGGTCATCTGTACTTAGGGCGGTCAGCTTTGTCGCTGTTTGCTTCGCGTTAGCCCATCAACATCTTTCACTCAACTCATCTTATCAACGAAAAAGTCGACTTGATGTCAATCTTGAAATCTTCGTATGTACCGATAAGGTTTTCCTTTTAATATCTTAAGAAAGGAAAGAGGTCAATCCTCTCGCTGATTCTGTCTTGTAAGAGAGATTATCTTTCCTGTCCATCTACTATAAGATGATTCATATTAGAAAAATCGGTATCTATCTATCTATCTATCTATCTATCTATCTCAAACTTACAATCTATCTATCGCTGGTTAACTTCCTCAGTCTATTCATTATCTTTTCCATGTCGTCTCCCTCTCTCTTTCTCTTTCTTTCTCTGTGTTTATATATATATATATATATATATATATATATATATATAAAACAGCACTTCATGGCAAGTTTTGTTAGATTCCAATCAAATTAATTCTGAGAATAAAAGTTGCCCAGTCAGCACCTCTGCAGAGGGGATAAAGCCCCTCCCCATCCAGTGTCGTAGATATGACACTAAACAATCTGAAGGTGAGATTCCAGTGATGTTGAGGCTTTCGAAAATGAGGAACACCCCTTCATTGCCATTACTCCCAGGTCTACTCTGACCCGGAATGGTAGCACCTGATTGAGCCATATCTATAGGTTAAGTAGAAATAATTGTATACTTATGCTAAACAGAATTGTTTGACTTAGAACTGTTTGAATAAACTGAATAGCTTGAAATAGAAATGTTTTTGACAAGTAAACTGTGTTCTTACATCTAACTGCGTACTTATGCTAAACTGAATTGTTTGAAATGGAACTGTTTTTGACATTGAAACTGTACTTACGCTAAACAGAATTGTTTAATATAGAACTGTTTTGACATTTAACTGTGTGTAAACAAAATCTGTACTTATACTAAACTGAATAGGCTGAATTAGAACTGAACACAAGAATGTTGCGAGCAATATTGAACAAGTCCTGACGGCACCACCCCACAAGACACCAACCACCTGCCTCCCATCACGAAAACTATCCAAGTTAGACGAACCAGACATGCAGGACACTGCTGGAGAAGCAATGGACCCCCACATATGGCCGAGCAAAAGCAGGACGACCAGCTCGAACATATATCCAGCAGCTGTAAGGATACAGGATGTAGCCCTAAAGACCTGCCAGAGGCAATGAACGATAGGGAGAAGTGGCGAGAGAGGGTCAGGGATATCTGTGCTAGCGGCACGACATGATGATGATGATGGATAAACTGAATAGCTTGAAATAGAAATGTTTTTGACAATTAAACTGTGCACTCATGTTAAACGGAATTGTTTGAAATAGAACTGAATATTTGAATAAAAATGGATTTGGTGTTAATTAAGCTACAAAGGTTGATATGCCATAAAAATCAACCAACCAACCAACCAATTGAGAATAAAACAATTTCCAGTACTCTCTATCTCCAACAGAATGGACATTTTGCAAGGTTTTCGTACCAGCTGAAGTTCATAATTGTAATCATAGAACTTATTAATACGAAAGGGTTAACAAGAAACTGCCTAACTCTTCATTCTTTCCCTCATGCTTTCTGTCTCTTTGTCTGTCTGTGTGTCTCACACACTCACTCATTTATTAAGCCCAGTCGGCCGGTGCTGTAGAATACACCTACTACTTCTCTGCAGAGGGGTAAGAACCCGCACTTTACGAGTGTGATTGATATGACACTAAACAATCTGATAGTGAGGTTCCAGTATTTCTTTGGGGAATACGGAGTACCTCTTCATAGCTATCACTCCCAGGGCCACTCTGGTCCGAAGTGGTTGCCCCTGATAGGGTTCTATCAATGGGTCAAATAGAATTAAACTATGAACTAAACTGTATTGCTTGAAATAGGAATCTTTTGACATTTTAACTGCATGCTTATGCGAAACTGAATGGTTTGAAATAGAACTGTTTTTACATTGAAATTGTGTACTTACGCTAAACTGAACTGTTTTGAAATAAAACTAAACTGTGTACTTATGCTAAACTTAAGTTTGAAATTTTTTTGGACATTTAGACTGTGTAATTACGCTAAACTGAATTGTTTGAAATAGAACTGTTTTGACATTTAACTGAAGTATTTTGACATTTAACAGAAAAAAAAACTATACTTATAATAATACTTATAATAAACTGAACTGTTTGAAATTCAGTTCAGCATTAAATGACCCGAAAAGGGTTGATATGCCGTAAAACAAAACGACCGACCTACCAACCAATCGTTTATTTATAAAATTTTAGATTTATGAAAAAATAACAGAGACGGAAATACAGACATATATTGTATGCTGTAAAAACGGAAGAAACGATGTCAAAACCTATAGCGCTTATAAAGTTTTAATCACGTGATGATTCTGTGGTCTTAGTTACTATCATATATATATATATATAATGAGAGAGAGAGAGAGAGAGAGAGAGAGAGAGAATACCTACAGAGTCAGAAACTACCTACCTACCTTTTACATACTGGATCATCTTGATAATTCTGACTCTTATTAGCTTAGGTAACTCAATCAGTGTCTTTTATTCTCTTTTGGCTCGACATTGCAGTGCTGATTGATTGTTTTCAAGAAGTACGGATGTTTTTCGTCTTTTCTTTTTCATTGAATTTTTTCCCAGATATCTGTTTGTGTAATATTTTTTCTTTACAAATTATATCATGTAGTTTTTTCTTCACCTCTACAAAGTTATACTTATAGGTGTAAAAATAAATAATATATATATATATATGTTATATATTGACCCACGACCGAGCCGTCAATCAAGAGATGCACCTGTGTAAATAAGCGGTGGAACAGCGGAAGCAGGTGGACATAAAACAATTATATAACTAGGTGCCACAGACGGCTTGGGTCAGTTCCAGTTCGAGTTGCAGTCAGAGTTCCAGTTGCAGTTGGAGTTGGAGTCATTTGGGGACAAGATGCTGAATTGAGAGCCAGCGGCAGACAGAGGGCTTTGGGCCATCAGTGACCCACGGTTAAGCAACCCCCGCCAAGATGAGAAAGAAGTGATGTTATGGTCAGAAGAACTTTGGGTCAATAAGTAGCAGTCTGTCCCCGTCTCCAACTCACCTCTCACACACAACGGAAACATCAACCCTTTTGAGAATAAAGTGTGAGAGATATATTTTTATAAAGAAGTGTGTTCGTTCGTTCATTGAAGTCATCATTATTGTTGACTATGTTTCCGCTTGTATTATGTGTATGTATTACGGCTATGCAACACACATAGCCAGGGATCGCCCTCAAAAAAAGGTTGAAGGTACACCAAAGGAACTGATCGGGAAACCGAAAGTTGTATCAACGCCGGAACCGGGGGACAAGCAAGAGGAGTGGACAGAGGCGGTGAAGAAAAAGAAAAGGAAATCTTCCGAAACCATTCAAAAGTCCACCTCTGCCATCCCAGACAAATCTCCTGCAAAGATGACCACCCAAGATCCAGTGAACAAAAAGCCACCAGCTGAAACATCATATTCCCTGCCCCTAAGCAGGAAGCAACAAACCAAAGAAACAATCATAGAAGAACCAATGGAAGTGTCTTGTGCTGGAGCCACCCCCTTCCCAGTACAGAACGAAAATCTTAAAAATTTTTTTTTTTAAAAAGGGATCTCCCTTTTCCCCTCCTCACAAAAAACATTTTGAAGAACCCTCACACATTTCCTCCTTATCTGCCGAAAAACCTGCCCAGTTCTAACCTTCGCACACACCTTTTTTTCGGTGGGATACTAGATGGAATAGAAGACGACACTGAAGCCGCTGATCAGTTTAGATCAGTCCGAAGCCTTCGATAGGCGGGATCATCGGTTCTAGCGGCGGTTTTGGAGATCGCCAGATTCGAACCGGAGTTCTGCAGATGGATCAGCATTCTGTACCGTAGCCCCCATGCAGTGGTACTATTTACCAACCCCTCCGCTCGGGCAGGATATGACACAAGGTCAATTTTTAAGCGAAGTTTAACAGGTTTGAATTCAGAGTTTTCCTTCTCCTAGACTAGTTGCCTCACCAAGGCTGAAGAACCTAGTCCGTCCAACTATTTACCCATAGTTGGAGGGAGAATAAGGGGGTTCATACCTTTCTCAAGGGTATTTGCCCGAAAGTGAACGTAATAGCGCGACTGGAGTACGAACTCGCGTACTACGATTCCGCAGTTCATCGCTTTAACCATTACACCACGAGGACACCCAAGCAGTGGTGCAGGTGAACAGAAAGCGCTCGAGGTTCTTCGCAATTGAACAGTCGGTCCGGCAAGGTTGCCTCCTGTCTCCCCTTCTTTACATCGTTCCCTAGGAACCCCTGCTACGTAGGCTTAGCGATGAGAACGCAAATCCGGCCCTGATCGGATTTCCCCTTGTTGGTCGTGTCAGAAGAAGAGTCTCCGCTTTCGCCAGTGATAGCACAGTTCTGTTTACTGCTGTTCGGACATAGAGGCTGTGAAGAAGGCGGTTGCAAGGTATGAGCAGGTGGCAGGAGCCAAAGTCAACCTTGAGAATAGCGAAGGTCTGCTGCTAGGTGCTTTGTAGGGTGGTGTCCGCATCCTTAGCGTGTGTTTCGGACCGGATCTCCAACTGGAGCGAAATTGGTTGGAAGTACAGACAAAGGTAGAAGCGCAGACGGCTACCTAGCTTCGAAAGCGTTTGTCTTTAAAGGGAAGGGCTGAGGTGTGCGCCATGTACTTCTCAGTGATCCTTTACCGATTGTCTGTACTCCACCTGCCTCAGGACCCTCGGGGGGAGGCGCTTAAACAATTCCTTCCAAAATTGCTCTAGGAAGGTCGAAGCCCGGTGGCCCGTAGACAGGTCTGTCATAAACGTCTTTGCAATCGGGGCTTGAGAATACCTGATCTGGTGAGTTATTGGCTCACTGAAAGATTAGCTCTCCTGAGTCAATCCCTGACGAGAGATACGGTGTGGGGACAGAAGGTGAAGGACTTTCTCAGCCTTAAGTCCAACCCCAAAGCCGAGAGCTGTCGCAAGCCGAGGAGTGAAGCACTGTTCTTAACTGAATGCCGCCAGGGCCTTCGTAACCTTCCTTGGTCCAGTGACCTTTCACGGTCTAAGAAAAAACTATAACGGAATTTAGTAGTGAGCAATGCTTCATATCTGCTCGTGGAGCGACTCGGCTGGTTGTTGGATGAGATTCGCTTCCAGTGGAATTGATAGCCAGGCTTCTTGAACAACTCTCAGTTCTTGTTCGCATGCCCGATTGCGCTCGCTGCGGCAGTGGTCTGAACGAAACGGCTTTGCACGCCTTCTACTACTGCGAGCGCGACCCGGCGTTTTAGAATCACGTTGGGGAGTGGACGGCCCGCATTGATCCCAAACAGTTAGTGCTGCTCGACGTTGGTTACGTTGTGGACAATGTTGGTCTTCCGTGGAAAGGTGAGAAACGGGCGGTGTTTCTCATGATCCTAGCTGTGGTCCGAATGGTGATTTGGGAGACACGAAAGAAGGGATTGTATGACGGTGCAAACTTTTTTCTTCGCGATCTGATTCAGCTTAGGGTCAATATTAGAACCGAAAGAAAATGCTTGGACCGCATAACATTCGGCAGAAGGTGGGTGCATGCGGCAAGCTTTGTCGTACTAAAGGAGTCATCCTTCCCTCCCTTTCCTGCTCATGGCTGCGGTGAACCGGGTTCTTTGGGACCCCATCCTGGGTAGGTTAACTTTAATTGCTTCCCATGCTCCTAGTTAGCAGTGTGATGTGTCATCGGTCCCGTCATTTAGCTTCAAAGATCTTCCCATCCATATTTTTCCCTATTTCATATGATCCCAGTCCGATATTTGCCAAAGATCTTGGTTTTCATATATTTTTGTCTCATGTTAACCGCTCCGGTGCGTGCCCACCCCTGACAGAGCTCCTCCCTCACGTAGGGGCCTTCCGGCTTGTTTCCGAGTCTTGGAAAACTGTCGACGTCCCAGTTATTAGAAGTGGGGGGTTGGTTGGTAACCAAATGGTGGATTTTTTAGTTGGTATTTTTTGCTTTGGGTTTTTTTTTCCGCCCATCCCTAATGCGGGATTTCATATATTTTTATATGTAGTATTGTATTGCTAATCATTTTAAATTTACCAGCATGAAATTGTAAATATAGGGTTTTAACTAGGCCGTCATGGAGAGAATGTGGTATTATGGCGAGGCCGGCGTGTCCCAGGAAGAATGGATGAATTTGATTGTACTTTGTGAATGCGTCGGTGACTGTGGCTAGCTAGGGTCCTTTAGGAAAGCATAAGCACCCCCTCTCCTCCCCTCCTAAAATTTTTGTAGAGGTCTTGAGCCTCAAAACAAAACTGTTTTGTTTTAAATAAAGAGTAGGTAGCAAGAACTATTCTAGATACATTGTATTAGTTATTTTACTGTAATACGTGGTGCATTCAATAAGTTTCCAGACTTTTTTGTACAGGCATTTCAAATTGTTGTACACTCTTGAAAATTCAGTATCTTATTGTTATACTAAGAATTAATTTTTAATTTTTTTATTGCGGACTCTTGTCATCATCTTGGTAGTTTTTTGTTGTTTTTCTCCCTATGTTTCGACCAAATTTCACCTCTGGCCGTCTTCAGGTGATCAACCGCAACCTCGGATAGGAATGCTGAGTCTTGTAACCGTATAACCGGTAATTACTGCCTTCCGTAGTTGTTGTATATCGCACCAGGTTTTTGCCCAAGTAACCCTCTGGCCGGCTTGGGTAGGAATTGAAACCGCTATCTTTTGACAATGCTCACCTGGAACCGCAAAGACTCAACGCCTTTATCCGCCGCGCCATCTTATGAGATGAGTGACCAATTTTTATGATTTCAGGTTCAATATGTATAATTTGTACACGTATTATCTAATTGTGATGGTGTGAAAAAATCCCAGATAGTAGAATTTGTAAAGAAAAATATTACACAAAATGATATCAAGGGAAAAATGAATTAAAAAGTAAAAAGTCTAAAAACATTCGTACTGCTTGAAAATAGTCAAACAATACCGCAATGTTTAGTCAAAAGGATAAAAAAAAACACCCACAGAATCACCTAAGCGTAAGAGTGCTCAATACACTATGCAGAGCGAAATTCGAACACCTACAGAGTCAGAAGTAACCTACCTAGGTTTCACCTATCGGATTATCTGGATAATTCTGACTAAAGAATATTAGGCTAAACGATATTTTATTGATTATGCAGCGGCAAGAAATGATGAAAAATTAGTATATTAAAAAAGACACCACACCAAATGTCATATTTTATCTACCAAGTAACCAGACATTTTTTTACGCCCACAAACATTAAGTATCTCTGATCTTTGGTTGAGAAATTCATTTGGATTATTCTCGCTCTGTGGGTATTTGTATATTTATATATATATAAATATATATATATATACAAGGAACAGGATTTAGATTTGGGATGAAATAACCCACAAGGTTTGATCTGCCACAACCAACACCGTGGTGTAATGGCTATTGTCATAGGAAATGGACACGGCGACACGAGTTCAAACCCTGGACAAGACTGATTGCATTTCACATAGCACTAATACCCTTGGGAAATGTAGGAATCCAATTATCTCCCTCCAGCTATGGGTAAATAGTAGGGCAGACTGGGTGAAGCAACTTGTCTAGGAGAAGGAAAACTCTAAATTCAAACCTGTTAAACTCCACTTAAAAATTGACCTTGTGTCATATCGTGCATATCAGCGGAGGGGTTGGGTAAATAGGATCAACACTAAATAACAAACACTCCTCAACAATCTGTTGCTTAAGGTAGAATTTTTATATTTCGAGCGCCAGTCTGCTTGTCTTACCAAAGTGTTGCACGTAATGCACTCGAAAGTGCTGGTTTTTATCTATATGTAATTGATTTCGGAGGCAACTCCTGCACGATTATCACTTGGTGCTCGTGAATTGATTGATAAGCTCATCAGTTTCATCAAGACGTGAGGTACGATATGTTGCTTGTCGTTGCGCGATGTATTGATGATTGTTGTGCGACTGTAATTAAGCCTATTTCGAGTAGAACTTTTGCTCAGAACACAATGAACGTGATAGAAAGAAATGCTTTTCATTATTCCTTGCATATAAAACTCTTTCTATTTGATGGAAAAGCTTTTTTTTAAAAATTGTATATATATATATATATATATGTGTGTGTGTGTGTGTGTTGATTTACTTATTTATTTTGACAAGAATTGTTTTTAATTTCTACTTTGGTTTTAGGTTTTCGTTCATCAAATATTTTTGTACGGAGAATTTTTTAGTATTTCTTTATCTAAAGAAATTGTCTTGAATTGAATATTTTCATTTTGTATCATAATCACTATTTTCTTTCTTTCTTTCTTTCTTTCTTTCTTTGACATTTATCTTTGTTTGTTTGTTTGTTTAGTTGTTTGTTTGTTTCTTTCTTTGACCATATCCATTCTTCGTTTCTTAATTTCTATTTCCTTTTCGTCCCGTAGACATTGTCCTTTGAATATCGGTGAAGGAATTCTTTCTTTTTATTACGTTAATCTTTCTTTCTTTCTTTTTTTTTCTTTCTTTCTTTCTTTCTTTGACATTTCTCTTTCTTTCTTTGACCATATCCATTCTTCGTTTCTTAATTTCTATTTCTTCTTTGTCCAGTAGAAATTGTCTTTTGAATGTCGGTAAGGGGATTCTTTCTTTTTTATGACGTTAATCTTTCTTTCTTTCTCTCTTTCTTTCTTTCTTTGACATTTATCTTTCTTTCTTTCTTTGACATTAATTTTTCTTTATCTATTTGTTTTTTCTTTCTTTCTTTTCTTATTTCTTTCTTTCTTTGACATTAAATTTTCTTTCTTTATTGTTTTTTCTTTCTTCTTTTGACATTCTTTCTTTCTTTCTTTTTTTCTTTCTTTCTTTTTAAATGCATTTTTCATACTACGAATAATCATTTGAACAAGCATCAGATTACAGGGTCCATTAAGGATTTTGAGCCGGCTTCATAAAGTTTGTCATTTATTCAAGTATTTATTACAAATCACACACACGCACACGCACACACACACACACACACACACACACACACACATCATGCACTAGCCTGTGTGTTAGAGTATGGTTATCTAAAATTCTGAAGATTTTCTCTGACCATATAGAAAGAAAGTAGTAATGACTTTTGACGCTACCTTTTGCCAGCCATTGTGAGCTATAAGTGTCCTTTTTGACCCAGTGCACTTTGTGAGACAATAAAAATTGCGTATAAAGAAAATTAATATTTTTATTGAAAATTTCCTAAAATATCGGGTAGCGTTTCATATATATATATATATATATATATATATATATATAGTATCGCATATATGATAAAATAATAAGTTAGGATAAGACATAATAACATGAAAAGTTTATTTTCTTCTCAACCGAAGATATTAAGATTTTTATCACTTTAAATATAAGTCACCCCTTTTATATATCTTACCTGGATTATGAGCTTGCTCCTAGGTTTCCCAGCCTCGGTTGGGCCACCTTGTATACGTACCAGGTTGAGTACCAATGATAAGTATGGATTCTCATTGAACAAGACCTCCAGGTCTAGTGAATTTATAACCAGCCTTTAGAAAAAACCAGCGTCGTTCACATTGCAACTAGTGATCTTTGTGTCAAATCTTGTCTTGTGAGAGGTACGGACAAATATCTACTTGTGCTTTCACATGGCTCGTGACAGCCAGGTCAACTAGTCCAAAAACAAAGACTCTTAAGACATCATTAAGCCAACAGGTATTTTTATTTAATGGAAAAAGTAAAAACCTGGAAAAGACAAAAACGGCATATTTTAGGAGAAGGAAAAACCATAATAACAAATGAGAGAAGAAGCAGTTATAAAGCTTAAAGTTAGAGTCCTGTTAAACTAAGTGAAGAGGAGGGCCAAAGGAAATAAGGAATAAGAAAGGAGTGAAAGATATCGATGTAGAGATAGACCAATAAAAGAACAAGGTAATGAAGACACGAAATGTTACATTACAGGATAGACTATATATATAAATGTAAATAAAATGTCCCAAGAAGAATGTGAAAGAAAACATACCGTTGATGCAAAGAATGACGGAGATAGAAGAATGAAATAAAGGCTGCTCCGCGTGGCTATAGAGCGGAAGTCCTGACCCAATGGACAATGGTGTTTAACTAAAAAAGTCTCCCTTGAATTAAGGGTCACGAAAGGGAGGTAAAAAGGGTCAAATCCATTTCAATACATATAAACAGTTCTATTTCGAACAATTCAGTTTAGCATAAGAACACCGTTTAAATATCAAAACAGTTCTATTTCAAACAATTCAGTTTAGCACAAGTACAGTTTTTTGTTTACGCAGTTAAATCTAAAAAATAGTTCTATTTCTAACTATACAGTTTAACATAAGTACACTGTTTAATTATATTTGACCCATAGTTAGGGCCCTTTCAGGTGCTACTACTCCGGTTCAGAGTTGAGCTGGAAGTGATGTCAGTAAAGGGGTACTCCATATTCCCCAAAAGCCCAGCTTTACTGGAGCGTAACATTCAGATTGTTTAGTATCATATTTAGGACACTAGTTTGGAAGGGGTTTTGCCCTTCTGCAGAGAAGCAGTCCGTGTTTTCTGCAACCCTAGCGGACTGGGCAAGAATAGTGTAATGTTACGGGATCCAAATTAGAAAATTGTCACGGACGCTAATACAAGACGGACCCAGTTGTTTTCTTGATACGAATGTTTATTACCGCAACTGCTTTTTACAGTAGTCGTCCGAAACGAGAAAAATAGAATTAAAAAAATGTATCATGTCTCTAGAGAAATAGTCTTCATTTTCTTTACCCCGACCAAGTCTCATCGCAACGGGCTGCTTGACGTCCAACTGCCTCTACCTCCGACCAGACTCGAACTAGATCTGCCTGCCCAACTCATCGACTGCGTCTTAGTCTCGTCTTGTTTATATATTCATCTAATGATTTTGTTCACAAATGATTCTGATAATAAAACGTATCATTTAACTTTTGAGTGATACGTCATCCTCAAATGTTTATCTTTAATATCATGTCCACGGCTGATTTAAAAAAAAAACAAAATTTATTATGACTGGAGCTGACATCGAATGCACTCAAGGTCAATCCACCTGACCTTTCCATCTGACCTTGAAACTAAGAAGTCAAACTCAATGTTTTTACATTGTTCACAATTTATCACTAAAATAAAACGATTAACTGTAATAATTAATAACAACTCCAAATAATATTACAAAAGAAGATAAAGGACTCGACGGAGATTATTAGTTTAGTAAAAAACAGAAAAATAGGGGATTATATTCATGAGTCATGGATCCTTCCTACAGCTGATTAGTTGTAAGTTACACAGATATTCCATTAATAATTGAAGTTAGATCAGGTTCTGGGTATGCAGGTCGGGTTCCACGACTAAGTTAAGGAGGCTTCTCAACGTGTTGTGGATCTTGGCAGCAGGTGTTTTTTTTTATTTAGTGTCGGCAAAAATGTTATTCTTTTCAATCTTTGGGGTTATCCCATTGTTCTCACTCCTATAAACACAACTTGAACATTTTTGTTAATTTTAGTTCCGTTTACATAAGCACTAATTGATTCTTTGGCAGGGTTAGGGTCAGGGTTAGAGTGACCTAATTATGCTTATCCTTATGTAAAGACCAATTTTTTCATTATAGTAAAAATCAACAAATCTTTGGTGTTGCCTGGCCAGCCCCAGTCTACACACAACTTTACAGCGTAACATAATGGCGTATCTACCCACTTTGGTAATCTAATACCAAAACCTGTTTATATATATATATATATATATATATATATATATATATATATATATATATTTGATTAAAAACTACAGACATCCTTTGTCTACATATTTTTGTATTTATCCTTTCGAGTCGCCGAATCGATTTTATAGTATCCGGCGGGAATTGGTTAATAAAACTTTCAAAATTAATTGGTTTCCTAGTACTTTCTTCCTGGTCTTGGGCCACCATCAGGGGCGTGTATATTGCAAAAGCGATGCAACCTTTGCATGTACATTACTACTTTGTAAGTGTTGAGCATCTTTTTAAATTTATACTGGTGTGTTGTTGTATCCTTTATTTTTAAACTAGTTTAAAAGTAGTAACAGTTGTTAAAAACATTTAAGTACATTACTACTGGATGTGAAACTGATTATATTGAGTTTAGGTTGTTTCTTTCTGATATGGAACGCTTCGAGAATCAGTAATTCTTGCAAAGATCACATCGCTTTTATAATATACACATCCCTGATGATGGCCCAAAATCGGCCAGAATGTATTATTTTTAAATGATTCGTGAGAGCTCCTTTGTTTACAGATATCTAAATAGTTTCAAGTATTGCAATCAAACTCTTATAATTCTATTTGATATTAATAATTTATTTGCTCACATTTCAATGGTTTTAGGTATGATTATCTCAACACAATTGAACCCCAACCTCCACCTTCTAGGTCCTTTAAGATGAAAAAAAGTTGGATACTTGTTTGCCACAAAAGTTATTTGAAGAATATAGTGGGAGCAATCATAGAGGAACTAGTGATTGACTGATCCAGCCGATTGATCGGATCGGGCCTCTTCGACCGCCCATCAAACTCAGTAAAACCAAAGTGTAGTGTTGCAGGTCACGTGAGCTCCTGGATTGACAGGTCACGGACTGCTCACCGCCAGGATTCCGTCTTCGAACATTATGGATCGCTAACCACGACCAACTGGTGGCCTGGCTGGAGGGATCTTGTTTCTCTGTAGTTGTGTAGTCAGTGCATTCTATATCCACAGCTAACTGGGCATATAAAGTTTCAATGCTATAGAGTTTGGTATGAAATAATACCTAATAATATATGTCTTTATTCAATTATATTCCATTGGATATAACTAAAATCCTGGTATCTTGAATCTAGAAGAAAATTATATTTTTATAGAATAATTCCTTAGAATGTATTTGTTTATAGATGTATATATATATATATATATATACATATGTGTGCGTGTGTGTGTTCGTAAGCTTTCCCATTTGTGTATATGATATTAAAGCCTTGCTTTCCTTCATTATCCCAATCACTCTCTATCTGTCTTCCTATGTCTCTGCCTCTCTCTTCATTATCTTTCTACTGCCATACTTGACACTCAACAACCCAATCTCTGCAATATTCTCTAAAAATGCCGTCTTGAAATTCGTCCATTACAAAAATGTCATTAAATCCATCTTAGCCATTTTTATTCGTTTTATTTATTTTTTCTCGTCAAACTCTCCAAACAAGTTTTTTTTTTCTCGACCGTCGTTTTGTGAAAGAATGGATGCCATTTGTCACATTGTTTCACTAAGTCCAGTTCTCATATCCCGCCAAATGTTCCCGCCTAAACCACAATGGCTGTTATTATACTTTCATTTTTATAGCCAGCATTTTTTTTTTCTTTATAAAAGGACGTTTTTCCCATTACTCTTTTCTGAATTAAAAAGCCGGCAATTACTGAAGCTTTCTCGTTGAAATAAAGAATTCCGGTCATCTTTTTGTCGGCAGATACAGAAGACTACTTATTATCTTAACCGGGTAACGCTTTTTTATTCAGTGTATGCGAAAGTTTCTAACCAAAACAAGATTTTCAACTTTATATTCTGTCTCTTTTATTAAAAAAGCGTAACAGAAGGGAAGTTCAAGCAACTTACACATACACGTCGTTTTCATTTTTTTTGTAGTTTGAATGAGAAAAATATTTACAAAGGTTCATAAAGATGTCTTCACTGTAAATGGAAGAAAGTCGTCAACATTATATATATATATATGTATTTGTGTGTGTATTTGGGTAGCATATCTTCATTGAGACATATTTTATTAAACATTATATATATTTACCAACCCCTCCGCTCGGGCAGGATATGACACAAGGTCAATTTCTAAGCGGAGTTTAACAGGTTTGAATTCAGAGTTTTCCTTCTCCTAGACTAGTTGCCTAGTAGTCTGTCCTATTATTTACCCATAGCTGGAGGAAGAATAATTGGATTCATACCTTTTCCAAGGGTATTAGTGCTATGGGAAATGCTATCAGTCTCGTCCAGGATTATAACCATTACACCACGGGCACCTATTTTATCAAACATTATAGACATCTTTTATCAACATATTTTTATTTCGATCCTTTGCAACTTTGTAAGAATTAGAGTTTATTCCGGTGTTGTGTTGTTACGTTGGTTTTTAAACTTTGTACTATTAATAGCAACAATGCACTCAAATGTCATTAGCTACTGTTTTTGAGTTAACAACAACCAGGCAACTTATTCCAATGAACTACCCTGGCCGCTTGAAGAATTTCCGGATAAATTGTGTCATCCCCATCACTGGATCTTTCAAACACAACGCGGGCACTGAGGGAGTTGATAAACCAACTTGCCGGAAACGCAGAAGTAGTCACGGAACTATAGCCTCAATCAAATACCGTCACTAGCATAGTTCGTTATTTAGTTTAATGACATCTATCTTGGTGGTTTATCTAATGACAAATCACACACACACACACACACACACACACACACACACACACACACACACACACACTTATATATATATATATATATATGAGATTTTTAAGTGGATAATTTAATGGTTACTTGATTTCCAAACAAGCTAGTGCTCATTTGTTTGCTCATACTTAAATGGTTTCAAGTATTATGAGTCAAAGCTAAAAATTCTTTTTAATGTTAATCATTTGTTTGCACACAGTTAAACGGTTTCAAGTATTGCCATCTCAGGGGACTAAACCCTCAGCCACAAAAATTCTAGCATCTTAAAGATAAATAGGGTTGGTTGCTTGTTTGCCACAAGAGCGATTAGAAGAATACGGCCCGGACAATCACGTAGGAGCTAGGGACTGACATGACAAGCCGATTGATCGGACCGCGCCTCTCCGACTGTCCGTCTAGCTCAGTATGGACTAGTGTTGCAGGCCACATGATCATTTCGGTACCAGAGGCAATGACTACTCAACTATGAGGATCCCGTCCTCTAGCATTACGGATCTTAATACGCCGACTGCTCCTCTAAAGATGGGTAAGCCAGCCTCCAACAAGGTTATTAGTTGGTTATGGTCACCATAACCAACTAATAACCTCGTTGAAGGCTGGCTTACCCATCTTTAGAGGAGCAGTCGGCATATTCTGCAGCCTCAACAAACAGGGTGAATATCAGAGTTTAAATTTTAAATACAGTGGTTAATTTCTTGCTAAAATATAGGGTACATAAAAAATACCCAAGTGGTGCGTTCAATAAGTTTCCAGACTTTTTTGTACAGTCATTTAAAATTGTCGTAGACTCTTGAAAATTCACTATGTTATTGCTATACATCTTATGAGCTGACTGACTGATTTACATGATTTCAGTTTTAAATGAACTGCTACAGCAGCAATTGGAATACACCTTACTAAAGCCTGATTGTCACAGCTAGTGAATTTCAAAAATGCAATCTGGACGTGAGGACACTTTAGAAGAATGATATTCAGTAAAATTGTGTTTCAAACTTGGAAAAAATGCCACGGAAACGTATGGAATGCTTCAGACTGCTTTTGGAGCATCTTGCATGAATCGAGCATCAGTTGTCGTGTGACATAAGATATTCAAGGAAGGAAGGGAGTCTGTGAGGAATTATGAGAGGTGTAGGAGGAGTAAGGAAGTCAATACACCACAGCTGATTGGCCAAAGAGTTAGGATTACGGTTACAGTTACTATGTTGAGGTTTTAAGGGAGTTCAGGAAGAGATTCCGTGGGAAGAGGCAAGCACCCTTCAAATCGGGTCTGTGGCATTTCTACCGGGACAATGCACCGGTCCACAACTCCATCCTTGTCACAGACTATTTGAGCAAGATGGGCATCAAGATAGTTCCTCAGCCTCCCTATAGTCCAGACTTTACTCCCTGTGACTTTTGCTTATTCCCTTACCTCAGAGGCGTAGTATCAGCGGTACGGATCTGGTCGGGTGTTTCTCGTCAGTGGACATACCTCTTGCTCCAGGGGGACGTCCCCTCTGGCTTTAACTTCCTCGGATGGCTTAGGTTTATCGCCTGGCGCCTAAGGTGTCCCTTTTTACGGGGATGCCGATAAGGCCCGAGATATTTTTGGGAATGCCTGGCGCATCTGGGCTACGGCCCGGCGCCCAAACCTGCCTTAAAAAAAGGCCATGTGCCACACTTGTCCGTTTGGTGGGACGGAGGACAAATACCGCTGATGTCTCACTATTCTTTTCAAATACAAACCAATTACAGATTGGACCGGTGCAAACTGTACGTTTGCTGTTGAAACGTTTCTTTTTAAAGAAGGACTGGTTAATTTGTAATTGCTACACAGAGAGCATTTCGTGCTTATTTCCCGTTCGGTTAGACTGATGCTATTCCGGATAGAAAATCGATATTGATATGGGATGAAAATTCTATCGCATTCAGAATATAAATTACGATATCAATTTTGTGACTGTGTAAAGAAAGCTGCTATGATATTATTCATGTGGATTTCTTCAGAAAAAAGAAAGAAAACCACAAAATAGCATGGAGATTAGATGATTTAGAATTCGTTTACAGTTGGGAAATTGCTTCAGGTAAGCTCTTAAATAACCCTTTTTTATTGAATGGTAAATCCTCAGATTTTACAAGCCTTTTCTTTTCCTCTTTTCCAACTGTTCAGTTCTCTTTCTTTGTCTATTGCTTCAACAATGAATTTGAATTGGGGCTAACTATCTCTTTTTATTAGGCTGTCTATCGTATTCTGAAGACACGCCGTGAACTAAACCCAGCCTTCGCTTCACCTTCCTTCCTTTTTGAAGCCATTGTGCACGTACCATTGCCCGAGAGAGTCCATGATATAACGCGCTTGATTCTATATGTTGAAATGCGATCCGGCCTACAACCTCTTTCCATTCAACTAATACACAAGGACGTAGATAAAAAGCCCCACAGGACGATTACCTCCCGTTTTTCACTTGAAGAACGCATCTTTCCTTTCTCTATCTCTCGTCTTTCTGTGCCCAGAAACAACTTGCATATATGGTTTGCTGCTGATGACTTCAATCTAAAAATCTAAAAGAGCATATTACTTCTCATAAATCAAACCATTAGATCTCTATCAGTCATATCTTTATTACTTTGATTTGGTTGGGTTTTATGGCATATCAACTACTGTAATTTATTTAAAGCCAAATACTTTTTATATATATTAAATATTAATGATTGGTTTCGTTGAATTTTATGGCATATCAACCAGTGTAAGTTATTCAAAGCCAAATACTTTTTATATATTGAATATTAACGATTTGGTTTGGTTGGGTTTTATGGCATATCAACCACTGAAAGTTATTTAAAGCCAAATACTTTTTATATATTGAATAGTAACAATTTGATTTGGTTGGGTTTTATGACATTTCAACCAGTGTAAGTTATTTAAAGCCAAATACTTTTTTTTATATATATTAGATATTAACGATTTGTTTTGGTTGGGTTTATGGCATATCAACCACTGTAAGCTATTTAAAGCCAAATACTTTTTATATATTGGATATTAACGATTTGGTTTGGTTGGGTTTCATGGCATATCAACTACTGTAAGTTATTTAAAGCCAAATACTTTTTATATATGAAATATTAACGATTTCGTTTGGTTTGCTTTTATGGCATATGAACTATTCTAGGTTATTCAATAACAAATCCTCTTTATACATACACACACACACACACACATATATATATATATATATATATATATATATATATATATATATAACTTTTGTATGTGTTTGCTGAGCGGTTAGGCGTGCTTGGCGTGCTTGGCGAACTTTTTACTGCAGGATCGCCGGACGGAACAATAATTTTGGTACAGTCGCTTGGGAGAGCCCGAAAGTGCGTGACTACAATGAATATATATGATTTGGTTTGGTTGAGATTTATCGCATATCAACCATTGAAGGTTATTTAATGCCAAATTCATTTTATACATATATATTGAACATATATGATTTTTTTTTAGTTACATAAGAGATTCAAGGAAGGCAGGGAGTCTGTGAGGGATGATGAGAGGTGTGGGAGGAGTAAGGAAGTCAATACACCAGAGTTAATTGGCCAAAGGGTTTGGCTTAGGGTTACTATGTTAAGGTTTTAAGGGAGTTCAGGAAGAGATTCCGTGGGAAGAGGCCAGCACTCTTCAAATCGGGTCAGTGGCGTTTCCACCAGGACAATGCACCAGTCCACAACTCCATCCTTGTCACAGACTATTTGAGCAAGATGGGCATCAAGACAGTTCGTCACCCTCCTTATAGTCCAGACGTTGCTCCCGGTGACTTTTGCTTATTCCCTAAGCTCAAGGAAAAACTTAGAGGCTATCGTCATGAGAAAATTGAAGAGATGAAAGAGGCTGTGACGAAGGTCATTGACACGGGCACACAAGAGGACTTCCATGGGACTTTGCAGAAGTTGTTGGAACGGTACAACAAGTTCATTGCAGCCGGAGGAGATTACCTCGAAGGGGACTAGAGTTTCATGTATGTAATCTCAATAAAAGTGCCCATACGAAAATGGGCAGTTGTAGATAAGTTCTTGTTGATCGGCCAACAGGTGCATGTGCGTGTGAAGAGGTCGACAAAAGAACGTCATTTAAGAGTTAGTCTTTTCTTCTCCAGCAGTATTTCGTATGTCTTACATTTCTTATTTGGTTTATTTTAGAGATGGGAGGTAGGTGGCCGTTAGTTGCTGTTATGTGGGGTGTGGCTTCCAGAATTTGTTCACTATCCCTCGTAGCATTTTCTCCCGAGTTATTATCAAGAAAATACAACAGAGAATGATGGTAGCCACGTTTAACGGCAACCCCTGCATAACAATCATCTCCTGCTGCAGTCTTACTAATGCTAATGGTGAAATGAACCTCATCACCTTTTACAACCAACTATCCTCAACGTTCTAATCATCAGTAGAGACATGAATGCTCAAATAGGTAAATAAGTAAACGAATTCTGCTAATACGACTCTTCAGACAGAAATGGGAAACATCTAACAGAATTCTCACTTGAAGACAAACATACCTTAATACTAAATTCTAGAAAAGGAAGGAAAAACTATGGAACTACACCAACGGAAATAATGCTCAAGCACAAATAGATTACATCCTCATAAAAAATGGATTAATAACATTTTTAATTGTGAGGCATATTTCTCACTTAAAGGATGTCTTCTGATCACTGGATTGTCACAGAAAAGATACGTCTGAGTAAACAGAGGAATACGACGCAAACAACCAAAACCACACGCTATGACTGGTCCTTGCTTTACAACAGAGATATTAGCAATAAATATACGATTACACAAAGAAACTAATTCGATGCTCTCCAAGAGATATTCGAAACACTTGCACCGAATGATGAATATGAGAACTTCGTCAACGCCCACATAAAGCATCTGCAAAATGCATACCAAGAAAACTAAGAGTCAAATATAGAGTTCCATGCGAGACATTAGCAGTTAGGGAAAAACGAGACAACGGAAAAACAGCATCCCGATGGAATAAAAGAAACCCAACTAATGCCAAGACGCAGAAACTAAGAAGGCAAAAAGAGAACTAATTAATGCGTATCAAAAAGAACAAATAGAAAAAAATTCATGGCAAAATCAATTAGAAACTCGGTAGGAGTTTGACAATAGCGTGACAAATAGTTAATGAAATGAATAAAAGGAAGAGTACTTTCAGAGTTAAACAAAAAACTACCAGCCAAGAAAAACGCATACAGATATGGGAAGAACAGTTTTAAAAAAGTCTGCTAAAAAAATCCTCGCAACGCCGTATATAACTAGAACATAATTGAGAGATTGACACAAAGTGTCTTTGGACACTGACTGGATATTTAAAATATATATATATATATATATATATATATTGGAAAATCGAAGTGATATGCTTCTGTCTATTTTTTTGTTCATTCCAATATTTACTTTATATATAAATATATACAAATGTTCAAGGTCAGCACCATTCATTTGATTTTCAGTTAAAGTTGCCAATCTGAAAATAAAACAGTCACATTACTTTATAGATCTACCTGGTATATTATTGATTTTTAGATGCCAAAATGAGGTTGGCATTATATTCGAGGTCACATTTTCACTCGAATATGTAGATGTGTTTTAATCTATAAATATTGCAACAGTGCTTTTCGCAACAAATTTTTCAAAGTTAAAATTTTTTGTACATCGTATTCTCTAGTGACCAATTCTGAGGTGTGTTTCTGAACTTCATTTAAAAAGTTTTTATTTTCTGAAAACAATAAAAAATACATATAATTTAAAAGAACCCAAACACACAAACACACACACGCACACATACTGAAAGAAACATAACGACATTAGTCGGCCCAGTTGGCTGGGGCTGGGGAATACACTGACTTCATCTCTGCAAAGGGGTAACATTCCCCAACTAGAGTCTTGGATGTGACATTAAACAATCTGATGGTGAGGTTCCAGTAAATGCGTGGTACCCCTTTATTGACATCGCTTCTAGGTCTACTCTGTCCCGGAGTGGTAGAACGTGATAGGGCGACTATCTATGGGTAAAATAGAACTGTTTGACGGTTGTGTGTAAACAAAAAGCTGTACTTACGCTAAAGTGAATTCTTTTAAATAAAACTGTAAATATGTATAAAATGGATTTGGTATAACCTACAAGGGTTGATATACCATCAAACCAAACTAACAAAATACGTCAAAATACTTTATGGGAGGGTACAAAATTTTATCATACTTACAAACAGACCGAATTTATTTATGTTAAAAAATAAAAAAATGAGCAACTAACCGGTTTCGGTCCTACCTCGTTACATTTAAACTAGGACAACGATTAAGACAAAAGTGAGGAAATAGAATCTTTAATGTTTGGAAAAAAAAATGACGGGGAGGGGAATGTAAAATTGTAATAACATAAAGACCCAATAAATATTCCCTCTACTTACAGAGGGGCGGTTTATAGGTGAAAATATATATGGTCTTTAACACTTTAAGGTGAAAATCTGAGTGGGACCTGCTTAAAATAGTAAACAGATCCGCACTGTAGGTTGTGACACAATCACGGTTATTTATACATATTTACCCAACCCCTCCACTCGGGCAGGATATGTCACAAGGTCAATTTTTAAAGCGGAGTTTAACAGATGTAAATTCAGAGTTTTCCTTCTCCTAGACTAGTTTTCTCCCCAAGGCTGAAGAACCTAGTCTGCCCTACTATTTTTCCATAGCTGGAGGGAGAATAATTGGATTCATACCTTTCCCAAGGGTATTGGTGCAATGTGAAATGCAATCAGTCTCGTCCAGGATTTGAACTCGTGTCACCGTATTCATTCCCTACGACGATAACCATTACACCACGGGTACCTCTCACGATTATTTATAAGGTGTTCCGTTATAGCAGACCCATATGTGTTATAAATATGTTCAACAAAGTAGTTTCCTTGCTGTATCTTCGTTGGCACATGCTGTTTAATTCTTACGTCAAATCATTGACCCGTTCTCCCGATGGGCTGCAAACCGCTAGTATATCTAAAGGAATATATTAAAGCACTGCTATGTTGGGTGGGGAGGAACATCTTTTTTTCCCAAACATTACAGAGTCTATTTCCTCACTTTTGTCTTAATTGTTGTCCTAGGTTAACTGTGACCAGGGAGGACCGAAACAGGTTAGTTGCTCATTTTTTATTTTTTAACATTAATAAATTTGGTCTGTTTGTAAGTTTGATATGTCTAAATACATTCATACGTGACCAGTGTCATTTCCTAAAATATAAATTCTTTTTTTTTTTGCTTTTTTTTTTATTCGATGGTTAATAAGAATGGAGCTATATTTAGTTTTCCTACTTTCTTTCTCCGTTTTTCCGCCGACTGTATGCCCAGAAAGTAAGGCCTCCTTAGAAAAAGATGTGTCCTGTGTAAGACAATAAACTGTACCGGGTGGTGAGCCTCCATATCTGAAGATCTGGGGAATGTAAAAAACATATGGGAAAATAAAATAAAATAAATGCAATAACAGTAAAAAATTAAGTAAGTAAAGTTGGCGACCCTAATCGAGGGGGGGTGACCCGAAGGCTCCCTTTTCGATAGCTACTACACCGGGTGGGCTACTCCATTCCCTCGATTTCTCCACTTTGTCATTGATCTGTACCTTATAATGCTGAGTGTTAAGCGGGGCGGCATCAAGTACCATTTTTTGAGTCTTTTGTATGACTCGACTGGGGATTGAACCCTGGTCTCCCGGACCATTGGCGAAATGATGTCGACACATTTTCCCATAATTCTGAAGATAAAATAACGGAAAATAGCTTTCGCTTATCTGCCCATTTTATAACCCTATTTTTATTTCCCCGTTTCCGCAAAGGAGGAGAATTCGCTTAAAAAAAAAAATCTCAAAGCGTTCTACGTGGATGTGTTGTCGATAGTTCTCATTGAAGAATCATAAAGTATAAAAGTATTCAATTTTTTTCCAACTCAGCTCAAAGTCTGATTTGAGCTAGACTACTAAAACTACTACAATAATAATAATAATAATAATAAAGTGACAATTATACATACCAATTGTAATTCGTGCTCTTGGTACAGTCACCAAAGGATTGTTAGAAAGACCGGAGGACTTGGAAATAACAGGACGGGTGGAGACCATCCAAAGTACAGCATTGTTGAGATCCGCCAGAATACCGAGAAGGGTCCTGGAGACTTGAAGAGACTTGCTGTCACTCAAGCTCCTGTGGAAAACCATCAGCTAATACTGATGAGAAAAACTCTCAAGGAGTAAAAAATGAGGAGGAGACTTGCTGTCACTCAAACCCTTGTGAGTAACCATTGGCTATCGCTGGTGTGAAAAACTAGAAAAGGAGTGTGTTAAAGCGAAAAGAGATAAGACGTAACTGAATATCAAGTGTAGGTTATGTGATGACGGTGTCGAAACAATTAAACCTTTAGTAAGCGAAAGTAGCAAACTGGCTATAAAAGAATACAAGACTAGACACGACTCTGTGGAGAAAGTGATCCTTTGGGAATTTTGCAAGAAATTGAAATTCCACCAAACAACCCAATAGTATATGCGCAAAGTAGAATCCGCCTTGGAAAATCATCATCATCATCATCATCATCATCATCATCATCATGTCGTGCCGCGAGCACGGATAATCCTGACCCTCCCTCGCCACTTCTCGTTCATCGCCTCTGGCAGGTTTTCAGGGCTACATCCCGTATCCTCACATAGCTGCTGTATATATGTTCGAGCTGGTCATCCTGCTTTTGCTCGGTCAAATGTGTGGGTCCATAGGAGTTCATCACTTATGAGCTCATCCCTGCTTCTTCGTCTAACTTGGATAGTTTTCGTGATGGGAGGCAGGTGGTCGTATAGTTGGTGCCTTGTGGGGTGTTGCTCTTAACATTCTTGTGTAATTGCCGTCTAGCTTCTTCTACAGCCGTTTAGTTAGCGTCCAAGTAGTGCATCCATACAGCAGTATCGACACGACCGCTGCCTGGAAGAAACTGGGTTTCATTTTATCGGTCAGGTCTGATTTACATATGATAGATAGCTTATCGATAGCAGTCCATGCCTTCGTTAGCCGCGTGTCGATGTCTTTTCGGTTGATGAGACACGGCTTCCTAGCTAGGTAAAATATCCACTAGTTTTAGAGAGGTTCCCTCTAGTGTGGAAATGTCACCTGTCTGATTAAAGCACATATATTCAGTTTGTTCATTGACATGGAGGCCAATACCTCCGGCGGCTCGTTCTAAACTATGCTGTAGTGTTTCGGCTTGGTTGGGTGTATTTGCCAGTCGAAAGATAACCATGAGCTTGGAGAATAAGACATATAAATTTCTCAGAGATTTTGAGATACGAACGGATCAGCTAATCTTACAAGAAAACCAAATCTAGTAACAATTAACAAAAAAAAAAAAAAGAAAAAGAAAAAAAAAAGAAAAAAGAAAATCTGCCGGCGGTCCACTGAGTGAAAACCAAGGAAAACTAAAAGAGAGACAAGTATTTAGTCCTTGCCTGAGAACTAAAAAAGCTATGGAACATGACGTTGACGGTGATACTAATTGTAATTAAAGTACTCGGAACGATTCCCAAAGGTTTGGTAAGGGGTCTGGAAGAGTAAAAAATCGGATGTCTTGTCGAGATCATTCAAACTAGTTCGATCAGATACTAAGACGAGTCCTGGAGACTTGAGGAGACTTGTTGTCACTCAAACCTCAATGAAAGAAAAATCAGCTAACGCTGAAATGATAAAACCAAGCACTGCCCGACACCAAAACAAAAACGATTACAGACATTCAAAAGAAAGTAATAAGTATTTGCCTTGTCGGCTGGGGCTGAAGAATACACCGACTGCACCTCTGCGGGGGGTGAGACCCCCAACGAGTGTCCTGATATGACACTAAATAATCTGATGGTGTGGTTCCAGTGATGCTGGATCTTTGGGGAATGCGGAGCACCCCTTCATTGCCATTGCTCCCAGGTCTTCTCTGGCGCGGAATGGTAGCACCTGATAGGGCCCTTTCTATGGGTTAAATAGAATTAACTGCATACTTATGCTAAACAGAATTATTTGAATTAGAACTGTTTGACTAACCTGAATAGTTTGAAATAGAAATGTTTTTACAATTAAACTGTATTTACATTTAAACTGCGTGCTTATGCTAAACTGAATTGTTTGAAATGGAACTGTTTTTGACACTGAATCTGCACTTATACTAACTGAATTAGAACTGCTTGAATTAACTGAATGGCTAGAAGTAAAAAATCTTTTTGACAATTAAACTGTGTACTCATGCTAAATTGAATTGCTTGAAATAGAACTCTTTGTATAAAAATTTGTTTTAGCGTTAAATGACCTACAAAGGTTGATATGCCATAAAACCCAAACAACCATCCGACGAATAAGTATTTCTTAAAAAAAAAAGATTAACTGTGTTGTATACTACGCGAATACATATGCAAACCACACAATACAAATACACATACACAATAGGCGGACTCAAATAGACAGGTGAAAACAAATACATGGCGACTTCGTTGTTCAGGTATGAACCGTTTAATAATTTCTGACTTCGGTTCTTCGACACGAGGAGAGAGACAATTCTTTAAAGTTTTTCGTATCATAACCACTCCCACAACGTTCGGCACATCTCGTGGAGTTTTAGATCTTCATCTTCATCATAGTGGGACCCCAACTTCTTACCATCATTGTCGGACCCAACTTCTCACCATCATGGTCGGACCCCAACTTCAACTGTTTGCCATTAAGGCAGACAACCCAACTCTCTGTCCACATGGCCCCAAAATCACCCCCCAACTGACACTTTTTCAAAATTTTCAAATTCTCATGACCATCGCTTCAGCGCATGACGTCATTCACTCTCCAGTCATTTCCTATCTTGGGTTTATTATGACAATTATGATTGTCATATCCTTTGCGCGCAAGCGTAAACTGTACCCAATGTATGTGCACCTGAACTAAGAGCCGAATAGTTCAAAGCCCAACCAAACTGAATTATAAAATATAATAAACTAAAAATGATTAAAATAAAAAAATCATTCCTTAATTTTTCTAACAAATAGTCCATAGTAATACAAAAGGTTTTTGTTGTATCTTCATCTTATAATTGTTTCATGTGTGTTGTGGTGTATGAAATCACCCCTACAAGAATGGACTGATCCCAGCCAATAAAGAACCAAAGCCGAAGTTAGCAAAGGACGTCGTAATCGAATACTGTATACTTTATTTCCGTTCTTGTACATTTATTCCAAGAATAAATACTAATAATCTCAAGTATTTCTTTAATTATATTAATCCTATTTACCAACCCCTCCACTCGGGCAGGATATGACACAAGGTCAATTTTTTTAAGCGGAGTTTAACAGGTTTGAATTCAGAGTTTTCCTTCTCCTAGACTAGTTACCTCACCAAGGCTGAAGAACCTAGTCTGCCCTACTATTTACCCATAGCTGGAGGGAGAATATTTGGATTCATACCTTTCCCAAGGGTATTAGTGCTATGTGAAAAGTAATCAGGATCGTCCAGGATTTGAACTCGTGTCGTCGTGTCCACATCCTGCGACGAAACCCATTACACCACGGGCACCTCTTTAGTTATATTAATAAGATATAACAATATGTGAATACGCACCTGCACTACATTACAGCTAACCCCCCAAATTTCAAACTTCACAACTTAAAGTCCATGTACCCATTCATGCCATTACTCTCAGGTCAACTCAGACCAAGAGGTCCCATGAATTGGTCAAATAGATCCGCTTAAAAATGATTTTTATTCGACAGAAATACGTAAAACAGTATGACTGTAAATTATTTGTATTAAGAATAGTTACCTGAAGATTTAATTGTTTATCAAGGATTATTATCAGTTACTTGAAACCATATATCTGTGTGCAAAGTATTTGTACGCGATATTGATATTTGATATCATATGACTGTGCAAAAGCCTCTTAAGAAACGACGACGCAAAAAATGTTAATCTAAACGTGCAATGAATGCAATCTCCAAACCTTTAGGCATAGGATAATCCTAGTCAAGTTCAGATGATGTTAAGATCAATCATTATCCGTTTCTAGCATATATTGCGAGAAAAAGTGCATTCTTATTCCTTCTTGATGCCGAACCTATCCAGATCTTATCAGTTAGAGGCAGAGCTTTCACTCACGTGTTTTGTCACATCCAATTAAACATTCTCATAGGTGTATGATATCAAGCGACTAGTCTATATGAACCAACGATTTTTATTATTATTTTTATTTTATTATATCGTTTATGTTATGTAGAGATTTATAAAAATAAACTAGTATATATATATATATATATGAAATGTGAACGGTCGCGTCCAGGATTTGAACTCAAATCGTTCTGTCCATTCCTGACGAGTTCATATTGCAGTGAGTGTGATTGTCTAATTCTAGTTGAAATATTCTCTGTGTGTAAAAGGTTTCTCTGCGAGTATGTCTCTATGTAAGAGAGAAAGTACATTTATGCGCCAATATGGACGCGGCTGCAGCTGAAATTTTCATCAGCGGGAGAAAGATTGAACAGCATAACGGATATTTATGTGAACCAAATATTCGTTCAATTTAAGATGATTAAGCAATGTTGAAATTAAATGCAGACAATTATTTTAGCTTCTCGAGCCTTTTTTGCAAATATATATACATATTGACAGTGACATATTCATATTTTATTATTATTATTTAATAACATATCAATTTTCGAGGGTTATTTAATGCCAAAGCCATCATTGAAGCAGAGCATCTAGGAGATAAAGGGCCCATACCTCCCTCTAGAGTATTTGTCCGAAAGGGATCTTAAGAGCTCGACTGGAGTTCGAACTTGCTTACTTCGAGGCTGTAGCCAAGCACTTTAGCAACAGTAACTCCCATAATCAGTAAGATCATAATTCTGAACAGTCGATAGCCTGCTAATAGTAGTCCATACTTTACATCACTTTCAGTAGATGAGATATTGCTACTTATGTACATGAGCTAGATTGTTATTTGAGTATATGGTCCATTAATTTTAAAGACTTGTCATTTTGAGGCACTTAAAAAATAAATAATTGAGAGAAAATTAAAAATGTGAATAGGGTTAGAATGCATTTTATTTTGGGAGACATGTTCTGGACAGAATCAATAAAGAGTACCTAGGTATTTAAAATATGAAAAATGTCAATATTTTACAACCAATTATTCTGAAGTTGTTTTAGCGAAAGCAAAAAATCGTGATAGTATCATTTAGCGGAGATGTCAAAAGGATAGATAAGACAACTTGACAGCCAGGTGGAAAGGTGAAATATGATGTTTATGAAAAAAATTCTGAGTTGTAATATTTTTCTCACCGTCAGTATTTTTCGTGATTAGAATATCTTTGCTCACTAAATTGCATATAAGCAGTTTTCGATAATCAAGGATTCTTTTCCAGCTGCCGGTGGAGTCCACGTCACTTGAAAAGACTCCTTGAGATTGTGACATTGTGCCAGCGTCTGAATATCCCAGTGTCACGTGAATAAAACGAAAGATGGACAAATTTAAAGTATTGTGTATAACCAGCGATATAAATAACAAAGTTTACATATTAATAACCGGTTTTGACTTAGTTTTGTGAAAGAATTATTCTTGATGTGACCACTAGCTGTCTTTATCTTGCAACCTTTTCTTCTTCTGAGATCAGAAATACGTGTGAAAAGCGTAGAGTGATCGTGAGGGACACAGGCACCATCAAACTAAGTGGAACCGCGCCTAACAACATAACACTAGCGAAACAACAGAGATGCGTCAACAAGTGAGAGCACAGTTGGTTGGTGACCATCATGGCCGAAGGTCTTCGGTCAGGAGTGGGCCACGATTTAATGAGGAAATGGCACCATCTTCATTAAAATACACGAACTCTGCGGGAGAAATAACAAAATAAATTGCTACCACCCTGCCCAAAAAATTAAATTGCCCCACAACACCCCAAACTCCCTCCTCCAAAAACCAAACAGCTTTTTATAATCAATCAGTCTAGAGAAACATCTATCGGTCAAAAAATCGATTATGGATCAATTTTGTCTTGTTGATACGAGTCCGTATCATTCCAGACGTTGTTCAGACTAAAACATTAACTTGGGGTATCCTTGTGGTGTAATGGTTAAAGTGCTGGAGTGCGGAATCGTAGTAAGCGAGTTCGAATTCCAGTCGCGTTGTTACGTTCACTTTCGGAAAAATACCCTTAGGAAAGGTATGAAGTCCCTTTTCCTCCTAGCAATGGGTTAAATAGTACCACAACTGTCCTTCGAGAAGGATGGATTTAGCATTAAATAACTCAAGAATGTTGAAATGCCATTAAAAACAATAAACAATAACAATAACCCAATAACCATTAACTAATTAGTACGATATTGCAGTCCTAAATGTTAGCAACTACGCCAGTGGGAGGACACACCTCTTATTCAATGCGTCGTTTCTGTTGTAAGAAATGAGACACCCAAAATAGTGGAAGTTTATACGGAAAAAGTATAGTTGTCCATGTTGCAGGTCATTCCTCTTCACAATGATGTTGGTCCATGTGAAGGGCAAGGGTCTAAACTTAGTATTAATGTCAGCAAAGAAACGATCAGAATGAAGTTGATAGCAAGACTGCCTGAGGGATTTTAATTCTTTGTTTTGAGTTTTTCTTCTCCTAATTCTGTTGGGAAGTACTCGTGATGTTGTGGTTAACGTGATGGATTTAGACATCGTAGTTAGCGAGTTCGAACCCCATTATATTTCACGTTTCCACCCGGCTGTTAAACTGTCTTATCTATTCTTTTGACCTCTCTGCTAAATGATACGATCGTGATTTTTACTTTCGCCAATAATGTTCACTTTCGGACTAATAGTATTGAGAAATTACTTACTCGGCTGGGGCTGTAGAATACACCGGCTGCACCTCTGCCGGGGGTAAGACCCCACCACAAAGAGTGTACTGAATATGACATTAAACAATCTGATGGTGAGGTTCATGTGAAATGGAGCTTTGGGGAATGCAGATTACCTCTTTATTGCCATCGCTCCAAGGTTTACTCAGCCATGGAGTGGTAGCGCCTATTAGGGTCCTATCTATGGCACAAATAGAACTAAAATGCATACTTATGCTAAACTGAATTTTTTGAAATAGATTTGTTTTAACATTTAACTGTGTGTGGACAAAAACAACACTTATACTAAACTGAATTGTTTGAATTAGAACAGTTTGACTAAATTAGCTTAAAATAGAAATGGTTTTCACAATTAAACTGTGTACTCATGCTAAACTGAATTGTTTAAAATAGAACTGATTATTTGTATCAAATGGATTTGGCATTATATAACCTACAAAGGTTGATATGCCATAAAACCCAAACAAGTAACCAACTAACATACCATTGGGAAAACTATGAACAACATTATCTCAGCTATGGTGGCAATGTAGTCGGTGGTGTAGGTAGTACTACTACTGATCTTTTATAAGGATGGCTTTGGCTTCAAATAACCGACGATAGTTGATATGCCATTAAACAAAGAAACAGTTGTAACCTAACAAAAGGTTACTGAATGAGAAACAACCAAAACGGAGGTTGGAAATTAATTGAAAATCCTTATAACATAAACAAAATGTTATACTCGCCAGTGGCGTGAAGAAGGTAAACCACTGCTTGTGGTGTACTACTAAGTCAACCTATTACCCACCTCACAATAGTGTCCAATATATTTGTGAGGATTGGGACATACCTACTAATATTCATAAACAAGGTATATAACAGAAACTAAACCAAACCACGCAGAGTCTCGTTTGTCTTTTAACAATCCAAGAGATCCTAATCTGCTCAGCTATTTTACCTATCGATGGAAGTGAACAGAAGATCGTTTATTGCTTTTTTACAAGAGCATTATTAAAAGATGAAATGCAAGCAACTTCGTCCAACACTTGAACTGAGATTCCTACATTTATTTCCTACGATGATATCCGGTTTGCTAAGCTAATTTGCTAACTAATTCTTGAGACACTGTTGATATTTGAGAATTAATTTTTATTTATTGCGGACTTTTTTCCCCATCTTGGTAGTTTTTATGTTGTTTCTTCTTTCACTACGTTTCGGCCAAATTTTACCTTTGGCCTTCTTCAGGTGATTTACCGCGACCTCGATCGTGGTGCGATAGACAACAACTATGGAAAGCAGTAATTACTGGGGATACGGTTACAAGACTCAGCATTCCTATCCGAGGAACTAAGTAAAATTGTAAAGTTGGCGACAGTAGTCGATGGCGACCAGAAGGCTCCCTTTTCAATAGTTTCTACAATAAGGTGTAGGGAAAGGCGGAACTCCTTTCCCTGGATTGCTCCACTTTACCCTTGATACGTACCTTATATTGCTGAGTGTTAAGCAAGGAGGAATCAAGTACCATTCTGAAAGTCTTTGGTATGACTCGACCTGGGATTGCACCCATATCTCCCGGACCATTGGAAAACACTCTACCCACAGTGGCACAATAATTCAATTAATCGATATACATTCATTTACCAAACCCTCCAAACAAACAGGATCTGACACAAGGTCCATTTTTAAGCAGGGATTAACAGGATTTAATTCTTCAAGACCAGTTGCTATAACAAGATTAGAGAGCACAGTTTACCATATTATTTGGGAGTACTTTTTGATCAACAATTTTTCTCAAAAGTATTAACACTATACGAAATTAAAACAGCTTCGTCTAGGACTTGAACGCTGGTCCCTGTGTTTATTTCCCATGATGATACCATTACCTCCAATCGATATACATCACTTACCGTAACTCCAACAGACTGCCACATACATTTCCCACTTAAAATCGAGTTTGATGTACATATTTAACAAATTAACACAGGTTAATATAAAATAATAAAGCTAAATCAAATATTATATTAATGCTATATCATACGTTACCGGGTCATTGGTCTAATGAGTAGAGTGTTCACCAATGGTCCGGGAGACCGGGTTTCAATCCCAGGTTTGATCATACCAAAGACTTAAAAAAATGGTACTTGATGCCGCCTCGCTTAACACCCAGCATTATAAGGTAAGAATTAAGGCTAAAGTGAAGCAATCCAGGGAATGGAGTAGCGCTCTCCCCTACACCTCGTTGTAGTAGCTTTTGAAAAGGGAGCCTTCGGGTCACCCTTGACTAAAGGGAGACAACTTTACTATACTTATATCATACGTTATTTCAGACAACTGATGAATTGATTGTAAAACCTTACTGGAAAGTCACAGTAGTTCCCTGTTTTTTTGGGGGGTGGGGGGTCGGCCTTTACAGTAGATATAGGTCTGAAGTAGAGTTTTTATCAAAAGATCTTGAGGTCGACTTTTATACGAGTTCGGTTTGTACGGTGTAATTTACGTATTTTAATAAGTAGTATTTGCATTTCCAGATTTTTATTCAGAAAATAATGAGACAAGTAACGAAACCTATTTTTCGACAAAATGGTATTTCCTTCCAAATTTTATGAATAAGGTTAGTGAGTACACTGCGTACATATCGCTCTTCCATTTCTCTTTGATCTTTTTTGTTTTTTGTTTCAAGCAAAATATTTTTGGGTAGATTTTTTGAAGAAGCGAAGAGGCAATATTATTTTTTCTTTCTATCAAATTATTTTTTTCTTTTTCGCTTTTTATTTTATTTTCGTTTAAAAAAACATGCTGTCCTTGTTGTATTACAAATGAATTTATATTTACTTTCGGAAAAGTTCGATGATTAAGGATTTTTTTTTTTTTAAGTTTTCCCATATCTAAACGATAATCAGCATTGTTGTTGTTTGAGTTCTGAATTTAACAAGATACATATTTTTTCATTTAACTTTTTCTATCAATTTTTCCTGTAACTTTCTCATTCTTTCTTTCTTTCTTTCTTTCTTTTCCTAGTAGTTTCTCTTTCTTTTATTTTTATTCTTTTCCATTTTCTATTGAAAAAGACTTTCTTTCTTTCTTTTTATTTTATCTATTACTCTTTCTTTCTTTCTTTCTTTCTTTCTTTTCCAAGTGCTTTCTCTTTTGTTTATTTTTACTCTTTTCCCTTTTTTATAGAAAATAAAATCGTTCCTTCTATCTTTCTTTCTTTTAATCCATTACTCTTTCTTTCTTTCTTTCTTTCTTTTTTTCTTTCTTTCTTTCTTTCTTTATTATTACATTTGCTTTCTTTCAGTTTTATATTTTTTCTTTCTTTTTTTCTTTCTTTCTTTCTTTCTCTTTCTTTCTTTCTTTCTTTCTTTCTTTCTTTATTATTACATTTGCTTTCTTTCAGTTTTATATTCTTTCTTTCTTTCTTTCTTTCTTTCTTTCTCTCTTTCTTTCTTTCTTTCTTTCTTTCTTTCTTTCTTTTCCTATTACATTTGCTTTCATTTGATTTTCCATACGTTCTTTCTTTCGTTATTTCTTTCTTTTCCAAGTACTTTCTCTTTCTTTTATTTTTACCCTTTTCCCTTTTCTATTGAAAAAAAAACTTTCCTTCTAACTTTCTTTCTTTTAACCTATTACTCTTTCTTTCTTTCTTTCTTTCTTTATTACATTTGCTCTCATTTGATTTTACATTCTTTCTTTCTTTCTTTCTTTCTTTCTTTCTTTCTTTCTTTCTTTAAACAAAAATTCATCCTCTTTTGTGGACTTTCAAAACAGCTTTCATCCAATCATCCATTTTTTGTGGTCCGCTCTCTCTCTCTCTCTCTCTCTCTCTCTCTCTCTCTCTCTCTCTCTCCCTCTCTCTCTCTCTCCCTCTCCCTCTCCCTCTCTCTCTCCCTCTCCCTCTCTCTCTCTCTCCCTCTCTCTCCCTCTCTCTCTCCCCCTCTCCCTCTCTCTCCCTCTCTCTCCCTCTCTCTCTCCCTCTCTCTCTCCCTCTCCCTCTCCCCCTCTCCCTCTCGCTCTCCCTCTCTCTCTCCCCCTCTCTCCCTCTCCCTTTCCCTCTCTCTCCCTCTCCCTCCCCTCCCTCTCCCTCTCTCTCTCCCTCTCCCTCCCTCTCCCTCTCTCTCTCCCTCTCTCTCTCTCTCTCTTAAATATGCTTCTTATTCAAAGATTACGATAGCACAAGGCGATATTGAGTGAAAATACGCGTAGGAAGACTCTTTAACACCAATCTTCTAAATGAGGAGAAACCCCTTGGCAATTTCCTGAGTTCGAACACCGACCGCAGGCACCAGTCATAAATATTGAGTTTTTATTTATTTATTCGTTTGGCTCATTGTATTTCATCCTTTCAAAATTTTCCGTCACATATTTTTTAAAATTCTTTTTTTTCGTAATTTTCTTGCACTTTTTTATTCTTAGAAAAACATTTACTCTCTCTTTCCCTCCTCTCTCTCTCTCTCTTTCTTTCTCTCTCTTAATATCTGTGACTTTTTCCCGTGTCAGTCTTTTGTCATGTTGAACTTTTATCACTTTTTTTTTCTCTTATTTCTTCTTTTTTGTTTCAATTCTTCATTTCACTTGATGATTCCACTCTTTCTTTCATTCTTTCTTTCTTTCTTTCATTCTTTCTTTCTTTCTTTCATTCTTTCTTTCTTTCTTTCTTTCTTAATTGTTTTAATTCTTCATTGCACTTTATGCTTTCCCTCTTTAATTTCCCTTTCTTTCTTTCTTTCTTTCTTTCTTTCTTTCTTCATTTCAATTTATGCTTTCCCTTTTTATTTTTTCAATCTTTCTTTCTTCTTTCTTTCTTTCTTTTTTTCTTAATTGTTTTAATTCTTCATTGAACTTTATGCTTTCTGTCTTTATTTTTCTTTCTTTACTTCTTTCACGTTATGCTTTCCCTCTTTATTTTCTCATTCTTTCTTTCTTTCTTTCACTTTATGCTTTCCCTCTTTATTTTCTCATTCTTTCTTTCTTTGTTTCTTTGTTTCTTTCTTTCTTAATTGTTTTAATTCTTCATTGCACTTAATACTTTCCCGCTTTATTTTTCTTTCTTTCTTTCTTTCTTTTTTTCTTTCTTTCTTTCTTTCACTTTATGCTTTCCCTCTTTATTTTCTCATTCTTTTTTTCTTTCTTTCTTAATTGTTTTAATTCTTCATAGCACTTTATGCTTTCCCGATTTAATTTCCCTTTCTTTCTTTCTTTCTTTGTTAATTTCACTTTATGCTTTCCCTCTTCATTTTTCTTTGTTTGTTTGTTTGTTTCTTTCTTTCTTTCACTTTATGCTTTTCCGCTTTATTTTCTCATTATTTCTTTCTTTCTTTCTTTCTCTCTTTCTTTCTTTCTTTCTTTCTTTTCTTAATTGTTTTAATTCTTTTTTTAATTTTATGCTTTCCCTATTTATTTTTCTTCCTTTCTTTCTTTCTTTCACTTTATGCTTTCCCTTTTTATTTCCTCTTTTTTTTTCTTTCTTTCTTTCTTTCTTTCTTTCTTTCTTTCTTTCTTTCTTTCTTTCTTTCTTTCTTTCTTTGTTTCTTTCCCTTTATGCTCTCCCTCTTCATTTTCTCATTCTTTCTTTCTTTCTTTCTTTCACTTTATGCTTTCCTTCTCTTTTTTCTCATTCTTTCTTTCTTTCTTTCTTTCTTTCTTTCTTTCTTTCTTAATTGTTTTAAATCTTCATTGCACTTTATGCTTTCCCGCTTTAATTTCTTTCTTTCTTTCTTTCTTTCTTTCTTTCTTAATTGTTTTAATTCTTTATTTCATTTTATGCTTTCCCTCTTTATTTTTCTTCCTTTCTTTCTTTCACTTTATGCTTTCCCTTTTTATTTTCTCTTTTTTTCTTTCTTTCTTTCTTTCTTTCTTTCTTTCTATTTTTCTTTCTTTCTTTTTTTGTTAATTTCACTTTATGCTCTCCCTCTTTATTTTCTCATTCTTTCTTTCTTTCTTTCTTTCTTTCACTTTATGCTTTCCCTCTCAATTTCCTCCTTCTTTCTTTCTTTCTTTCTTTTTTCTTAATTGTTTTAATTCTTCATTGCACTTTATGCTTTCCCGCTTTAATTTCTTTCTTTCTTTCTTTCTTTCTTTCTTTCTTAATTGTTTTAACTCTTCATTGCACTTTATTCTTTCCCCTTTATTTTCTTTCTTTCTTTCTTTCTTTCTTTCTTTCTTTCTTTCTTTCTTTCTTTCTTCATTGTTTCTATATTTCTTCATACCTCTTTTTTCGTTTGCTGGTCCCGCCGATTCTTTCTAAGTTTTCTTAACTTTTGATTCTTTCTTCTTTTTCCTTTTTTTTTTTTACTCCTCGCTTTTTTTCCTTCATTTCTTTCTGTTTGTTTGTTTTTTTTTTGTTTTCTCTGTGTCTTTCACTCTTCCAGCTTTCCTCATATTCTTTTTTCTTCATCTTTCTCCCTATCTTTATTCCGAAGTTTCTGTATCCTATCATCTTGCTATCATCTTCCTTCCACTCATATTTTCACACTTCTTTCTTTCTTTCTTTCTTTCTTTCTTTCTTTCTTTCTTTCTTTCTTACTTTTCCGTTTATCTTTCCGAACTTGTTGATTCTCTTTAATTCCTTCGATTTTCTTTCATTTAAAAAAAATGTAATTCATTTTTTAATCTTTGTACCAACAGAGTAAATGATAAATTCAACGGTAGCACCTTCCTCTTTCTATATCATTAACTCTTCAATGAACTGTTACGTGAACAACTCTCTCTCTCTCTCTCTCAATCTCTTTCTCTCCATCTCTCCTCCTCCTCTCTCTTCTAATTCGCTATAAGCTTCAAGCAATATTTCTTATATTCAAAAACATAAATTTTGTTCACATAGAAGCTTAGTGGAAAGAAAACGAATCCTCACGTGTATATTTGATTGCGACTTTTGGACCTGTCTTTTAGAGAACACTAACAAACACAGCAAATCATGTGTACGGTTTGTTCCTTATTTGATGTTCTAACAACTAAATATCGTCGCAATGTGTGGTACAATTTCTCACAAGTTAAAGTTTATTATTATAGCTTGTCATGATAAAAAGCTAGATGGAACTACACAAGAATGTTACAACCTATTTCAAGCAAATCATGAAAGCAATACCCAATAAAACAACAGATGTACGGCCTCTTACTCCCCATCTCAAAAACCATTCAAGTAAGAAAAGAACTAACATAATAGGACACCATTAAAGAAGTGAAGAAAGCCTAAGATAATACGAGACTTTTTGAAATTAAACAATGATTCAAGAATGCTTTGTACCAGACTGCCCTGGGTATAGAAAGCGAGGGGAACGGAAATAAAACAATACTTCGAGACGCCCTTGCACCAAACTCATGAAGGTAAAGAAGTGAGGAAAAATTAACCTATCACGTTCCTTGAAACCATCTTGTACCAGACTATCAAAGAACCGAGTGAAGCTGAGAGCTAAAAATTGAGAATGGTAAACAAAACCGCTACGGAGATTGTCTTGTGCCAGATTATAGAAAGCGAAAATAGAAAAGTCTAAAACCATTACGATGTATTGAATGGCCTTGGGCCAGACATTGAATGTCAATAAATAGATTGACTATTAATTTTGACTCTGACTACCCAAGCTCTGGGATGGATGAATATACCATTTTTAAAGACGTTTTTTTATTAAATATTATTAATGGTGTTAAAAGTACTATTCTATTTTCTTTTTGTTAGCGTCGCCATTTTTTGGCTTTCCTAATTGTGCGGTCTCATCCGTCTACTGATCAACGGGCAACACCAATTACTTTTTAATCAGTTGTCTGTATGAAATAACCAACACGACAGGCTTTGTTGGTTTGGCCGTTGGTCTAGTGGCGTGGACCCCGTTGTTTCTTCTCACTTCCGGTCGTGTGGGAATTTCACAAGTTGTAAAAAAAACCCAAAACAAACAAACAAACAAAACAAACAGAGGATGGAAAGGAGAAACAGACAAACACCGATTTAGAACTGCAAAACACGGGAAGGTGAAGTTGGCACTTTTTAGCATTCTGTGTATGTTCACGGCTATCCCGAGAACTCTGCGAAAATCATTCACAGCTACCAAAAATGCTGACTCATCTGGTCATCGTCTTCACTGCTCTGTGTTTTCGTTCTTGACTCCATACCACCCTTAGACTGCTCTGCTGCAGAATCTCACTCCTAACTGACTGACTAACTAACGTCATTCGTTCTTCCTTCCGGTCTCGTAATATTTTCGCGGGCATAGCTCTTTTATGGTCTTCGCGCCAAAATAGACAAAGGAGTATCTAGACGCTCTGACGCCGCTTCAAAGATGTTGAAGATGATTCTGCCGGTCACCCACAACATACAGACACCCACACACGCACACACATCCATATATATATATATACTGATGCTTATCGTGCCACAGTCTGGATAAAAACTCAACGTGGGCAAATAAGCGGATTAGTCGTGCCATCCGAAGACATAACCAGCCTAAAGGAACGGTCTGCAGATTGAAAGGGAATTAACTCCAGCGTTTAGTGAAGGGTGGGTGCACAGCACATTTTTTCTTCGTTTCCTTCTTCACTTATTCTTTTAACCTTTTTTCTTATTCTTATTTTTTCTTTCTTTTTCTTTCTTTTTATTCATTGTCCTTTTTTCTTCTATTCTTCTTTTTTTTCTACGTTTACCTGGTCATTTAGAGCAAATAATATCCACCGATTCAAGGGTAATGTAGGGATAGAAGATATAATATCAGTTAAAGATAACGTACAAGTCATGCTAAACATCTGCAAAAACTTCGTTTCATCCGAGCTATAATTCCAGAATTACGAAAGAAAATAGCTTATCCCTTAATCCTGTCTTGTTGTGGGCATGTGTTTTCGGCCAAGCCCACCCCTCTCCATGACTGATTTCAATTCAATTTTAAAGAACCTATTTTGACCCACCATTTACGCAAAGCAGGAGAGAGAATAGTAGAATTCCTCAGAGCATTAGTGCTATGTAGAATCCTTTGCAGACTCGATTCCCAATGACGATAACCGTTATGCCACATGCGCCTCCAATCTACTCGATTTAAAAGATTTCCCCTTTCGTCAAAAAAGCAACGTATTATATACAATACAGACTCGTAGTTTTTACAGCTTCGAATAATTGGAAAGCTATCAGTGTACAAAGATAACATATCTAATATGAGCTGATTCGAAAGCTGTTGTCTTAACGTAAATTATGGTGTATAAGTCGAATATCTAAACACGAAAAAATATCTCCAAAATTAGGGATTGACTTATACAACAGATCTAAAATACTAATCTCTATCAACCAATCTCAGGTCAAGTAGTTATAAAGGTTGGGATTTTAGTCCAGTCGATTCCTAGTTTTATTGAGATTTTTTCAGGTTTAGAAGATCGACTAATATATCGCATTTTACAGCGTCAAATGGCAACAGCCATATACACATTGCTAAACTGTTACTCTGTAGAGTTATTGAGAAGCTGTCAGTTAGTATGAAATAACAAGAAACGTCGTATCGAGTACTTTATGATTTCCTTTAGGATGATAGACGAGAGAGTTGGGTGAGGATGATATGAACCAATGTTTTCTAGGTACAAGAAAAATTATGAAGCTACAGAGCACAACAGATCTGATATATGAATAAAAAAAATTATTACTCAAGAGATATCTCTTCAGCTTTGTGACGGAAGCAGTTGTGAAATGGAGGCTTGTTATCACGGGGGATGGGGGTTGAAATACGCTCCCTTTTTACTTTGCACGAAAAAGAAAGCGGTGTTTTAGATATAACGTTAAACTGCATCAGATGGTGAAGCTTCAGTTCTGGAGATCCGAGGATTAGCACTTCATTGCTATTACTCTCAGGTCCACTCTGATTGCAGAGTGATAGGACCTGTTTGGGTTCTATCACTGGGTCAAATAAAATCTGTTTAAAAATACTTTTATGCGATAGGGCGGTGCAAAAAATACTCTGACGAAATACCTACACAAAAAATGTAAATACGAACATATAATAAACGCGATTCCCTAACCTCTACTCATAAAATAACACTGAACAGGTTGACATGCCGTTAAAATCAATTGATTAATCAAATGAAAGCCATTAGTTTGTATTTTTTTATTTGGTGCAATAAAACCTAATTTAAACGATTAATTGATTGATTTTTACGGCATTTCAACTCGTCAAGGATGGTTTAATGTTTAAACTCTAGAAAAATACCTTGACATTATATTCACACGGACGAACAGGAATTGTGTTATATAATAGCCGAGGGATTTCGGTTCATGCCTTTGAGTTTAGGTAGGCTGAGAACCTTTCGGCTCAGCACATGGGTTAGTTAGGTGCAATATTGAGGCAGGTGTTAACGCGGGTGCGCGCGGGCGGATGGAGGTGTCACTCAGATGTCATAATAGTCCGAGACGAAACGGGGTGACAGGGTGCGGGTGACGTCACGCACCGGAAGCGCGCAGGGGTTTGTGGAGATTTGAAGAAAGTTAGAGAGTTGAGATTAGACACTGGACGGAGAAGGATCGACTTTTGGAGCTCGCAGACGCGAGGCAAACTTGCGCCCTATGAGGGCCGCTCGAGACGGGGGCCAAATGAATAAGACAGCATAGAAGATTGTGTCTCTCCTCCTTACGTCGAAACCTTTAACTCAAAGTTAATAAAAAGGTTTCGTACCTGAACAAGAAGTCGTTACGTGTTTTCGAATTCCGAGATTCCTATGTTTTATCGTTATGAACATTATAAGTCCATTTCGCACAAGGCCATATTCGTGTATATGGCTATGAAACAATTGGACGTCTGGCTAGATCCTGTCTACTATAGCTCTGTGTAGACACGAGATGTTGTCAAGACGACCAGCTGAATGCGATGGACAACAGAGACGAGTGGAGAGTTAGAATCAGAGATATTCAAGCTCGCAGCACGACATGATAATGGTATGATCTCAATTATCCTTTTCTTATGAAATAATTTGGGCAGAGTTCTATGATATTAAGAAATCCTATCTCATGCAAATATTTTTCATATAGCAATACGATATCAAGTATTACTATCTAAGGAAATAATTTGGACACAGTTGTATGGCTTCAAGTATCCCTATCTAATAAAATAATTAGGACACAATCATATAATATAAAATATTCCTATATAATTAAATAATTTGGACACAGTTATATGATATCAAATATTCCTATATAACGAAATAATTTGCACACGGTTATATGATATCGAGTATTCCGATGTAAGGAAATAATTTTGACCCAGTAGTATGGCTTCAAGTATTCCTATCTAATGAAATAATTTGGACACAGTTATGTAATATCAAATATTCCTATATAACGAAATAATTTGAACACGGTTATATGATATCAAGTATTACTATCTTAGAAAATAATTTGCTCACGGTTAAACATATTTACCTACTCCTCCGCTCGGGCAGGATATGACACAAGGTCAATTTTTTAAGCGGAGTTTAACAAGTTTGAATTCAGAGTTTTCCTTCTCCTAGACTAGTTGCCTTACCAAGGCTGAAGAACCCATTCTGCCCTACTATTTACCCATAGCTGGAAGGAGAATAATTGGATTCATACCTTTCCCAAGGGTATTAGTGCTATGTGAAATGAAATCAGTCTCGTCCAGGATTTGAACTCGTGTCACCGTGTCCATTTCCAACGACGATATCCATTACGCCACGGTTATATATCAAGTATTACTATCTTAGGAAATAATTTTGACGCAGTTATGTAATATCAAATATTACTAAATAACGAAATAATTTGGACACAATTATATGATATCAATTATTCCTATCAAATAGAAATATGTGGTGCCTTCAATAAGTTTCCAGACTTTTTTTGTACCGGCATTAAAAATTGTCGAAGACTCTTGAAAATTCAGTATGTTATTGCCACATCTTATGAGATGACTAACCAATTTTTATGATTTCACGTTCAAATCAACAGCTACAGCAGCAATTGGAATACACCCTACTAAAGCCTGATTGTCACAGCTGGTGAATATCCAAAATGCAATTTGGCACTTTAGAAGAACGATATACAATAAAATTCTGTTTTTAATTTGGAAAAGATGCCACAGAAACGTATGGAATGCTTCAGACTACTTTTCGACCATCTTGCATGAATCGAGCATCAGTCTTTGAGTGGCATAAGAGATTCAAGGAAGGCAGGGAGTCTGTGAGGGATGATGAGAGGTGTGGGAGGAGTAAGGAAGTCAATACACCAGAATTGATTGGCCAAAAGGTTAGGCTCAGGGTTACTATGTTGAGCTTTTAAGGGAGTTCAGGAAGATATTCTGTCGGAAGAGGCCAGCAATCTTCAAATCGGGTCAGTGGCATTTCCATGAGGACAATGCACCAGTCCACAACTCCATCCTTGTCACAGACTATTTGAGCAAGATGGGCATCAAGACATTTCCTCAGCCTCCCTAGAGCCCAGACCTTGATCCCTGTGACTTTTGGTTATTCCCTAAGCTCACTGGCTGTCGTTAAGAGACAATTGAGGAGATGAAAGAGGTTGTGACAAAGGTTATTGACACGCTCACACAAGAGGACTTCCATAGGGCCTTCCAGAAGTTGTTGGAACGATACAAGTGCATTGCAGCCGGAGGAGATTACCTCGAAGGGGACTAGAGTTTCATATGTGTACTATCAATAAAAGGGCCCATACGGAAAATGTCAGGAAACTTATTTAATGATCCTCGTAATTTGCACCCATTTGTCTAGTTTCAAGTATTCTTATTCAATACTGATATTTACATGATTTCAAGACATTATTTAATAAGTCATTTATTTACACACAATTGTATGGTTTCAAGTAACAAATAATAATCTTTAGTAAACAATTATAGCCTCAAGTAGCTGTTCTTAATATAAATAATGCAGTTGGCCCAGCGGTTAGAGTGTTCGCCAATGGCCCGGGAAACCTGGGTTCAATCACAGGTCGAGTCATACCAAAGACTTTAAAAATGGAACTTGATACCACCTTGCTTAACACTCAGCATTATAAGGTACGGTTCAAGGGTAAAGTGGAGCAATCCAGGGAATGGAGTAGCGCTCTCCCCTACACCCTGGCGTAGTAGCTATCGAAAAGGGAGCCTTCGGGTCACCCTCGACTATGGTCGCTAACTTATTTATATGGCCTCATGTATTTTATCGAAAGCCAATAAATTCAAAACAGATCTTTTGTGGCATAGACAGGACAGCCATTTTTCGGAGGGTTTTGCTCCTTTTGAGGTGATACAGTCAGTTTATTCTAAACCTCGCCGACAGGCTTGATAGAGCTAAGCTGAGAGGATAAAGTTTTTAAAGAGTTAAATGAAAATTTTAGATTTATTCAAAAGGTTATGAAATACTTAAGGAAAGAACACCTCGCCTTCTTCGTGTAAAAAGTGAACAAATAAAATTCCCTCAAGTCAATATTAGAAAAATATTTTTATAAGTTTGTTTGTCATTTTATTTTAAAAATTTCTTTGCTTTGTTGGAAAAAGTTAGCAAATTAAAAAAAACGAAGGAGATCTAAGAAAAAAAAAACCCCAAAAAACAAACTGTACAAGCCAAACGATCTGCGTGTTTCCATAACGTTATGTCTATAATGAAAAGTTAGAAAAACGAAATAATTTTATTAAAGGAAAAAAATGTCTTTTTTACTTGAAAAAATGTTTTTGGTTTTGTTTTTTGTTTTTTGTTTTTTTCTTTTATATTCTTGCTAAGATTTCTCTAAAAGTTCTATATTCTGAGAATCGCGTGATTATTTGATTATTTTATAAAATCTGGCCCATCCCAGACAGAATCGAGTTCCAATCGATCAACAAATCTATTACAGACATTTTCATTAATTGCTCAATGGTTATTGAACTGTTCTAGAGGTGTCAGTACTGTTACCGGCAAAAAAAACAAACAAACAAAACAACAACAAACAACAAACAAACACCCCCACCAAAAGTTTGCAATCAGAGTTCGAATTTCAACAGATGTTATTTGTGTTTACTTGGTATCAATTCTAGTGTACTGAGTTGACTAATTTTTCTGTTAATGTTTTCTAAGAATTTACTGATGTTTGTTTGGTCTGAAGTACAGGTCACAGATTGCTCACACTACCGCCAGTTCCTTACTGGTAATCGTTCTTAGTACAGAATGATTGTCATATTTACCAACCCCTCCGCTCGGGTAGGATATGACACAAGGTCAATTTTTTTAAGCGGAGTTTAACAGGTTTGAATTCAGAGTTTTCCTTCTCCTAGACTAGTTGCCTCACCAAGGCTAAAGAACCTAGTTTGTCCTACTATTTACCCATATCTGGAGGGAGAATAATAGGATTCATACCTTTCCCAAGGGTATTAGTGCTATGTGAAATGCCATCAGTCTCATCGGGGATTTGAACTCGTGTCGCTGTGTCCATTTCGTACAATGATGACCATTAAACCACGGGCACCTGATTGTTGTATACCCACGATTTACGCAATTAAATTTACGAACCAAACACTTTCTTATACAAATATATCTCTCCATTTATTCTCGAAAATGGCCCACAGTTGGTTGTTAGTTGAGAGATAGATGGGGAGACATATACTCAGAGAGAGGACTTCTCCATCCCATATCTTCTTCTGCGAGCCAGAGGGTGCCAACGCTTGCACCACTTTGCAAGCTCGTCAGAGACGCCTCTGACCGACTGCATGTCCCACGCTCGACTCCGATTCTCTGCACTCTATCTAAATCTGACCACATTGTTCTCATCACGTGGTCTCCTTCCGGTTATACACCTGTTGGATCCGACCGCCCTGATGTGCTATCATATCCCTGTTTACTCATCACAGCGTGACAGCTTGTCAAAGCACACGGGGTCACTTGGAACGAACCAAAAATTTATGTCATATGTTATATGACATGATTGATTGATTGATCTTAACGGCGTGTCAATTCGTATGGGATTATTTTATGATTGAGAACTGCGTAGATTGTACATTTATATTTACATTTTTGTGTAGCTTGAATTTTGTTTTAGATAAGATGATATGAAATATTCCAACCAAATGCATGTGATTTTTAAACGGATCTATTTAACCCATAGTTGGGTCCCTAACAGATATAGCCCAGTCGGCTAGGGCTGTAGAATACACTGACTTCTGAGGGGTAAGACCCCCACTCACCTAACGAGTGTTCTAGATATGACACAAAATAATTTGATGGTGAGGTTCCAGTAATGCTGAAGCTTTGGGGAATGTGGAGTACCCCTTTATTGCCATCGCTCTTAGGTTCACACTAACCCAGAGTGGTAGCACCTGGTAGGGTCCTATCTATGGGTCAAATAGAACTGTTTGACATTTAAAGTGAAACCAAACAAATAGCATCCTAAATTGAATTGCTTGAAATAGAACTGTTTGATCTTTAGATAATTTGTAAGCAAATAACTGATGTTTAATTGAATTGTTTGTGATACATAGCAATACTTGAAACCATTTAACTTTGTTGAATTATTTTTACAAATCATATATATATATATAAATATAAACCGGTTTTGGCATTAAATAACCTAAAACGATTTATATGCCGTAAAATCCAACCGAACGAAACCAACCTAACAGGTACAACCACTTTTCATCAAAGTGGAACGGGAAGTATTGGCTATACGGGAGTATTCCACACGCTCCAGGTCTCAGGAACTGGACCCTCATGCAGTATTGCATCATGCCAAGGACACTCCATATTTTGGGGGTGGGGGTATTAGCCATCAGCAGGAGATAAGATTTATCTATTCTAAACCCTAGTTACGAGGAGACCTAAGTACTGGACCGGTTCATTGGGCTAGTGGGTAGAGTTTTCGCCACTGCTCCGGGAGACCTACGTTCAATCCCAGGTCGCGTCATACCAAAGACTTTAAAAATGGTACCCGATACCTCCTTGCTTAGCTTTCAGCAATATAAGGTTCGTATCAAGGATAAAGTGGAGCATTCCAGGGAAAGGAGTAGCACCCTCCCCTACACCTCGGTGTTGTAGCTATAGAAAAAGGAGCCTTCGGGTCGCCCTCGACTAAGGCCGACAACTTTACTTTACTTATTATTTAGAAGAAACATACTTTGAGTATGATTTCACGGTATTAGCGTTTAAGAAGTAGGTATCCCTTAGTTTTAAACTTGCTAAATTTTTTTTTCAACGAAGCGTACAGTTGTTTTCTCGTCCTATAAAATTTTCTCATTCTCAAAATTTTTCCCAAACAAAATGCAACCAACCATGTAGCTACAGTCAAAACTACAAAGAGAAAACTAGTTGCGCCTAAACTAAAAAAAAAGCTAATAAAAAACGGAAATGTAACAGAAAAATGAGACGTAGAAGAAAGAAAGAAAGAAAAAAGAAAGAAAGAAGGAAAGAAAGAAATTTAAATTCTGGAAATAAGATTAAGATTAAGAGAAAGAAATTAAAAAGAGCAAAAAAAAAAAAAACACAAAAAGTTGAATAAAGAAAGCAAAAGAAAGAAAGAGTAATTGGAAAAGAAAGAAAGAAAGAAAGAAAGAAAGAAAGTGTGAAAGTAAAAGAAATAAAAGAGTATTATAACAAATAACGAATAAAAGCTAAAGAAGAAAGAATAAAAGAAAGTGTGTGTATGTGTGTGCGTGTGTGTGTGTGTGTGAGAGAGAGAGAGAGAGAGAGAGAGAAGGAAGAAGAAAGAAAGAAAGCGTAATAGGAAAAGAAACAAAGAATCAAAGAAACAAAGAAAGAATAAGTAAAAGAAATAAAAGGGTTATAGCAAATAAAGAAAGAACAAAAAAAGAGTTATAGGAAAAGAAAAGAAGAAAGAAAAAAGAAAGAAAGAAAGAAAGAGAAGGAATAAAAGAAAGATAAAAGTGTTATAGCAAATAAAGAATGGGTAATAATGAACAAAGAAAGAAAGAAAGAAAGAATAAAGAAAATGGTTATAGCAAAAGAAAGTAAGCATAAAAGTTGGTTGGTTTGGTTTTATAGCTTATCCACCTTAGTAGGTAATTTAATAATTAATATATATATATATATATATACATATATACGTATGTGTGTGTGTGTGTGTGTGTGTGTGTGTGTGATTTTTAAACATATATTTTATAGGTAACCGTATTTTTAAACGTGCCAGAGGTTATTTGTTTTTACAGAGTTGAATGGTTTAAAGTATTGCTGTTTAACACTTATAATTTTATTTGATATTAATCATTTTGTTTGTAGATTTGAATGGTTTCACGCATTGGTGTTTAACACTAATAATTCTATTTATCAATTATTCCTATCAAATTCAAGGCGAATCAAATGTTTCAACTGTAGTAACGGATTAATTAGTTCTTTTTGACCCAAAAAGACCTCAACAGGTACGACACTATGGGTAAACGTGGACTTGGGAGTAATATAAATTAAGAGATACTCCACATTCCCCAAAGGTTTAAAACTAGAGCCTCACCATCAGATGGTTGTGTGTTCGACCCAGGATACACATCGTGGGTAGGGAGTCTTACCCTCCTGCAAATGTGCAGTCGACGTATTCTAGTGCCCAAGCCAACTAGGGCTAAATGATAATAGGAAAAGAAAGAAAGAAAGAAAGAAAGAGGGAAGTAAGAAAAAAAGGAAAGAAATTAGAGAAAGGAAAGATAAGTAGGAAGGGAAGGAAAAGAAGGAAAGACAGGATGAAGAAGAGAAATAAAGAAGAAAAGAAAGAAGGAAGAGACAAAGAGAGAGAAAAAAAAGAAAAAAAGTTTAGTTGAAAGAGAGGAAAGAGGACGAAAAGAAAGAACAAGGAATATAAAAGAAAACGGAAGATAGTTGAAAAGAAAAGAGGAAGAAAATAACGACAGAGAAGGATGTAATAAAGAAAGACGAGAATTTCGGATGCAGATGATGGAGGGAAGGAAAGAAAGAAGGAAGAAGCTAACAGAAAGAAAGAAAGGAAGAAAGAAAGAAAGGAAGAAAGAAAGAAAGAAAGGAAAATTAACTCAAGAAGAAAGGAAAGAGAGAACGAAAGAAGAAAGAAAGAAGGGAAAGTAAAGAAGGAATGGTGATAGGAAGAAGGAAAAAGGTAAAAGAAAGAAAGAAAGAAAGAGAGAGAGAAAGAAAGAAAAAGTGAATGGAGGAAAGAAAAAAGGAAATAAAAAGAAATAAGAGAAAGAAGGAAATAAAAGAAAATAAAGAAGGAAATAAAGAAGAAAATGAAGCAAGTGAGGAAAAAGGAAGAAGAAAAGGAAGAAGGAAGGGAGAAAAGAAATATATGAAAGAAAGTGTCACGAAGAAAAGTTGGAACGAAAGAAAATATTAGAAAAGAGAGTATGAAAGAAAAAAAGAGAATTTACAATTTATCAACGAAGAAGTAAAATACGAAAAATAAAGAATGAAAAATAAAGTGGAGATAATTGTTTTCAGTGATCTGAATAAAAAAATGTCACATCGATCTAATTCAAGAATAACTTTAAAAAAAAAGGATCTTATTCAAAATTTAATTTTGCTCTGAGATAGGACAATATATGCCATTTTGTTTTATTATTGCAATCACTTTGTTTTAAAGATTTATATCGTCCAAATGTTTTCCCTCAAAAGCTGTACTCTCGTTAAACCTCACTCTGATATTAATAGAAGTTTGTATCTGAAACATTTCTCAGCTTCGGAATGTAAATACTAAAATAGATAAATCTGATTCATAATTAGATTTTACAATGGGAAAGGACAATATTGGCTAATTCATAAATTCGTGTTACCATGACTAGAAAATCAGGCAAGCACAGTGCGTGACTTACGGTACCACTGGACCGCTGTATCGACCTTATTAGCTTTCATCCTATTTACCAACCCCTCCGCTCGGGTAAGATATAACACAAGGTCAGTTTTTAAGCGGAGTTTAACAGGTTTGAATTCAGAGTTTTCCTTCTCCTAGACTAGTTGCTTCACCAAGGCTGAAGAAACCAGTCTGTCCTACTATTTACCCATAGCTGGAGGGAGAATAATTGGATTTATACATTTCCCAAGGGTATTATCGACCTTATTAGCTTTCATCAGCAGTGTATACATGCTATATAATCAAGGAATGATTTTTTTTATATTAATCATTTTTCGTTAATTATATTTTATCATTCAGTTTGGTTGGGTTTTGAACTATTCGTTCAGGTGTATAGTCAATTGGGGCAGTTTAAGCTCGAGCGCAAAGGATATGACAATCACCGTTGTCATAATAAACCCCCACACAGGAAATGGGGCTAGCGTGTGGATGACGTCATCCTCGGAAGAGATGGTCCTGAGAATTTGAGGATTTTAAAAGAGACTCAGATTGGACCATGGAGTCGAGTAGTTGGGGATTCGGCAATTGAGTCGAAGAATTGAGTTTTTCGGATCTTTACCGGCAGAGATGAATTGAGATCTTAAACACCACGAGATGTGCCGAACGTGGGGGTGGGGTTAGCATAGTATGATTACGAAAGACTTTTAAGAATTATGTCTCTCTCCTCGTGTCGAAGAACCGAAGTGAGAAATTTATAAACCCTTTCGTATCTGAACAACAGAGTCCGCCTGTTTTCACCTGGGTTTTGCATTTGTAAATGTGTTTGTATCACAGTTGGGATTGATATCAATATGTATGGTTATACAACATACAGAGATCTCCCCTACTGGAGATCGAACCAGAGTCAAAACTCTACCACAAGCTACTGATCCACATCGCCAACAAGCGATGCCAAATTAACTAGTCATGATAAATGCGGGGTCAATTAACCTGATGTGTCTTTTAGTTACATCCATACTCTCACAGAGGACACGGTCTCCTCCAGAGCTACGTCTTTCCCAGAAGATTAGAGGTACATGTCCGTGTAATTATAACCACATGGGAAAAAATAGATAGACATTCTTTTAAAGAGAAGAATTATATCACAAGTTTAGATATATGTAAATTTGATCGAATTTACATAATTCCTCTATTTAAAAACGAAAAAAATATATTGGCTAATTTGTTTTGTTATCCTTTTGTTTAGGAGATCATATGGTCCAAATGTCGGCCCTTACTGGATGAACATTTCCCCCAATGAAGTCCTCAACACTCGCTTTGTCATTATCTCTGGCATTTCTCCGATTTCATGACAAACAGAATCTTTCAGTTCGTGCAGCTCACATTTAAAGGTTTGAGCCTTTTGATTGGTTGGTTTGTGTTGGGTATCACCTACTTTTTCAGCATAATGAGCTGTTCCATCTGCCATATATGGCAGTAGCGGAGATCAGTCTGGGAAGGATAAGCCTACGAGTCAGACCAGAAGAGCCGTTCCTATTGTTGAAGTATATCCTTACTCTATCACTAATACTATGTTCTTATTACTAGCAGTCTCTCTCTTGTAAATACTCTTTCCTGTAAATATAACTATTTTCCTTACATATCGTCGTTTGTCTTATTATTATTACTACTTGTATTCACTAACCTGAACACAACAGTTTGTTTTACGGTGTATCAACCCTTTAATAAAAGAAAACGGCTTCGAGCTGACAAAGAAAAGAAGCAGAAGGTAACCTACAAAAACAATTACCGACGCCGACTACACCGATGACATAGCGATACTGGCAAATACACCCAACCAAGCCGAAACACTACTGCATAGTTTAGAACGAGCCGCCGCAGGCATTGGCCTCCATGTCAATGCATACAAAACTGAATATATTTGCTTCAATCAAACAGCCGATATTTCCACACTAGAGGGAAGCTCTCTGAAACTGGTAGACAAATTCACCTACCTAGGAAGCAGTATCTCATCAACCGAAAAAGACATCGACACACGGCTAACGAAGGCATAGACAGCTATCGATAAGCTATCGATCATATGGAAATCAGACATGACCGATAAAATGAAACGCAGTTTCTTCCAGGTAGCGGTCGTATCGATACTGCTGTATGGATGCACTACTTAGACGCTAGTATACGGCTGGAGAAGAAGCTAGACGGTAATTACACAAGAATGATGCGAGCAATATTGAACAAGTCCTGTCGGCAACACCCTACAAGGCACCAACTATACGGCCACCTGCCTCCTATCACGAAAACTATCCAAGTTAGACGAACCAGACAAGCAGGACACTGCTGGAGAAGCAGGGACGAGCTCATAAGTGATACTATTTACCAACCCCTCCGCTCGGGCAGGATATGACACAAGGTCAGTTTTTGAGCGGAGTTTAACAGGTTTGAATTCAGAGTTTTCCTTCTCCTAGACTAGTTGCCTAACCAAGGCTGAAGAACCTAGTCTGTCCTACTATTTACCCATAGCTGGAGGGAGAATAATTGGATTCATACCTTTCCCAAGGGTATTAGTGCTATGTGAAATGCAATCAGTCTCGTCCAGGATTTGAACTCGTGTCGCCGTGTCCAATTCCTACGACGATAACGACTACACCACGGGCACATAAGTGATGTACTCCTATGGACCCCCACATATGGCCAGGCAAAAGCAGGACGACCAGCTCGAACATACATACAGCAGCTGTGTGGGGATACAGGATGTAGCCCTGAAGACCGGCCAGAGACGATGAACGAAGTGGCGAGAGAGGGTCAGGGATATCCGTGCTAGCGGCAAGACATGATGATGATGATGATGATGATGATGAACCCTTTTCGGGTCATTTAATGCCGGATTAAACTTCAAACAATTCAATTTAGTATAAGTAGAGTTTTTGTTTACAAACAGTTGTCAAAACAGTTCTATTTCAAACTGTTCAGTTTATCATTAGTACGCAGTTTCAATGTCAAAATCAGTTCTATTTCAAACAATTTAGCTTAGCATAAGTACACAGTTTAGTTCTATTTCAAAACAGTTTAATTTCAATCAATTCAATTTAGCCTAAGTACACAGTTTAGTTCTATTTGACCCATAGATAGGACCCTATCAGGTGCTACCACTCCGGGCCAGAGTGGACCTGGGAGCGATGACATTGAAGGGGTACTGTGCATTACCCAAAGCGCCAGTATTACTGGAGTCTCCCCCTCGGATTATTTAGTGTTATATCCTGGACTCTCTGCAGAGAAGCAGCCGGTGTATTCTACAGCCATCGGCCTACTGGGCAGTTGAGCTTTTTGTATCCCCTCAGGATCAGAAGTGATCACAAGGAGATAAATCAGATAAGTGAGTTGGTCATGGGATGTCACCAGGTGATTAAATAAAAAAATTATCCCCGGACTTACATAGATGCCTTTGTCAATTGGCAGACTTCTTACGATCTCTCTGTTACTGACGCCTGTGAGACAGTAATTCTAAAACCGAAATAACATTCACCGGACATGAAGTCTCCATAAGAGGCGTGTTCAAAAAGTATCGTGACTGAAGTGTGAAACAAAAATAAACATTGTATGAAACGCTGATTTTGGGCAATATAGACTTCTTTCATTACAAACCATGGAGACCCTTAGACTTTTACAAGCATAAAGCTGGAACACCTGGGCCTCATCAAGAAGAAATACAAAAACCTGTACATTCACACACACACACAAACACACACACACAATATATATATATATATATATATATATATATATATATATATATATCAAAATCAATTTGTCCACAAGTAGATTTATTTTCTAAGCTATTTACTTTTTCTCTACGTGTTTCCAGTGTTTTCACTTTCATCAGGAAGATTATAATGTTTGAGGGACGTGCTGTCTTTGATTTATATAGTTCCGACTGTTTTGATATTTTTGTTCTTTGTAATTCCAGGATTTTTGTCTGAGAATTTTCAGGTCGCATTACTACGCTAATTGTCCGTGACAAATTTTCGTTTCTCTTTCTTTTTTTTCCTTCTTCTCTTTTTTTCCTCTTTTTTTCTTTTTAGAAAAGTGTATTCCGTATGTTTGCATGTAAAAAGAAAATGAAAAGGAAGAAAAAAAAGAGAGAGAAAGAGAGAAACAACACCTGCAGAGACGAATATTTGTCACGGACAATTAAGGCAATAAGGCCACCTGAAAATTCGCAGACAAAAATCCTGGATTTAAAAAGAACCACAACCTTATCAAAACAGTTGCCACTACATAAATCAAAGGTCGACGCCACAATCAAACATTGATAATTTTCCTGATGAAAGTGTAAGCACTGGAAACACGTGTAGAAAAAATAACTTAGAAAATAAATCTACTTGTGGACCTATCCATTTTAAAATATAAACTTTTTCTCTCATTGGACAAACAATATTTATATATGTGTGTATGTGTGTATGTGTGTCTGTGTGTGTGTGTGTGTGTGTGTGTGCGTGTGTACTCCAACCCCTTTGCACGAGCAGGACGCGACACATGGTCAGTTTTTATGAACGTAATGGCGATTTGTTTTTATTTTAATTTTTTTTTTTAATATGGAATTTTGCTTCATTTATACATATTTGATTATGATCATAGTTATTAATATAGCCAACTTTTTAAATTGCACTTTTTTAAATAATCATTTGTTTGCACACGGTTAAAGGATATGAAGTATTCCTATCTAATACAAATAATTTTCACGCAGTTATATGGTTTCAAGTATCTTTATCTAATATCAATCATTTATTCCCAATTATATTGTTTCAAGTAACTATTCCTATTTGATAATAATAGCCGTTTCTTTTCAAACTGTAATATTGTATCAAATATTCCTTTAAAATACTTATAATTTGCACTAAGCAATATGATTTCATGTATTTTTGTTCCATGATGAATATATTCAGACTCATTTGAACCACAGGTGGTACCCTAGCTATCTACGAGAACCATTAAATAAGTTTCCAGACTTTTTTCGTATGGGCACTTTTACTGATAGTACACACATGAACCACTAGTCCCTTTCGGAGTAATCTCCTCCGGCTGCAACGCACTTGTTGTACCGTTCCAACAACTTCTGGAAGGCCACATGGAAGTCCTCTTGTGTGAACGTGTCAATGATCTTCGTCACAGCCTCTTTCATCTCCTCAATTGTCTCATAACGACAGCCTCTGAGCTGAGGGAATTAACAAATGTCACGGGGAGTAAGGTCTGGACTATAGGGAGGGTGAGGAACTGTCTTGATACTCATCTTGGTCAAATAGTCTGTGACAAGGATGGAGTTGTGGACTGGTGTATTGTCCCGCTGGAAATGCCACTGACCCGATTTGAAGAGTGCTGGCCTCTTCCGACCAAATCTTTTCCTGAACTCCCTTAAAACCTCAATATAGTAACCCTGACCCTAACCCTAACCGTTTGGCCAATCAACTCTGGTGTATAGACTTCCTTACTCCTCCCACACCTCTCATCATCCCTCACAGACTCCCTGCCATCCTTGAATCTCTTATGCCACTCATAAACTGATGCTCAATTCATGCATTATGGTCCAAAAGCAGTCTAAAGCTTTCCATACGTTTCTGTGGCATCTTTTCCAAGTTTAAAACAGAATTTTATTGCATATCGTTCTTCTAAAGTCCAGATTGCATTTTTGAAATTCACCAGATGTGATAATCAGGCTTTACCAGGGTGTATTCCAATTGCTGCTGTAGCTGTTGATTTGAACCTGAAATCATAAATATTGATCAGTCATCTCATAAGGTATATAGCAATAAGATACTGAATTTTCAAGAGTCTACGACAATTTTAAATGCCTGTACAAAAAGGACTCAAAAAGTATTGAATACACCTCGTATCTATCTATCTATCTATCTATCTTAGTCTCATCATATCTACCTATCTGTTTACTCGTTAGTTAGCTCAGCCTATTGGTATTTATCAAATAATCTATCATTGAATTTATTGCAGGCTTTTTCTATTTATCTGTCTATCTATCCATCTATCTATCTATCAGTCATTATTCATTTATTTTGTTTTGGGGAAAATATGAATGGGGAGATATCTATTAATAATTCAATTTCATTTTGATCTTTTCGAAAGATTTTTCTTATCCCAATGCGGACCGAATTCCATTGTCTTCTTGAGATTGATCGGTGTTTTAAAGAATCTAATCCGATCTCCTCACTACACCTCAAACTGATCAATTTTTAATGGAGCTCTCATAAAACTGTACATTTTCTGCTACAATTTTCACTTGTCCGACATCCTCAATCTTAAATGATAAAATTGCTAGAAGCAATTTTCGCCTATTATATTTTCAAATTTTGAGCGTACTAAATCTGATTCAAGCCTTTATGAAGTCAATTTTTAAAAAATAGACGTTATAAGAATTCCATCACCAAACATGACACCAGAAGGTCTTCAACAACTGCAACATAATTCTTTTTATAAACATATTCGTTTATTGTGTTCATATATACATCTTACAGGATTAAACAATAAAATAATTGTAGTTTCGATTTCAATAAAACTAGTATTTTATTGGAACGGAGAGATATTTATGGGTGAGTGTTGCTGGCTTTGACAGGTATCGAAACACACCCCTCACCTATGTATGTATATATATGTATATGTATATGTATGTGAGTGTTTGTCTGTCAGTATGTATGTACGTGGCTGTCTATATATATATATATATATATATATATATATGTCTCTGTATATTTACACACACACACACACACACACACATATATATATATATATATGTATATATATATACCAAACACTCCGCTTGGGCAGGATATGACACAAGGTCAATCATTAGGCGGAGTTTGACAGATTTGAATTCACAGTTTTCCTTCTCCTAGACTAGTTGCCTCACCAAGGCTGAAAAAACTACTCTGCCTTACTATTTTCCCTTAGCTGGATGGAGAATAATAGGATTCATACCTTATCCAAGGGTATTAGTGCTATGTAAAATGTGATCAGTCTCGTCTAGGATTTGAACTCGTGTCACCGTGTCCCTTTCCTATGACGATAACCATTACACCACGGGCACCTCATATATATATATATGTATATATATATATATATATGTTGGCTGTTTGTGTTTTATGGTATTGAAGGTTATTTTATTCCAAATCCATTTTTATAAAGATAATCAGTTCTATTTCAAACATTTCAAATTCGCATGAGTATGCAGTTTCATTGTCAAAAACATTTCTATTTAAAGCCATTCAGTTTATTCAAACAGTTCTATTTTAAACAATTCAGTTTAGTACAAGTACAGTTTTTGTCCATACACAGTTTAATGTCAAAGTAGTTCTATTTCAACCAATTCAGTTTAGCATAAGTACGCAGTTTAGTTCTATTTGACCCATAGATAGGGCCCTATCAGGTGTTACCACTGTGGGCCAGAGTGGACCTGGGAGCAATGGCACTAAAGGGGCACTCCTCGTTCCCTAAAGCACCAGCACTACTGAAGGCTCACCATTTGATCGTTTTGTGTCATATCTAGAACGTTCGTTGTGTGTGTGTGTGTTTTTTTTTACCCCTCTGCAGAGATGCAATCGATGTATTTTACACCCCCAGACGACTGTCTATATATATATATATGTTTGTATACATGAGTGAACATATATATATATTATATATATATATGCGTATATATATATATATATAGATGGTTGTATGTATGTATGTATGTATGTATGTGTACATCTTTGTATGCATGTGTCGGCATGTATGTATATATGTATGTCTCTATATGTGTTCATATCTATGAATTTCTTTTTCATCATACAACGTGTGAAAGCACGTGCGATACCATGTTCTCATCGGCCGCCATCCAGGGGTGATAACACAGTTTCGGTAGCTCAAGGCAGTACTGCCACCCTTGGCGCTACCAAGCAACTTTTGCCACCGGACAGGGTATTAAGAGAATCATATGTATATATATATATATATACGCCAGATCAATTAAATGCAGAGACTATATTGGACGTTAATCTTCATTTTCTGAGTGCAGTTTGTGATTTAAAAAACGCGTTTACTTTCAGCGGTTGATGTTATTACGCGTTTACACTAACCGTTTCTTACGTAATTAAACGGGAAAGGTGGTTCCGCGTGTATTACCTTCGTGCTGAAAACGTTCTCGCTTTCGACCAAATCCAACTTGATGCATATCGCGCCGTGGTCTGAAGACGATTCGAGGCAACTTTCAAACTGCGGCCAGTGATTCCTATTTTTGAAAGAAACGAAATGACTGAGTGTCCTATAAAACCACGACAACCAACCTCAATAGGAATCACATGGCATATCCAACCCTTTTCCACGCAGTCGGCACGCAGTGACTCGTAGCGGTTTTTCTTCCGCTCGTGTGCTTCCTCCCGGTTTTCTTCCCTAGGGTCAGTCAATTCTTTGAGGAGGACACTCGTCTTTGAATCGGACCATGCTACAATGTCCGGCTGCTTTTCCGTTTGAATAATGTGAACTGGAAATTGTAGAAATGTCTTGAGATCTGCTAAAACTTTCCAGTCACTAGCTCCGTTCAGTAGCTTCAAGTTAGGATTTTTTTGTTTCCTCATAAGACATTCACCTTCCTTGAGAGGGTGAATGTCCTGTGTGTATATATGTGTATATATATATATTTGCACGTATATATACATGTATGTATATATGTATGTACATGTATATATGTGTATATATGTGTATGTATGTATATAAGTATGCATATATGTATATATGTATCTATGTACACGTATGTATGTACGTATGTGTCTTTATGCATGTATATATGTATGCATGCATGTATGTCTCTCTCCCTCTCTCTCTCTATATATATATGTATGTATGTATGTATGTATATTTATCATTCAGCGTTTTCGGACTATTGTCTTCATCTTTATGGTTATATTCACAACATTTCGGCCGATATGTCCTCCCGCCTTCTTCAGGTGTTTGTCGAACTTCTTTATAGACTATCATCTGTGGGTTCATGCCTTTCCCAATTATGTGCTGAATTTTAATGTAGAGTTTATGAAGTCAATGAAAACGAAGACAAACGTTATAAAAATCCCATCACCAAACTTAGCGCCAGAATTTAATAGTATTCGTTGTCAGAACTTATAAATATAATGGTTTATAAAAAAAAGGCCAAAAACATTCTGGTACGCGAACGTATATTTGGTGGCGACACAGCCTTCGAGGCACGAAACGACCAAGATAGTCAGGAAATAACCATTGTTTTTTTTCCAAATTTGTAAAGGAATTTGCGCTGATAATTAACCTCAAGAAACCCGTAGTTATGTATTTGCCCCCGGGTGTCCGAAACTACTGGGGGTCCCGAGGGCCCCTTCGGCCGGGTGTGGCTTTCCCTACCACATCTCGTCTCTAACTCATCTTTTCTCCAACTCTTGACTTCCTGTCTTGACCGAATTATATAATAGTTCAACGGCCACTCAATCGCCCACTCAATTTTTGGAATGTCATGTTTGATCATCATCAAGCGGAAATAACTGTCATGCAGTTCACAGGTCACTCTCTTCCGGTGCATCAGTCGATGAGTGTACCATAGGCTTTTACCCTGTCCCATTTCGTCAGCCAAATCCGTTTACGCGATTTCTTTCGAATGTGTCACTTCCTTCCGGTGCATCACTTTGGAATGGCATGTTTGGCCGGGTCGAAGGTCAATATATACCACTTCGTGATCTCAAGACATTGACCAAGACATACAGATAGAGAGCCAAATACTAAACCCAGGTAAACAAATTCAAATTCGAGGATCATTAAATTAGTTTCCAGACTTTTTTTTATTGATAATACACACATAAACGCTTGTCCCCTTCGTAGTAATCTCCCCCGGCTGCAATGCACTTGTTGTACCGTCCCAAAAACTTCTGGAAGGCCCCATCGAAGTCCTCTTGTGAGAGCGTGTCAATGACCTTCGTCACAGCCTCTTTAATACCCTCAATTGTCTCACAACGACAGGCTCTGAGCTTAGGAAATAACCAAAAGTCACATGGAGCAAGGTCTGGACTATAGGGAGGCTGAGGAACTGTCTTGATTTCCTAGGTTTTTAGTAGGCGGAGGAAGCGAGACTGAATCAAAAAATATCTTTCCATAAACACTTAATGTGCAGTGTACCGTACCATCGTTCTCTCGGTCCTCCTGTACGGCAGAGAAACTTGGATAGATCCATGAAGTTTTTCATGTCTATATGATGCATTACTTGCCCAAAGTACTTAATGTCAAGTAGTGGCGTTATTTCCCAAATACGTTCAACCTGGAGAAATCTAAACTCCCTGACATGTGTGATATACTCGAACGAAGATGGACTTGCTATTTGAAAATTCTTGAGGATGGTAGACTGACAAAACAGATTCTGTACTCTCAACTTAGAGAAGGGTCACGCAAAATTTGCAGAGCAAAATTCATGCGTAAGGACATCATTAAATGAAACCTGGGGGTCAGGAATATCTCTTTAGAAAATTGGCAATACCTGTCCCTAAAATTAAGAAAAGGGAGTAAAAAATCAGCATGGCGTCATCATTGGACATGATTGACAGCTAGTAGTAGCAGTAGTAGTAGCAGTAGTAGTAGTAGTAGCAGTCGTAGCGTTGTATACATTGATAGATCTTACCGGATTAAGCAACTATATAATTGTACTTTCGATTAAAAAAAAGGTGTAGTATTTCATCGAGAAAGAAAGAAAGAAAAAAAGAAATTGAGAAAAAAAGAAAGAGAGAGAGAGAGAGAGAGAGAGAGAGAGAGAGAGAAATACAGAGATAAAATGTGAGAGACAGAATAAGAAAGAAAGTGTAAGAAAAAAGTGAGGAAGAGAGAAAAAACAGAGAGTGAGAAAGTGAGAAAAAACAGAGAGTGAGAAACAGGGAAAGAGAGAGAGAGAGAGAGAGAGAGAGAGAGAGATAAAGAGAAAGAAAATAAAGAGAGAGAGAGAGAGAGAGAGAAAGAGAAAGAGAAAGAAATACAGATAGAGAAAGAATGTGAGAGAAAGAATAAGAAAGAAAGTGTAAGAAAAAAGTGAGAAAGAGAGAAAAAAAACAGAGAGTGAGAAACAGGGAGAGAGAGAGAAAGAGAAAGAGAAAGAAATACAGAGAGAGAAAGAATAAAGAGAGAGAAAACAGAGTGAGAAACATGGAAAGAGAGAGAGAGAGAGATAGAGAGAGAGAGAGAAAAAGAGAGAAAGAGAAAGAAAATAAAGATAGAGAGAGAGAGAGAGAAAGAGAGAAAGAGAAAGAAAATAAAGAGAAAGAGAGACCTGGGCTGTGACATATATTAGGTGAAATCCATCAAAGTGTTGAGTGTTAAGATTTAATTTTTCCTACCCGGTTCGTCTACAAACACGTAGTGTAAAAGCTTTCGGTAGAATATTACCACTCCGTCTGTAAGGTCTAAGAAACGCCAACTGTATCATATTCAGAGGGATAAAATTCCTGCTCTCACTAAAAAATGATATGACCTTGGTATGATACCTGACTACATTCGATGATGAGATTCCATTTCGGGAGTTCAGAGGAGCATGGTGTCACACTTTTGTCATTATTCGAATTGATTGGACTTGTTAGAGACACATCATCATCATTAGGTCGTACCGCTCGCATGGATTTCCCTGACCCTCTCTCGCCACTCGTCTCTATCGTCCATTTCTTCCGGCAGGTCTTTTAGACTATATCCTGTGTCCATACAGAGCTGTTGTAGATAAGTTCTTGCTAGTCGTCAAACATTTACTTTTCCATGTAAGGGGTCCATTGAAGAACATCGCTTATGTGTTCGTCCTTACTTCTCCAGCAGTGTCCCGCATGTGTTTTTCGTCTAATTTGGATGGTCTTCGAGATGGGTGGTAGGTGGCCGTACATCTGCTGTTTTCTGGGATATTGCTTCCAGGATTTGTTTAATATAGCTCGTAGCATTCTTGGGCATTTGCCATCGAGCTTTTCCCCCGTGCGCTTAGTCAGCGTCCATGTGGTGCATCCTTATAGAAGTATCGACACAACCACTGCTTTGAAAAAATTGCGTTTTATTTTATTGGACTTCCATATGACCGATAACTTATCGATACCTTCGCTAGTTGCGTATTGATATCATTTTCCGTTGATGAGACGCTGCTACCGATGTAGGTTAACTTGTCTACTAATTTCAGAGGACCACCGTTTAGTGTGGCGATGTCACCCCTTTAATTAATGTATTAATTGTATTATGTTTTGTCTGCATTCACATGGAGGCTTATATCACCGGCTGATGGGTCTATTATGATTGATTAATTAATAGATGGGTTTTAACGGCGTGTCAAACCATCTAGGGTTATTTTTTGCTTAGATGTAAAAGAACTGCATTTACTGTAAAATTATTTAGACATTTTTGTTGTTGCTTAAAAGTTGTTTTTTTAGCACAAAGTTATATGATACCGAATTTCCTTATCTAAATTAAGTAAAGTTGGCGATTGTAGTCGAGGGTGACCAGACGGCTCCCTTTCCAATAGCTACTACACCGAGGTGTAGGGGAGGGTGCTACTCCTTTCCCTGGATTGCTTTACTTTACGTACCTTATATTGCAGAGTATTAAGCAAGGAGGTACAAAGTAACATTTTTTAAGTTTTTGGTATGGCACGACCTGGGATTGAACCCCGGTCTCCCGGACCATTGGCGAACACTCTACCCACTTTCCAATTAATAATAATCATTTCTTTTCATACAGTTATATGGCATCAAGTATTCCTATCGAATACGAAAACTTTGGAGCTGTAGATGACGCCCTAACAAATATTAACGAGCTGTGTACCTGGGCATTTAAGTGGAATTTCGTTTTCCCCAAATCTCCAGAATTTGAATCTCACTATAAGAAATTTGCTGGATAATCGATTTTTTTTTTTGGGGGGGGTTATTGGGGTCAGGATTCAGACAGTATATTCTAAGACCCCCCGGCTGCGCTATGGGTCAAATAGATCTGTTTAAAAATTATTTGATACCTGAAACCATAAAACAGTGTGAAAAATTATTATTAAATTGGTATCATTACTTAAAACCATACAAGTAAGCATAACTTGCTTTTATTTGATAAGAATACTTGAAACCATAGGATTGTACACAAATAAATGTATTAAGAATTTATAATTGTTTGCAAATTTTCACTCATTAATTACGTAGTTTTCAATCTTGAGCATGCAGAATTTGATCCAATAGTTGCTTGTATTTAATAACAGCTGAACCCGTATTGGTCAATTAACACCAAATCCTGTTTATGCATATATATATATATATATATATATATATATATATATATATATATATATATATATGTAATTCTTTTTCTATCTATCTATCTATCGGTCTAATATAATGCAATTCTTTTAAAATCTATCTAATGTAATTCTTTTTCTATCTATCTATCTATCTGTTATATACCCTACCTATGAATATTAATGTGTATGGCCCATTCCTCATAAATACGTTGGACGCTTTTGTTAGGGGTGAAAATATCCCAACTGCCTTTGGCGGTGATGTTTCACTCGGTGCCAGGGAAGCCTAGCAATCACGTCACGTGGCCAAAAATTATAGAGCCTCAGGGAGCCATCCTCATAAGCTCTAACCTTCCTCTGAGAGGCTAGATTCATCGTCTGATGTGTCCCTTTTTAGGGAATGCCGACACGGCACGGGGCATTTTTGGAACCGCCAGGCGTGTCTAAGTTACGGTCCAGCGCCCGGGCTCACTTTAAAAAGACCTTGTGCAGTACTCACCCAATCGGTGGGGCGCGCGACAAATAGTGAAAATATTCTTAGCAGACACCAATGGCTGTGGTTACCTTCTTCACGCAGCTGGCAGGTATTTTATTTTGTTAATGTTATAAACATTCCCTTTTCATTTCCACACTCCGTTTTCGTTATTTATCATTCAGTAACCTTTTTTTTTCAACACTATCTATCTATCTATCTATCTATCATTTTCGTGTTATATGGATCTTTCATTAAATTTATTAAAGATAGTGGTGTGTATGCTTTATAAAAACACGAAAGTAAAAGTCCACTCTTCGGATGGAGACAAAGACTACTTAGACATTGTCGCAGGTGTGCAATAAGAAGACACATTAGCCCCATACCAGTTTATCATCTGCCTAGACTACGTGTTTTGAACGTCTATTGATAAAATGAAAGATAACAGTTTCAAGCTGGCAAAGGAAAGAAGCAGAAGATACCCTGCACAAACAATTACGGATGCAGACTACGCCTATGACATAGCACTACTGGCAAATACACCCACCCAAGCCGAAACCTAGCAACGTAGTCTGGAACGAGCAGCTGCTGGCATAGGTCTCCATGTCGACGCAGACAAGACGTTATACATATGCTTTAATGAAAGAGGTGACATCTCCACACTAAATGGTTGTTCTCTGAAACTAGTGAACAAGTTCACCTACCTAGGAAGCAGTGTCTCATCAACTGAGACAGACATCAACATACGACGAACAAAGGCATGGAAAGCTATCGATAGGCTATCGGGCATATGGAAGACAGACCTGAACGATAAAATAAAACACGTTTTTTTCCAAGCGGCGGTCGTGTCGATACTGGTGTATGAATGCACTACATGGACGCTAACTAAACGTATGGAGAAAAAGCTTGATGGCAACTACACAAGAATGCTGGAAGCAATGTTGAACAAGTCACTGAGACAGCATCCGACATAGCAGCAGCTGTACGGCCACCTACCACCCATCACGAAAACTATCAAAGTTAGACTAACCAAACATATGGGACACCTCTAGAGAAGTAGGGACGAGCTCATTAGTGACATACTCATGTGGACACCTTCACATGGACGAGCAAAGGCAGGGCAACCAGCCAGAACCTATATAGAACAGCTCTGTGCCGATACAGGATGTAGCCTGGAATACCTACCGGGAGTGATGGACAATGGAGACGGCTGGCGAGAGAGGGTCAGGGATATCCGTGCTGATGGGATGACATGATATATATATATATATATATATCATGTCATCCCATCAGCACGGATATCCCTGACCCTATATATATATATATATATATTGTTCATGCATATATACTATACACGTATATAAATATACCATATATATTACTAATATGTATTGGTAATATATATATATATATATATATATATAAATATCAGATCAGATCAGATCAGAGGAAGGATCGAAACGATCCAGACCACAGCAGTGCTAAAATCGTTTAAAAGACTCGAAAGAGTTATGGAAAACTAGAGTAGGGCTGTTGTTTAGACTCCAGTAAGATATCACCATCTATTTATTAAAAAGTTAGGGACTCCAGTTGAATGTTTTAATAATCGACCAGGTGACTATGTAAAAGAAAAGAAACATAGATAAGAAAGAGATTCAAAAGAGAGTGAGAGGGGGAGGCACGATGAAAAGAGAAAAACGAATGCAAGAGAGAGAGAAAGGTAGGTTCCCGAAATCATAGAAAACGTATAAACAGCAAATCGGCAACGAATTCTGATTGGCTGAAGGGGCCCAAAACGGAAAAGCTGTTAAGAGTGGGCACCGAAAAGAAAACGAAAATATTTAGTTGGTTGCGAGACGGGACAATGTAAAGACCACAGTTAAAGACAAGCCACAATGATGGGAAGACAGCCGAAGGGAGCGCTCTGCGAAGGAGTCTCACGCCCACTGCGAAGCTATGAAGACTGAACTAGCGATGAAGCACGCGTAGGAACTTCAACAGAAAACGAGAAAGATAATTCAAGGTCTATGTCTGCTCTCTTTCTCCTGACGACGTGTTATTTCTCGTTGTCTAGTAAAAGACTCATTTTACAGATTCTGTTTCTTCGTCTCTTTCTTCGTCTACTAAAACCTCTAGTAGTGAATAAACGTTTGCATTAACAAAACAAGACGGTGTTTTTCTGTGCCCATCACATTTTCTCATCGCGAGGTTACAACAGGGTTCCAAATGACACTTTAGACGTAGCGCTACAAAGGATATAGCGAAAACCGTGGTTGTGCAAGCGTCTATGTGTAGTAGTAGTAGTAGTACAATCGTCTATAGTGACCATACTGGCATAAAGTTTAGGGAACCAACGCCTATAACCGTTACGCTATGTATCCCTAAACTTCTAAGGAGACAATCATCTGAAGGTTGCAGGCTCGATCCTGACTGCAGGCGAGTAACAATACATGAATACTTAACACTTTTACCTGGTTATAGCTAACGAAATCAGAACAGGCGACACCCGTGGATTCAATAAAGGACCTGGCTCGAAGTTCCGTGTAGGTTCCAGAGTTCGACAAACACTTGAAGAAGGCCAGAGGACATATCGGCCGAAACGTTGTGGAAATAACAATAAAGATGAAGACACTAGTCCGAAAACCCATAATGATAAAAGTCATCAAGCTTCGTCTCAGAAATTCAGACAACAAATACGAGAAAATTGATGACTATGCCCAATGCGATGACAGACTCTATTTGCCAAGAAAAGAAATAGGAAGAAGACTCGCTTGTGTTGGTGACTGTATTGATTCGTCAACACAAGGTCTGGGGAAGTGCATTAAAAAGAACAAAGAAATTCTACTTACAGTTTCCAGTATTAGCCATAGGAACAAAAGAGCAAAAAGAAAAACATTAAAAACAAGAAAACAGAATTGAGAAGAAAAATAACTGTTTGGATATTTCAAGCGACAAACAGGCGAGATTGCACTCGGGAAGACCTGAGCATAGCTCAGAAAGAAAGAAACTGAATTTATTTTACTTGCAGCACAAAACAACGCTATAAGGACCGCCTAATGATTAGAGTGTTCGCCAATGGTCTGGGAGACCGGGGTTCAATCCCAGGATGAGTCTTATCAAAGACTCAATAAACGGTACTTAATGCCGCCTTGCTTAACGCTTAGCACTATAAGGTAAGGATCAAGGATAAAGTGGAGCAATCCAGGGAATGGAGTAGCACCCTCCTCTCCACATTGGTGTAGTAGCTATTGAAAAGGGTGCATTCGGGTCAACCTCGACTAAGGTCGTCAACTTTACTTTTTATATTAAAGCGAAAATAGATAATACGCAACCGAATAGAATGTAGTGTCTGAAATGAAACGGTTAATCATATGATAAGCAAATGCAGGAAACAATCACAAAAAGAGAGAAGAACTTGGCATGAATGGGTGGGAACGATAATACACTGGGAATAGTGTAGGAGATTAGAATCTGAACTTTTTAACAAATGGTATATTGGCATAATGAGTAGAGTGTTCGCCAATGGTTTGGGAGATCGGCGTTCAATCCCAAGTTCAGTCATATCAAAAACTCAAATAATTGTACTTGACTCCACCTCGCTTAACACTCAGCATTATAAAGTAGGTATCAAGGGTAAAATAGAGCAATCAAGGGAAGGGGTAGCGCCCTCCCTTACACCTCGGTGTTGTAGCTATTGCAAAGGGAGCGTTTTTGATATGCACAAACCAGAATTTGTCGAAGAGAAAGTGTTATATAGCCAGATACGGATATGCAAAATGAACATATAATGTTCATATATATATATATATATATACATGGAATATAGGAATCTCGAAACACGAAAAACACTTAACGACTTCTTAGTTCAGGTACGAAACTTTTTTTTGTTACCTTTGAGTTAAAAGGATCTTCGACATAAGGAGAGAGATACACATTCTTTCTATTCTGGCTTTTTCATCCACCCCTCCCCATCTCGTGCGACACCCGCCACAAAGGCCATTGGCCTGGTTTCGGCGAGCAAGCGAAAGCCAACCGTCTTCTCCCGAGGCAGGACTCAACTCGACTCACTGACTTTTCAAAATCCCCAAAATCCTCCGCGCGCGCTTCCGGTGCATGACGTCATTCACATCCACTGGTCAACCTTTCTATCGGATTTTTATTTTGACATCTGTGAACGACACATCCTCCCCGCGCGTGCGTCAACACCTGTGCTCAAATTTGCACCTAACTAACCTATGTGCTGAGCCGAAAGATTCTCAGCCTAACTAAACCCAAAGGCATAAAACGAAATCCCTCGGCCATTATATTACAAAAGAAATTCATAAAACTATCTGGGATTTTGAGAAATAAAAAGATCGCATCATCCAGCGAAAACAAACCATCAAACGCTGGCGATGAAACACGCAAGAAGTAAAATAATAATAATAATAATATGAAGACGATTTGTAATTGGTACACTTGGAATAATCTCCAAAGGTTTGGTAAAGGGAGTAGAAGACTCAGAAATCAGAGGACTAGTTGAGACCGTTCAAACTACAGAACTATTAAGATCGGCCGAAATACTTAAAAGAGTTCTGCAGAACTGAAGTGACTTGTTGTCCCTTAAACTCCAGTGAAAGACTATTGGCTAACGATGGGGTGAAAAACTCTCAAGGAGTAACAATAATAACAAAAATAATAATAATAATAATAATAATAATAATAATAATAACTAAAAGATAGAAATTTTGGAAAAAATGAACACATAGAAAATATCAATTGACATTCGAGATTCTTTATGGCGTAGTAAAGAAAAAGAAAGAAAAAAAAAAGACAAGTCTAAATCGATGAAGCGACGAACCAGGAAAATAATGACATTGGACATCATTTTGCCTCCCAGGGACAAAACGGATAGACTGTAAATAAAGAAAGAAAAATGTTGCAGTAGAATGTGTCCAAACAGACAAAATTGAACCTGAAAATGACGTGAAATGATACTCAAAATCTGCCACAACGCTCCTTCCCAAAACAAACAAATAAACAAAATAAAAGCAACCCCCCCCAAAAAAAACCCCCAAAAACAAAACGATGGCCCCATCTGCTGGAGCAGAATACTCTGACTGCTTCTCTGTAAAGGGGTAAGACTCTCCCCACACACACACAAACTAGTTACCCAGTCGGCTGGGGCAAAAGAATACACCGACTGCACCTCTGCAGAGAGGTAGATCCCCGCTACAACGAGAGTCCTGGATATGACACTAAACAATCGGATGGTGAGGTTCCAGTAATGCCGGAGCTTTGGGGAATACGGAGCACCACTTCATTGCCATTGCTCCCAGGTCCACTCTGGCCCGAAGTGGTAGCACCTGACAGAGTCCTGTCTATGGGTCAAAGAGAACTAAAATGTGTACTTATGCTGAACTGAACCACTTGAAATAGAACTGTTTTGATATCCAAACTGCGTACTTATGCTAAACTGAATTGTTTGATTAGAAAGGTTTTCACATGTGTTGGGAAAACCATACTTATACTAAAAAGAATTGTTTTAATTAGAACTGTTTGACTAAACTGAATAGCTTGAAATAGAAATGTTTTTCAAAATTAAACTGTGTACTCATGCTAAACTGAATTGTTTGAAATAGAATTGATTATTTGTATAAAATAGATTTGGCATTAAACAAACTGCAAAGGTTGATATGCCATAAAAACCCAACCAACAAACCAACGAACCAACCAAGCGACCCCACCCACCCCAAAAAAAGATATACCGAAAATGTGCTGAGTAAATCAAAACCTGAAATCACTACGGAGAATTTTAAAGCCGCATAAGAATCTTCTTAAGGGAACAATCATTAATCAGAACAAATAGGCAAAATTCCAGAAATAAAGCAAATGGCTTCTCTTTAGCAAAAAGATTTGACACAGTAAAATACGACAACAAATGTTCTGCATTTAATTATCGCCGCTTATTTTTATTGGATCATCCCACCATAGCCAACTGGGAGTCTATAAATCTGATCTCTGGTTTCTCTCACCTTAATCTAATTATAATGATATTCAGTTTAATGTTTAGCCCCAGTGGGCCGGGGGACAGGGACTGTAGAATACATGGACTGCATCTGTGCAGAAGGGTTAAGACTCCCCAACGAGTGTCCTGGTAATGACATTAAACAATCTCAGCCCAGTCAACTGGGGCTATAGAATACATCGACTGCATCTCTCCCGTGGGGTAAGAACCCATTCCAACGAGTGTTATGGATATGACAGAAATATTTGGTGATGAGGCTCCAGTATAGCTTGAGCTGGGGGCAATTCGGAGCACCCTCTCATGTTATATAATTAAGGAATGTTTTTTTTATATTAATCATTTTTCGTAAATTATATTGTATCATTCAGTTTGGTTGCGCTTTGAAGAGTTCAGGTGTATAATCAATTGGTGCAGTTTACGCTCGCGCGCAAACGATATGACAATCACCATTGTCATAATAAACCCCCACACAGGAAATGGGGCTGGAGAGTGGATGACGAAACGGTCCTGAGAAATTAAGGATTTTGAAAAAGAGTCAGTTGAAGGTTGACATTGGACCATACAAACAGATAATTGAGTTCTCTGCCATTGAGTTGAGAGTTGGATTTGGATCATTAAAGATATAGTTGGGTTTTTCGGATCTCTACCGATAGAGATCTTAAACATCACAAGATGCGCTGCGCGTTGGAGGGGTCAGATAGTATGGTCATCATAGAAAAAATTGTGTCTCTCTCCTCGTGTCGAAGAACCGAACTCAGAAGTTAATAAAACCGTTCGTACCTGAACAACAGAGTTCACCTGCATTTGTATTTGACTGTATTTGAAAATGTATTTGTAGTATTGTTGTTATCGATATCATTATGGTTACGGCTATACAACATTCATTGTCATCGCTACTGGTCCACTCTGGCACGGAGTGGTAGCAACAGATATCAAAATACAACTGTTTGACATTTAAACAGAGTGCAAACAAAAGACTTATGCTAAAACTGAATTGTTTGAAATAGAACTTTCTAATTGTGCAAGTAAATCTTATGCTAAAATAAATTGTTTGATATAGAAGCGTTTGTTTATTTAACTGTGTGTAAACAGACGACTGATATTAATTTGAATTATTAGTGATACATAGCAATATTTGGAACCATTAAACGTTATTGACTTATGCTGAACTAAATTGTTAAAAATAGAACTGTTTGATCATTTGACTGTGTGTAAACAAATGACTGATGCTTAATTGAGTTATTAGTCCTAAATAGGAATATTTGAAACATTTAACTGTGCGCAAACAAATGATTAATCACCATCATCATTTTGTCATGCCATCAGCACGGATATCCCTGACCCTGTCTCACCCCCCTATCATTCATCGCTTCCTTCTGGTCCTTAGGGCTACAACCCGTATCCTCACAGAGCTGCTGTATGTAGGTTCCAGCTAGTCACCCTGCTTTTGCTCGGTCATGTGAAGGGATCCATAGGAGTACATCACTTATGGGCTCGTCCCTACTTCTCCAGCAGTGTACGGCATGTCTGGTTCGTTTAACTTTGATAGTTTTCGTGATGGGTGGTATGTGGCCGTATAGCTGCTGCTTTGTGGGGTGTTGCCTCCAGGACTTGTTTAATATTGCTCGCAGCATTCTGGTGTAGTTGCCATCAAGCTTTTTCTCCATACGTTTAGTTGGCGTCCATGTAGTGCATCCATATAGCAGTATCAACACGACTGCTGCTTGGAAGAAATCCCGTTTCATTTTATCGGTCAGGTCTGACTTCCATATGCTCGATATTCTATTGATAGCTGTCCATGCCTTTGCTAGTCGCATGTCGATGTCCGTCTCGGTTGATGAGACACTGCTTCCTCAAGAAGTATGGATGACCAGACAATTCGACACCTCAAATGATTAAGAATAAATAGAATTATTCGTATTAGATGGAAATATGTGAAACCATTTAACTGAGCGAAAGAAAATGATCTCAAGCTCGTTTAAAAACCTTATCTAGAAAATGTGTTTAGAAATTATATATCAAATAAATATGTATATTCTTCTTCTTCTTCTTCTTCTTCTTCTTCTTCTTCTTCTTCTTCTTCTTCTTCTTCTTCTTCTTCTTCTTCTTCGATGAGGACCATCGGATCAACCTTATCATTGAGGAAGGCATTTGTGAGTGCGCAGATGGCTAATGAGACCAATCTGTGCACGAAAGAATCTTGGGTAGTGAGAACAAGGAATGGTGGCGGCAGTGGCTGATGTAGCAGTGACTTTTTTTAAGTTTCTGGCGCAGGTCAGTTGCGGCGTTTCTTCTGGTTTCACAGACTTTCGTTCCATGTTTGATAACTCCATGCCACTTGCCTCTTTCCTGCGCCAGATATTTTAGACAATTAGGGGTGATACCAAAAGATTTCATGGAGACTTCAGTGTATCTTTGAAGCGCTTTCTCTGGCCTCCTTGGGAGCGTTTGCCCTGAGATAATTCAGTTTCTTCGAGAGGCCGTAATCTTTCATGCGGACAACTAAACCGGCCCAACGAAGCTGTGATTGCATCAAGATGGTGTAGATGCTTGGAGGAGGAGCCCGAGTTAAAAAATCGTGTTTTTGTCATGTGATGCTGAGGATCTTCCTCAGACAGGTCGTGTGAAATTGTTTTATCTTCTTTATATGCTGTTGATAAGTTGTCCACGTTTTACAGCCATAAAGGAGGGTGGTAAGAACGACAGCTCGGTATACCTCTATTTTGGTGGCCTCCGAGATGCCTCTCCGATTCCACACATTCCTGTAGAGTCGCCCAAAGGCTGCACTTGCTTTTGCGAGTCTGGTGTTCTCCTCGTCATCTATGACGATAGACTTAGAGAGGTTGCTGCTGAGGTAGGTGAACTTTTTTTACCAGCTTCAGTCATTATCCCTTGATGGTGACGTTGGGCTCAATGTATGGTTTTCCAGGCGCTGGCTAGTGCATCACTTCTGTCTTTTTGAGCTGATGTTTGGGCCAAAATTGTCTCAGGCCACTGAGAGCTTGTCAACACTGTTTTGCATGTTGGCTTTGGTCGTAGCGTTCAGTGCACAGTTGTCAGCGAACAGAAACTCGTTAACGATATTAGTCTTCACCTTGGTCTTTGCTTGAAGCCTTCTGCAGTTAAAGACAGTGTATCGAATGTCGATTCCGTTGTCCAAGCCATTAAATTCATTAAACAGCATTGGAAAAAACATGATACTAAAAAGACAGGGGACCAGGACACATCCCTACTTAAGCCCATTTGTGACAGGAAAGGCTACGGTGCTTTTCCCGTTGTCTTGCACCCTTGCATGCATACTGTCATGAAATTGTCTAATGATGGTGATGAATTTTTGTGGGGCAGCCGTATTTTGCCATGATTCTCCAAAGCCCGTCTCTGCTGACCGTGTCAAATGCCTTGATCAGATCAACCTAAGTCGAGTAGAGATCAGTTCTGTTCCTGACACTTCTCTTTCAGCTATCTTGAGGCAAACACCAAGTCAACAGTCCAACGTTCCTTACGGAAGCCGATTTGACTCTCCGGTAAGAGTTCATGTTCGAGATGGTTGTTGAAGCAATTTAGAAGGACTCTGGCTAGGATCTTACCCGAAATTGAAAGTAAATAAATCCGTATAAAGAGGATTTAGCATTAAATAACCTGTAATGGTTGATATGCAATGATACCCAAACAAACCATATGGTATATATTCAATATATATGTATAAAGAGGATTTGGCATTAAATAACCCACAATAGTTGATATGCCATAAAACCCAACCCAATCAAAGTTCTTGTTTATTTAGTTTATCTAACGCTGGAATTTGAGTAATTTTTAAATGTTTAATCGTGATAATTTCCATTGATTTTTTTATTGAACTATTTTGGCAATAATCCGTTGCTTCAATTAATTTATTGACTGATTTTAATGACACATCACCCCGTCAAGGAGTATCTTATGCCTAGAGATTTGGGAATTACATTCATTGTATGTATTTTGTGTTAATGTTTATGTCTTAAGACTTTAGGGGATTTGGCACACAATCTTCTGGATTACGAATAATTTTCAAATATATTTTCGGTCCATAGATTTGACCCAAACAAATACTTCGGTCAGAGTGAACCTGGGAGTAATGGCGATAAAAGGATACTACACACTCTCCAGGTCTTCGGACCTTGAATCTCATTTTTAGATATGATTTAATTTCATACCCTCTGCTGGTGATAGAATCACCATGTTCTAAACTTTACTAAAATTGTTATGAATGGTTTCACGTATTTTTGCCCTGTTGGCTGGGGCAACGGAATACACCGACTGCATCTCTGCAGAGATGTAAGACCCCACCTCCTCCTCAACAAGTGTCATGGATATGACACTAAATTATCTGATAGAAATATAGAAATACTCGAAAATATTTACTCATATGCGAGCAAATAAGTTGTTTGGTTTTAGTATGGTATCATTAAATTATGTGTTAACAAGCCATACATATAGTATGTATAAACAGGCTTTGGTATTAAATAACCTATAGCGGTTGATATGCCATTAAATCCTATCAACCAACCAACCAACCAACCAAATAGACTACAATGGTTGATATGCCATAAAACAAAACGAAACCAGAGCAGACCAAGTATTCTTTTCTAATAATTATAACTATAGCTTCAAGTAACTATTCCAATTTAATAATATTATTTCTACTCAGTTAAATGGTTTAAAGTATTCCCATCCAACTCCTATAGTTTGAAAGCCATTATACGTTTTTTTCATACGGGATTAAAATGAGACACTGGCGATTGAACACCAATCGTAAGCGGACAGAAGTAGCAGGCCTCCAGATAATATAAATAGAGGTACCGAGCTTTTCGGGTGGATTTTAGTCGAAAGGACAAATACTCGGACGACAATCAGTTAGACAGACTTTAGTGAGAGAAAGACTTTAATGAATAGTTTGGCCGGCAGTGTAGGGATAGTACCTATCTTTTGTTTGTCTTATTTTCAGTTAATTTTTAATTTCGATTGAAGGAAATACTTATGATGTCAATTGTTTCTTCTTTTTATGTACATGTAAACGTTACAAAACGATTTTAAGTAATTAAAAATCATAATCTTCGTAAACAATTAAAACTTCAGGTAATTATTCTATATACTGTTAATGTGCATTTAATTAGATGGTTTTAAGTAATGCAATATAATTAAGTATGATAATTAATTGCATTTTGGGATTATTCTATTTGTATTGATAAATTGTAAGTAGGTAGAAATTTCGAAAGGAAGTTTAAGTCGCGAAAGTTATTGGGTGTACATGGTGCCCATGTCGCAGGAGATGAGACGACGGTCGGCCTGTCCTAACAAGAGATCTGCTTTGATATCCGCGAATTAGGCGTGCTATTGAAAAGTAAACAAATCTAGGGCATGTCGAATGACTTGGGTGATGGCGTCACACATTAAGGTTAAAGACACGTGTCCTTATATCATTAGAGTATGAAATACTTTAGATATATAAGCAGAATTGTTCAGGGGGACAGTTGATCGTTCAAAGCTCAAAGACTGAGACAGTCGATTGAAAGCTCTCTGGGGCGGGAGGAGGGGGCGAAAGGGGTGATAGAATAAAAATTCGGTGTTTTTATTCGTTCGTCGCGCCTGCATGAGACTCTTAGCGTTTCCATGATACGGTTTAATAGCTTTCACTCTGTTTCTTTCGAGTTTCGTAGCGGACTGCAATGAAATTGTTGCGATCGGAAAGAAACACTTTCGTATTTAGAAGCAACTGGGTCTGTCTTGTATCTGAGAAGTGTAACGCCGATTGATACTGATATTCGAGATGATGCCGGGTCGGTGAGGCAACGTGAAACACTTCGGATTTAGTACCACTATGTTACAGTAATCGAATTTAACTTTATAAATTCTATTTAATAATGAGGATTTGTTTGAAAAGAATCATATATTTTCAAGTATTCCGATCAATTAGTTATAATTTCCCAACGTCTATTTAACTCACGGATGGAAAGCTAATGAGTACTACTACCCCGAATGAACCTGATTGTGATGGCAATGAAGGAGTACTCTGTACTCGTCAGCGCTCTCGGAGAGGAGCCTCACCACTAGATGAAATTTAGTGTCATACTGAGCACACGTGGACTTTATAGTAAAGAAAAGGAAAAAATGAAGATCAAAAAGAAAAAAAGAAAGAAAAAAGAAATAAGGAAAGCTGTCAGAGAGAAAGAACGAAAGAAAATGGCAAAGAAAACAAACAGAAAGAAAGAAAGAAAGAAAGAAAGAAAGAAAACGAAGGATGAAGTAAAAGAAAGTAGGCATCAAAAATTAAGAAAAGAAAAACAACGCAAGTAAGAAAGAATAAAGAAATATCTAAATAATGAACAAAGACAAGAAAGAAAGAAAGAAAGAAAGAAAGTGTAGGATAGAAAAATGAAAAAAGAAAAAGAAAAAGAAAAGAAAAGAAAATGACAAGAAAGGTAGGAAAAATAAAAAAAAGAAAGAAAAAAGAAAGAAAGAAAGAAAGAAATTGTAGGAGAGAAAAATGAAAAAGAAAAAGAAGAAAAGAAAATTAAATGGCAAGAAAGGAGGGAAAAATTTTAAAAAAAGAAAATAAGAAAGAAAAAAGTGTACGATAGAAAAAAAAAAGGAAAAAGAAAGAAGAAAGGAAAATTAAATGACAAGAAAGAAAGAAAGATAGAAAGAAAGAAAGAAAGAAGTGTAGGATAGGAAAAAATAGAAAAAAGGAAAGATATTAAAGGATAAGAAATAAGTGAAAAATAAAGAAAGAAAACTGAAGAAGAAATAGAAAAAAACAATTAAAGAAAAAAATAAAGGAAGTATGAACGGAAGAAGAGGAAAAAAGTGGGAGGTAATTTTAGCTTAAAAAACTGAAACGGGAAAAAGTCATAAGAAACGCAAACCAGAATAACCACCCAATGTTGATTAGTATTAAACCCAAGACAGCCATTTTTGTGAGGTGGGGGGGGGTTCTTACCTCTCTGCAGAGAATACAGTCGGCGAATTTTCAGCCCCACTAATGGGTTTAATGTCTTCAAATCTTTATACATTTACTTTCGCCAATTTTGTTTTCCAAAGCACAAATGCAGACGAGAGTTTAGTGGACGCGGTTTCCATGGTTACTCACCTTAGCAGCCAACAATGGCGAAACGCCGAGTAATGGGAACGAATTATCGACGCTAAAAATTGCACAATAAAGTTAGTCTTTTCTTCCTGTTTGTTTCTTCTCTTTTTCAGAAAACCTGGCTTGTACATTTGACACCACATGTATCACCTTTAACCCTGCGTTTTTTTTTGTGTTTTTGTTTGGATATTGTCTTTTTTTTCGCGGTAGAAAATTGGCGAACTTCGACTAAACTTGGTATGCATTCATTTCCATTGCATTTTGAACATCATTGAGTTAATTTGCTGATGTTGCGCAGATTGAGTTGAAGTTAGGGCAAAGAAGGCGAAGACAAAACAAGGTTAATGCGTTGAATATTCTAGAATCATCAATAAATGAATGTTAAAACATATTTTGTAGGATTCAAAGAAAAAGAAAAGAAAGAAATTGATTTAAAAAAAAAAGGAAAAAAAGGGCATTTAGGAGGTGGATATGAACAGGAAGGAAAAGGGAAGGAAGAAAATGAAAGAAAAATGAGGAAATTAAAAAATTAGATGGAAAAAAGTAGAGATTGATACAGAGAAAATAACATGATTATGAAAAGAAAGAAAGAAAGAAAGAAAGAAAGAAAAACGCAATGACGTTGGAAATAGAAAGAAAGAAAGAAAGATCAATGCAAACACGCTGAAAATAGAACGAAAGAAAGAAAGAAAGAAGGAAAGAAAGAAAGAAAGATCAACGTCAACACGTTGGAAATAGAAAGAAAGAAAGAAAGAAAGAAAGATCAACGCCAACATGTTGGAAATAGAAAGAAAGAAAGAAAGGAAGAAAGATCAACGTCAAGACGTTGGAAATAGAAAGAAAGATCAAAGTCAACACGTTGGAAAGAGAAAGAAAGAAGGAAAGAAAGAAAGAAAGAAAGATCAATGCAAACACGCTGGAAATAGAACAAAAGAAAGAAAGAAAGAAAGAAAGAAAGAAAGAAAGAAAGGTTGGAAATACGTTGGAAAGAAAGAAAGATCAACGCCAACATGTTGGAAATAGAAAGAAAGAAAAAAAGATCAACGCAAATACGTTGGAAATAGAAAGAAAGAAAGAAAGATCAACGCAAACACGCTGGAAATGGACCGAAAAAAGAAAGAGAGATCAACGCCAACACGTTGGAAATAGAAAGAAAGAAAGAAAGGAAGGAAGGTAGAAAGAAAGAAAGATCAACGCCAACACGTTGGAAATAGAAAGAAAGAAAGAAAGAAATAAATAAAGATCAATGCAAACACGCTGGAAATAGAACAAAATAAAGAAAGAAAGAAAGAAAGAAAGAAAGAAAGAAAGATCAACGCAAACACGTTGGAAATAGAAAGAAAGAAAGAAAGAAAGAAAAAAAGAAAGAAAGAAAGATCAATGCAAACACGCTGGAAATAGAAAGAAAGAAAAAAAGAAAGAAAGATCAACGTCAACACGTGGGAAATAGTAAGAAAGAAAGAAAGAAAGAAAGAAAGAAAGAAAGATCAATGCAAACACGCTGGAAATAGAAAGAAAGAAAGAAAAAAGAAAGAAAGATCAACGCAAACACGTTGGAAATAGTAAGAAAGAAAGAAAGAAAGAAAAAAAGAAAGAAAGAAAGAAAGAAAGATCAATGCAAACACACTGGAAAGAAAGAAAGAAAGAAAGAAAGAAAGAAAGAAAGAAGGAAAGATCAACGCAAACACGTTGGAAATAGAAAGAAAGAAAGAAAGAAAGAAAGAAAGAAAGAAAGATCAACGCCAACATGTTGGAAATAGAAAGAAAGAAAGAAAGGAAGAAAGATCAACGTCAAGACGTTGGAAATAGAAAGAAAGATCAAAGTCAACACGTTGGAAAGAGAAAGAAAGAAGGAAAGAAAGAAAGAAAGAAAGATCAATGCAAACACGCTGGAAATAGAACAAAAGAAAGAAAGAAAGAAAGAAAGAAAGAAAGAAAGAAAGGTTGGAAATACGTTGGAAAGAAAGAAAGATCAACGCCAACATGTTGGAAATAGAAAGAAAGAAAAAAAGATCAACGCAAATACGTTGGAAATAGAAAGAAAGAAAGAAAGATCAACGCAAACACGCTGGAAATGGACCGAAAAAAGAAAGAGAGATCAACGCCAACACGTTGGAAATAGAAAGAAAGAAAGAAAGGAAGGAAGGTAGAAAGAAAGAAAGATCAACGCCAACACGTTGGAAATAGAAAGAAAGAAAGAAAGAAATAAATAAAGATCAATGCAAACACGCTGGAAATAGAACAAAATAAAGAAAGAAAGAAAGAAAGAAAGAAAGAAAGAAAGATCAACGCAAACACGTTGGAAATAGAAAGAAAGAAAGAAAGAAAGAAAAAAAGAAAGAAAGAAAGATCAATGCAAACACGCTGGAAATAGAAAGAAAGAAAAAAAGAAAGAAAGATCAACGTCAACACGTGGGAAATAGTAAGAAAGAAAGAAAGAAAGAAAGAAAGAAAGATCAATGCAAACACGCTGGAAATAGAAAGAAAGAAAGAAAAAAGAAAGAAAGATCAACGCAAACACGTTGGAAATAGTAAGAAAGAAAGAAAGAAAGAAAAAAAGAAAGAAAGAAAGAAAGAAAGATCAATGCAAACACACTGGAAAGAAAGAAAGAAAGAAAGAAAGAAAGAAAGAAAGAAGGAAAGATCAACGCAAACACGTTGGAAATAGAAAGAAAGAAAGAAAGAAAGAAAGAAAGAAAGAAAGAAAGAAAGATCAACGCAAACAAGTTGGAAATAGAAAGAATGAAAGAGAGAAAGATCAATGCAAACACGTCGGAAATAGAAAGAAAGAAAGAAAGATCAACGCCTACACTTTGGAAATAGAAATAAAGAAAGTAAGGAAGGAAGAAAGAAAGAAAGATCAACGTCAACAAGTTGGAAATAGAAAGAAAGAAAGAAAAAGAAGGAAGTAAGACAGAAAGATCAACGCCAACACGTTGGAAATAGAAAGAAAGAAAGAAAGAAAAAAAGAAAGTAAAATCAGCGCAAACACTTTGGAAATAGAAAGAAAGAATAAAAGAAAGAAAGTAAGAAAGACCAATGCAAACATGTTGGAAACAGAAAGAAAGAAAGAAAGACCAATGCAAACACGCTGGAAATAGAAAGAAAGAAAGAAAGAAAGAAAGAAAGAAAGAAAGAAAGAAAGAAAGAAAGATCAACACCAACACGTTGGAAATAGAAACAAAGAAAGAAAGAAAGATCAACGCAAACACGTTGGAAATAGAAAGAATAAAAAAAAGAAATATCAACGCCAACACGTTGGAAATAGAAAGAAAGAAAGAAAAAAAGAAAGAAGTATCAATGCAAACACGCTGGAAAAAGAACCAAATAAAGAAAGAAAGAAGGAAAGAAAGAAAGATCAATGCAAACACGTTGAAAATAGAAAGAAAGAAAGAAAGAAAGAAAGATCAACGTGAACATGTTGGAAATAGAAAGAAAGAAAGAAAGAAAGATCAACGCAAACACGTTGGAAATAGAAAGAAAGAAAGAAAGAAAGAAAGAAAGAAAGATTAATGCAGACACACTGGGAATAGAAAGAAAGAAAGATCGACGCAAACACGTTGGGAATTGAAAGAAAGAAAGAAAGAAAGAAAGAAAGAAAGAAAGAAAGAAAGATCAACGCAAACAAGTTCGAAATAGAAAGAAAGAAAGAAAGAAAGATCAATGCAAACACGTTGGAAATAGAAAGAAAAAAAGAAAGATCAAAGCCAACACGTTGGAAATAGAAAGAAAGAAAGAAAGAAAGAAAGATAGATCAACGCAAACACGTTGGAAATAGAAAGAAAGAAAGAAAGAAAGAAAGAAAGAAAGAAAGAAAGAAAAAAGAAACGAAGATCAATGCAAACACGTTGGAAATAGAAAAAAAGAACGAAAGAAAGAAAGAAAGAAAGATCAATGCAAACATGTTGGAAACAGGAAGAAAGAAAGAAAGAAAAAAAGAAAGAAAGAAAGATCAATGCAAACACGCCGAAAATAGAACAAAAGAAAGAAAGAAAGAAAGAAAGAAAGAAAGAATAGTCAACGTCAACACGTTGGAAATAGAAAGAAAGAAAGAAAAAGAAAGAAAGAAAGAAAAAAGAAAGAAAGAAAGAAAGAAAGATCAACGCCAACATGTTGGAAATAGAAAGAAAGAAAGAAAAAAAGATCAACGTAAATACGTTGGAAATAGAAAGAAAGAAAGAAAGGAAGGAAGAAAGAAAGAAAGAAAGATCAACGCAAACAAATTGAAATAGAAAGAAAGAAAGAAAGGAAGGAAGGAAGAAAGAAAGAAAGATCAACGCCAACACGTGGGAAATAGAAAGAAAGAAAGAAAGAAAGATCAATGCAAACACACTGGAAATAGAACGAAATAAAGAAAGGAAGAAAGAAAGAAAGAAAGAAAGATCAACGCAAACACGTTGGAAATAGAAAGAAAGAAAAAAGAAAGAAAGATCAACGCAAACACGTTGGAAATAGAAAGAAAGACAGAAAGAAAGAAAGATCAATGCAAACACGCTAGAAATAGAAAGAAAGAAAAAATAGAAAGAAAGATCAACGTCAACAAGTTGGAAATAGAAAGAAAGACAGAAAGAAAGAAAGATCAATGCAAACACGCTAGAAATAGAAAGAAAGAAAAAAGAAAGAAAGATCAACGCAAACACGTTGGAAATAGTAAGAAAGAAAGAAAGAAAGAAAGAAAGAAAGATGAATGCAAACACACTGGAAATTGAAAGAAAGAAAGAAAGAAAGAAAGAAAGAAAGAAAGAAAGAAAGAAAAAAAGAAAGAAAGAAAGATCACCGTCAACATGTTGTAAATAGAAAGAAAGAAAGATTGAAAGAAAGAAAGAAAAAAAGATCAACGCAAACACGTTGAAAATAGAAAGAAAGAAAGAAAGAAAGAAAGAAAGAAAGAAAGAAAGATCAACGCAAACACGTTGGAAATAAAAAGAAAGAAAGAAAGAAAGAAAGAAAGAAAGAAAGATCAATGCAAACATGTTGGAAACAGAAAGAAAGAAAGAAAGAAAGAGCAATGTAAACACGCGGGAAATGAAAGAAAGAAAGAAAGAAAGAAATAGAAGAAAAAAGAGAGAAAGATCAATGCAAACACGTTGGAAATAGAAAGAAAGAAAGAAAGAAAGAAAGAAAGAAACAATGAAAGAAACAAAGAAACAAAGAAAGATCAATGCAAACGTGTTGGAAACACGCTGGAAATAGAAAGAAAGAAAGAAAGAAAGAAAGAAAGAAAGAAAGAACGATCAATGCAAACACGCTGGAAATCGAACAAAAGAAAGAAAGAAAAAAAGAAAGAAAGAAAGGTCAACGTCAACACGTTGGAAATAGAAAGACAGAAAGAAAGAAAGAAAGAAAGAAAGAAAGATAGATCAATGCCAAGATGTTGGAAATAGAAAGAAAGAAAGAAAAAAAGATCAACGCAAATACGTTGGAAAAAGAAAGAAAGAAAGAAAGATCAACGCAAACACGCTGGAAATAGAACAGAAAAAGAAAGATAGATCAACGCCAACACGTGGGAAATAGAAAAAAAGAAAGAAAGGAAGAAAGAAAGAAAGATCAACGCAAACAAGTTGGAAATAGAAAGAAAGAAAGGAAGGAAGAAAGAAAGAAAGATCAACGCAAACTAGTTGGAAATAAAAAGAAAGAAAGAAAGAAGGAAAGAAAGAAAGATTACGGAAACACGTTGGAAATAGAAAGAAAGAAAGATCAATGTAAATATGTTGGAAACAGGAAGAAAGAAAGAAAGACCAATGCAAACAGGCTGGAAATAGAAAGAAAAAAATAAAGAAAGAAAGAAAGATCAACGCAAACACGTTGGAAATAGAAAGAAAGAAAGAAAAAAGAAAGAAAGAATGATAAATGCAAACACGCTGGAAATAGAAAGAAAGAAAGAAAGAAAGAAAGAAAGGTCAACGTCAACACGTTGGAAAGAGAAAGAAAGAAAGAAAGATCAACGCCAACACGTTGGAAAAAGAAAGAAAGAAAGACAGAAAGAAAGATCAACGCCAGCATGTTGGAAATAGAAAGAAAGAAAAAAAAAAGATCAACGCATATACGTTGGAAATAGAAAGAAAGAAAGAAAGAAAGATCAACGCAAACATTTTGGAAGTAGAAAGAAAGAAAGAAAAAAAGAAAGAAAGAAAGATCAACGCAAACATTTTGGAAGTAGAAAGAAAGAAAGAAAAAAAGAAAGAAAGAAAGATCAACGCAAACATTTTGGAAGTAGAAAGAAAGAAAGAAAAAAAGAAAGAAAGAAAGATCAACGCAAACATTTTGGAAGTAGAAAGAAAGAAAGAAAAAAAGAAAGAAAGAAAGATCAACGCAAACACGTTGGAAATATAACGAAAAAAAGAAAGATAGATCAAAGCCAACACGTTGGAAATAGAAAGAAAGAAAGAAAGGACGGAAGAAAGAAAGAAAGAAAGATCAAGGCCAACACTTTGGAAATCGAAAGAAAGAAAGAAAGAAAGAAAGAAAGAAAGAAAGAAAGAAAGAAAGAAAGATCAACGTAAACACGTTGGAAATAGAAAGAAAGAAAGAAAGAAAGAAAGAAAGAAAGAAAGAAAGATCAATGCAAACATGTTGGAACCGAAAGAAAGAAAGAAAGACCAATGCAAACACGCTGGAAATAGAAAGAAAGAAAGAAAGAAAGAAAAAAAGAAAGAAAGATCAACGCAAACAAGTTGGAAATAGAAAGAAAGAAAGAAAGAAAGAAAGAAAGATCATCGCCAACACGTTGGAAATAGAAAGAAAGAAAGAAAGAAAGAAAGAAAGAAATAAAGATCAATGCAAACATGCTGGAAATAGAACGAAAGAATGAAAGAAAGAAAGAAAGAAAGAAAAATCAACGGCAACACGTTGGAAATAGAAAGAAAGAAAGAAAGAAAGATCAACGCCAATACGTTGGAAATAGAAAGAAAGAAAGAAAGAAAGGTCAACGCAAACATTTTGGAAATAGAAAGAAAGAAAGAAAGGAAAAAAGAAAGACCAATGCAAACACGCTTGATATAGAAAGAAAGAAAGAAAAAAAGAAAGAAAGAAAGATCAATGCAAACACGTTGGAAATAGAAAGAAAGAAAGAAAGAAAGAAAGATCAACGCCAACACTTTGGAAATAGAAAGAAAGAAAGAAAGAAAGGAAAGAAGAAAAAAAGAAAGAAAGAAAGAAATGAAGGAAGAAAGAAAGAAAGAAAGATCAATGCCAACACGTTCGAAAAAGAAAGAAAGAAAGAAAGAAAGAAAGAAAGAAAGAAATGACGTTGAAAATAGAAAGAAAGAAAGAAAGTAAGATCAATGGTAACTCGTTGGAAATAGAAAGAAAGAAAGAAAGAAAGAAAGAAAGAAAGAAAGAAAGAAAGAAAGAAAATGAAATGACGTTGAAAATAGAAAGAAATAAAGAAAGAAAGATCAATGGTAACACGTCGGAAATGGAAAGAAAGAAAGAAAGAAAGAAAGAAAGAAGATCAACGTAAACACGTTGGAAATAGAAAGAAAGAAAGAAAGGAAGGAAGAAAGAAAGATCAACGCAAACACGTTGGAAATAGAAAGAAAGAAAGAAAGAAAGAAAGAAAGAAAGATCAGCGCAAACACGTTGGAAATGGAAAGAAAAAAGAAAGAAAGAAAGGATTACTAACTGGAGAGAAAGGAAGGCATGAAAAATTGAACTGAAAGGAATCAGAAAAATGATTATAGAGAGATATCGTTATAGGAGAAATAAGAGAGAGAGAGAGAGAGAGAGAGAGAGAGAAGAAGAAGAAGAAGAAGAAGAAGAAGCAGAAGCAGAAGAAGAAGAAGAAGAAGAAGAGAGTGAGAGAGAGAGAGAGAGCGTCGACAGAGTAAGACAGATGGTTAGTTGCGTGATTGTATTTTATGATATATAAACCCTTGTAGATTGTTTAATGCCAAATTCTATTTATACATATATATTAAGTAGGTAGGATTCACGAATAGTTAGTACGTAAACTTTGAAACCAGCCAGAACTCATTTGTTTGCATACAGTTAAATGGTTTCAACTATTGCTATCTAACACTAATAATTCTATTCAACTTTATTTATTTGCACACATTTAAAAGGTTTCAATCATTGCTTTGTTATACTATTTTGTTTGGTTTGTTTTGTTATAGCATATCAAACATTGTAGGTTATTTAATGTCAAATCCTTTTTATACATGTATATTAAATATATAGGATTTGGTTTGGTCTGGTTTTATGGGATACCAACCATTGTAGGTTATTTAATGCCAAAATCCTTTTTATACCAAATATTAAGTATATCATTTCTGAACACATTCTGTAGATAACGTTTTTAAACGAACCTGTACTTATTTTTTCACACAGTTAAATGGTTTCAAGTATTTCTATCTAATACGAATAATTCTATTTACTATTAATCCTTTGTTTACAAATGTGTTCAAGTATTGCTAGTTAACACTGACAATTCAATTAAATATCAGCCAATTGTTTACACATAATTAAATGATCAAACAGTTCTATTTCAAATTATTCAGTTTAGCATCAGTCAGCAAAATTATATGGTTCCACATATTGCTATGTATTACTAAAAATTCAATAAGTACAGTTTTCGTTCACACACAATTCAATGTAAAAGATTTCTATTTCAAACAATTCAGTTTTGCTTAAGCACATGAATCTGGGTCATATTGTACCTAGGAGCGATGGAAATAAAGGAGTAATCCTTATTCCCTAAAGCTCCAGCATTACTGAAACCTCACCATCTGATTTTTAGTGTCATATCAAGGACACTCGTTGGGGGAGTGTTACCCTTCTGTAGAGATGCAGTCGGTGTATTTTACAGCCCCAGCCGACTCAGCCATTGTAATTCTATTAATTCATTCTAGCATTAATCATTTGTTTGTACACCGTTGATGGGTTTCAAGTATAATAAATGATTGAATATTTCTTTTTGACCCATTTATGGGACCCAAAAATGTACTACCACACAGGGTTAGACTGAAATTGGGAATAATGGCAACGTAGGGGTACCTCACATTCTTCAAAGCTCCTGGACTAGAGCCTCCCCATTAAACTTAGTTTAGTATCATATCCAGGAAATTCGTTGTAAGAGGGGGGGGTCTTACTCCTTAGCAGAGATACTTTCAACTTTTTGTTAATTTGTTTGTTTGTTTATATTCAATGACATTTAAACCTTTCTTGGTTATTTAATGCTAAATCCATTTTTATACAAATAAACAGTTCTATTTCAAACAGTTTAATTGTTAAAAAAATTCTATTTCAACCATTTCAGTTTAGTCAAACAGTTCTAATTCAAACAATTCAGTTTAGTATCAGTATAGTTTTTTTTTTTGCTTTTGTTTTTATACAATTAAATGTCAAAACAGTCATATTTCAAACAATTCTGTTAAGCGTAAGTATAATTTTAATATCAAAAACAGTTTTGTTTCATGCAATTCAGTTTAGCGTAAGTATGTGGCTTAAATGTCAAAACTATCCTATTTCAAGCAATTCAGTTTGATATAAGTTGATTTTAGTTCTATTTGACCCATTGATGGGACCTTATCAGGTGCTATCACTCTGGGCCAGAGTGGATCTGGGAGTAATGGCCATCAAGGGGTACTCTGCTTTCCCCAAAGTACGAGCATTCGTGGAACCTCACCATAAGATGCTTTAGTGTCATACCAAGGACACTCACTGGGCGAGGGGTCTTACCCTTCTACAGAGAAGCAGTCGGTGTATTCTACATCCCCAGCCAACTTTTTGTTAACAAATGATTAATGTTAAATAGAATTAGTTGTTTTAGCTTTGAATACTTAAAACCATGTATCTGTGTTCCAATAAATGAACTTTGACTTGTTTAAAATCTTACCTACGCAGTATTTGTTTACAAATCATATATATCTAATATATATAGAGAGAGACAGCCTACAAGGATTGATATGCCATAAAACTCAACCAACCAACCAATCAACCATCATGCCAAGACGTTAAGAAATCATATTCTTGGTATGTTCCTGTTTTATTTCTTTGTGTAGTTGTTTCATTAAAGTCTTTTTTTGCACACGGTCATAGAGAACACAAATTATTTCTAAACAGATTTACTTGATCCGTACATAGAACCCTACTGTTACATAACCTTTGACAGCCGGTTAGTATGGATTTCGTAAATGGGATATGCAGCTGTGTCTTAAGGTAAACAAAAGACAACGGAAATGAATCACGTGAATTGCACCAGACGGTAAAAATGTGCGTGAGTCAGAAAATTATATAATGACAGAAGTTTTGCGACCTCAGCAATTAGCGTACAGTCAACCAGAGGCGGTCAGTCAGTTGAGGAGAGCAGTCAGCCGAGTTGACAAGACACGTCGACTTGGGTGCTAACCGAGAGGGAGTTCAAGCGGCCTCAGGGTTGAAAAGCTGGTTCTGTATGAAACCTCCCGTAAAAAAACAAGACTTAGACGGCGCTAAATCTGGTGAATATGGAGGATGCGGTAACGTTGTCCACCCGAATAAGGTTTTTTTTCCTTGTTCGGATGCTTGTGTTTGGTCGGGCATTATCATGCAGAAGGAGGATATCATCGTTTGGCAAAATTTAGCACCTTTAGACAATCATCTCTCCAGCCTCATGAAAGAGGATTTAAAAGGCAAACATTATGCCAGTGAAAAGAAAATGAAAACTGTAGTGACGAAATGGCTCAAAGAATAGTCAACCGAATTTTATGGGACAGTGATCTATGGAACATTGCTATTCAGTGAAACAGTGACTATGTTGAAAAGTAGGGATGTGATCCCCTGAGAATCAGGTTCATTTTGATGTATGATACATGATCCTATTTCTGTAATTATTCCTGTACTAAATAAAAAGGAGTGGGTAGAGTGTTCGCCAATGGTCAAGGAGACCGGGTTCAATCCCAGGTCGCGTCATACCAAAAACTTTAAAAATGGTACTTGATGCCTCCTTGCTTAACACTCAGCAATATAAGGTACGTATCAAGGGTAAAGAGGAGCAATCCAGGGAAAGGAGTAGTGCCCTTCGCTACGTTTCGGTGTAGTAGCTATTGAAAAGGGAGACTTCTGGTCGCCCTCGACAACAGTCGCCAAATTTACTTATTTATTTGATTTAGCTTCGTAGAAATGTTTAACCATTTAAATGCGTGCAAACTGATGATTTAAATTGAATTGTTAGTGTTACATAAGAATACTTGAAACCGTTCAACTGTGTGTAAAAATTGAAATATTGGTATTACATGGCAACACTCGGAAGAATTTAACTTTGTGCAAACAAATGTATAATGTTCAATAGAATAATTCATGTTGAATAGCAAATACTTGAAACCATTTAACTGTGTGCAAATAAAACTATTAGTATGAGCAGTACTTGAAACCACTTTACTATTTGCAAATAAATTATTAATAAAGGGAGGTGCCCGTGGTGTAATTGTTATCGTCGTAGGAAATGAACACGGCGACACGAGTTCAAATCCTGGACGAGACTGATTGCATTTCACATAGCACTAATACCCTTGGGAAAGGTATGAATCCAATTATTCTCCCTCCAGCTATAGGTAAATAGTAGGACAGACTAGGTTCTTCAGCCTTGGTGAGGCAACTAGTCTAGGAGAAGGAAAACTCTGAGTTCAAACCTGTTAAACTCCACTTAAAAATTGACCTTGTGTCATATCCTGCTTGAGCGGAGGGGTTGGTAAATAGGATAAATTATTAATAAAGAATAGAATTATTAGTGTTAGATAGCAATACTTGAAGCCATTTAATTGTCCGCTAAGAAATGAGTTCTAGATCGTTTTAAAATGTCAGCTATAAACTTTACATTTACAAATCATATGGATAAAAAAAGGTTTAAAAGGAAAGAGGCAGAAGGTACCCCGCACAAACAATTACGGATGCTGACTACGTTGATGACATAGCGCTACTAGCAAATGCACACGCCCAAGCCGAAACCTTGCTACATAGTTTGGAACAAGCCGCTGCAAGCATAAGCTTCCATGTCAATGCACACAATACGGAATATATGTGCTTTAATCAAACAGACGACATCTCCGTACTAAACGGTAGCTCTCTGAAACTAGTAGACAAGTTCAACTACCTTGGAAGCAGTGTCTCATACACCGAGACAGACATCAACCTGCGACTGGCAATGGCATGGACAGCTATCGATATGGAAGTTAGACCTGACAGACAAAATAAAACGCAGTTTTTTTTCAAGCAGTGGTTGCATCGATACTGCAGTATGGATGCGCTACGTGGACGCTAACAAAACGTATGGAGAAAAAGCTTGACGGCAACGACACAAGAATGCTGCGACAATATTGAACAAGCCATGGAGACAGTACCCCCGTAATGCAACAGCTAAACGGCCACCTACCACCCATCGAGAAAATTATCCAAGTTAGACTAACCAGGCATGCGGGTCACTGCTGGAGAAGTAGGGACGAGGCCATAAGTGACATACTCCTGTGAACACCTTCGCATAGACGAGCAAAGGCAGGACGACCAGCAAGAACCTATGAACAAGAACAGCTCTGTGCCGATACAGGATGTAGCCTGGAAAACTACCGGGAACAATGGACAATGGAGACGGGTGGCGAGATAGGGTCAGGGATATCCATGCTGATGGCGTCACCTGAGGATGATGATATATATATATATATATATATATATATATATTGTTCATGCATATATATTATATACATATATAAATATACGATATATATTGCTAATATATATATATATATATATATATATCAGATCAGTGGAAGGATCGAAACTTTTCAGACCACAGCAGTGTTAAAATCGTTTAAAAGACTCGAAAGAGTTATGGAAACCAGAGCAGCTCTGTGCCGATACGGAATGTAGCCCTGAAGACCTACCGGAAGCAATGGACAAAAGAGAAGGGTGGCTAGAGGGCATCAGGGATATCTGTGCTGATGGTGCGACATGATGATGACGATGTATACAAAGCATCCTAACAAATACTATTAAAGAAAATTAATTGTGTTCGATCGGAATATTTGAAATCATTTTACTTTATCCAAATAATATTAATATTAGGTAGACTAAATTTTGATACTTGAAACAATTTAACTGTGAGCATAGAAATGACCTTTGGCTTATTAAGAAATGTTAGACACAAAACTATTTGATATATGTATAGGCATGATTTAGCATTAAATACTCTACAAAGGTTGACATGTTATAAAAAAACCCAACCAACCAACCAACAAATAAAAAATGAAAAAAAAATCTTTAAAAGAATTAATTTAAAATGATTAAAAATAAGTTTTTTTTTTTTATTTAATGTCATTTCAACATTTGGAGATAACTTGACACCAAAGTCTTGAGACGTTACCTAACCGACACAGCAACATCTTGAATATTTGTTAGCCTAACATTCCTCAAAGTACAAAGTGGGCCTCTTGTTTCTTATACGAAGATTCATTTTCTGACTGCAACATTCCACATCGCAGTATCATCGGAAACGAAAGAGAAAGATAGAGTGAAAGATATGAGTTGTTACATAGAAATGCTATAGGTTTAATTCGTGGAAGATGAACGATCAAAACGCTGACTTCGCTTTTCTCTCCAGACCAAACCATTCGTTCCCAGAGGGTTGTTGTCTCTGGACTCTAATCTCGACAACGCAGTTTCGACCCTCTGCTTCCAACTCGACTCTTTCAAATGACTCGACTGTCTAATTACTCTGCTTTTATAATATACTATTTATCAAGTAATGATGATAAGAACACGTATCATTAACTTTTAGTGTTACGTCATCTTAAGTCAGCCGACATTGTATTCGAATTGTTTATTTTTTAACACCCAGTCCGTCCGCGGGTTTCAAAACAGAACTTTTGTAATGACAGGCTGACAATCGTCTCATGGACCCAGGGTGCACCCAGTCGACCTTTTTTGAATTCGACTTACTCTTCAATACAAAGACTTTAGCTGATTCACAATTTATTACAACGAATAATTTATTTCGGGGGAGATAAGGGGGCCCAAGGATATTAGTTCGAAAGTGATTGTAATAGACAAGAGTTCGATCTCGCTTACTTAGTGTTTGCAGTCCAGAATTTTAGCGATTACGCCTCAAAGCAAAGAAAGCGCTTCGTAGATTATGTGACGATTGCTGGTTTTACAAGGTTATAGATGGTTTGCTTTGGTCAAGATTTATGGCATATCAACCATTGTAGGTTATTTAATGCCAAATCCACTCTTATATATGTAAGCTTTTCTATTTCAAACAATTCAGTTTAGCATAAGTATGCAGTTTAGTTGTATTTGACCCATAGATAGAACCCTATCAGGTGCTACCACTCCTGGCCATTGGAGCGATGGTAATGAAGGGATTCTCAGAATTCCCCAAAGCTCCAGCATTACTGGAGCCTTACCATAAGATTGTTTAGTGTCATATCCAGGACGTTCGTTATGGGGGTCTTACCTCTCTGGAGAGAAGCAGTAAGTGTATTCTACTGCACTAGCCGACAAGGCAAAAGATTACAAATGTCTTTTCTGATATACAGGGTGATTGAAAAGTACGAGGCGCATACAATAAGTTTCCAGACTTTTTTTCGTATGGGCACTTTTATTGATAGTACACACATGAAACTCTAGTCCACTTTGAAGTAATCCCTCCAGCTGAAATGCACTTGTTGTACCGCTCCAACAACTTCTGGAAGGCACCAACAAAGTCCTCTTGTGTGAGCGTGTCAATGACCTTCGTCACAGCCACTTTCATCTCCTCAGTTGTCTCATAACGACAGCCTCTGAGCTTAGGGAATAACAAAAAAGTCACAGGGAGCAAGGTCTGGACTATATGGACGGTGGGAACTGTCTTGATGCCCATCTTGATCAAATGGTCTGTGACTAGGATGGAGTTGTGGACTGGTGTATTGTCCTGCTGGAAATACCACTGACCCGATTTCAAGAGTGCTGGCCTCTTCTGATGGAATCTCTTCCTGAACTCCCTTAAAACTTCAGCATAGTAACCCTAAACCTAACCCTTGGGCCAATCAGCTCTGGTGTATTGACTTCCTTACTCCTCCCACACCTCTCATCATCCCTCACAGACCCCCTGGCTCCCCTTGAATCTCTTATGCCACTCAAAAACTGATGCTTGATTCATGCAAGATGCTCCAAAAGCAGTCTGAAGCATTCCGTACGTTTCTGTTGCATAATTTTTTCCAAGTTTAAAACAGAATTTTATTGCTTATCGTTCTTCTAAAGTGTGAGATTGCATTTTTGAAATTCACCAGCTGTGATAATCAGGCTTTAGTAGGGTGTATTCCAATTGCTGCTGTAGCTGTTCATTTGAACCTGAAATCATAAACATGGAAATTTATCGTATGCACCTCGTAAGTCCCTATCTTAAAATCCTTCTAATTTATTTCTTCATGATAATTTTTACAAGAAATGTATTATAAGAATTTTAAAACTGGGAGTTACTTTTTAATCACCCTATAGAACATAGAATTTAAGGCGTTAATTTTCTAAGACAGAATAAGTTGCTTTCCTCGAAATCGCTATTAGAATTAATGGATAGCACTTTTTTTGGGCGATTTTAGGGTTGGTAGATTGATAGAGAAAATAAAGTGATAAATCAATAAGAAAGACAGGGAAAACAATTATCGGTGAAAATGAATTCAAAGGAATAAGAAATAAAATAATGAAAGTAAAAAGAAGTAAAGAAACAAAGAAAGGGAAGGGAAGGAAAATAATCTAAATAAATAGAAAGAGAAATTTTCAAAAAAATAAATAAAAAGCTCTGAAAGAAAGAACTAATAAAAAAAACGATACGAGAAATAGAATTAAATCAAAGAAAGAAAGAAAGAAAGAAAGAAAGAAAGAAAGAAAGAAAGAAAGAACGAAAGAAAGAAAGAACTAAATATATAAAATACCTGATGAAAAATAAAGGATTATCTTTATTCTAAAGATAGATAAAGAAAACAAAAAAGAAATGATGAATATGAAAACGAAGAAAAAAAAAGATAAATGAATTTATAAAAAAAAAGAAAAAAATAAGAATTGAAAAAAGTAAAGAAAAGGAAGGAAAGAAACAGGAAAGTAAAGCAGGAAGAAATGTACGTTTTTTCTTTTACTTTTAAAAACAGAGAAAGAAATTCAATATAGATATATAGAGAAAAAAAAAGATAAAAATAAGATGAAGAGGTAGAAAAGATAGAAAAAATGTAGAAAAGAAAGAAAGAAAGAAAAAAAGAAAGAAAAAGGAAAGAAAAAAGAAAGAAAAAAGAAAGAAAGAACAATATTTTTCATATCAACTGAAACAAAGAAAAAGAAAGAATGAAAAACCTTAGAAAAATAAAATGACAAAAGAAAAAATAGTAAAGAAAAAGAAATTAATGAAGCGACTTTTCAAAAGAAAGAAAAAGAAACGAAATAACAAAGAAAATAATGCAAAATAGATATACACAAAGATAAGAAAAAGAAAAGAAAAAAAAGTTGAAAGTATAAAGAAACCGAAAAAGAAAGAGCACCAAGAGATAGAGGAAGACTGAAATGATAATGAAAAGAAAGAAAGAAAGAAAGAAAGAAAGAAAGAGCACGAAGAGATGGAAGAAGACTGAAATGATAATGAAAAGAAAGAAAGAAAGAAAGAAAGAAAGAGCACGAAGAGATAGAAGAAGACTGAAATGATAATGAAAAGAAAGAAAGAAAGAAAGAAAGAAAGAGCACGAAGAGATAGAAGAAGACTGAAATGATAATGAAAAGAAAGAAAGAAAGAAAGAAAGAAAGAAAGAAAGAGCACGAAGAGATAGAAGAAGACTGAAATGATAATGAAAAGAAAGAAAGAAAGAAAGAAAGAAAGAAAGAGCACGAAGAGATAGAAGAAGACTGAAATGATAATGAAAAGAAAGAAAGAAAGAAAGAAAGAAAGAAAGAAAGAAAGAAATAAAGAGCACGAAGAGATAGAAGAAGACTGAAATGATAATGAAAAGAAAGAAAGAAAGAAAGAAAGAAAGAGCACGAAGAGATAGAAGAAGACTGAAATGATAATGAAAAGAAAGAAAGAAAGAAAGAAAGAGCACGAAGAGATGGAAGAAGACTGAAATGATAATGAAAAGAAAGAAAGAAAGAAAGAAAGAAAGAAAGAAAGAAAGAACAATATCTGTTAAACTAAATGAAACAAAGAAACAAATACGACAAAAGATAAGAAGCTTGAGTAAAAGGAAGAAGAAGAAGAAAAAAGAATTGTATGCAAGTTAAAAGAAAAGAAAGGAAAGAAAACATTAAAGAAGAAAATGAAGACGAAAGTAGAGAATAGCAAAAATAATAGAAATACAAAATAAAATAATTTTTTTTAAAAATTAAGAAAAAAGTCAAAAGAAAAAGAAAAGAACAATGAATTGAATAAAATGAAAGTCGAAAAAATCATTAAAAAAATCCAGCAAAAACATTGGAATATATAAATAGAGAAAACGAAATCTGATGTGTAAATTATTTATCGCCCCGAAAACATTCGATAAGCCAAACTTGTCAGATATGGACGGATAATTACAGTTGTATGTCGACAGTAATAGAATTTCTCTTCGATTTGAGGATTGTTTTTAGCTCAGGTGTCAATCCATCCATCTTTCTTATTCTTGGAGCGGTTTCTCCTACTTGTTTCGTAAATCGACTTGTTCGTTCCATGGCTCCATTAATTTCTTTCTTCCTTGAAGAAACAAGAAGAAGAAGAAGAAGAAGAAGAAGAAGAAGAAGAAGAAGAAGAAGAAGAAGAAGAAAGTAAAAACTAAAGAAGAAGAAAAATGAGGATTTGAATGAGGGGGAGAAAATCAAAACTAAAGAAAAAGAAATAGACATAGAAAGAAGAAGAAGAAGAAGAAGAAGAAGAAGAAGAAGAAGAAGAAGAAGAAGAAAGTAAAAACTAGAGTACAAAAAGTAAAGAAATAACAGAATAATTGAAAGCAAAGAAGATGAGAGGACGATGAATAAAAAATGAATGGAAAAAGATTTTAAAAAATGAGAAGAAAGAAAGAAAGAAAGAAAGAAAGAAAGAAAGAAAGAAAAATCGACAGCGTAAAAAAATAAACAAAAATGGAAAAGAAAAAGAAGAAAAATCAAAATTAAGAAACGAAGAAAAAAAAAAACGAAGCAAAAAGAAAGAGGGCGAAAAGAGATGTCATCAGTTTAGAAAAAGAAATAAATAATGAAACAACATGAAAAGAAAGAAAGAAAATTAGGAAGAGATTGAATGAAAGAAGAAGTGTAAACCTAAAAAAATATGCAGGAAAACTGACAAAAGAAAGAGTGTGAAAATAGATACGAATGAAAATAGGCAAGTAAGAATGAATGAAAAAGTATGATAAGAGATACGAATGAAAATTAAAAAAAACAAGAATGAATGAAAGAGTATCAAAAGAGATACGAAGTAAAATAGACAAGAAAAAATGAAAAAGCGCGAATTGAGATAAGAATGAAAAAGAAAAACTAAGAATAAATGAAAGAGGGTGAAATAAGATTCGAATGAAAATAGATAAGTAAGAATGAATGAAAGAGTGCTAAAAAGAATGCTTGTAAATGAGGAAAAATTAAGAATAATTAGAAATTCTAAAATATGTGTGAAAAAAAAGAATTGATTGATGAAAGAGAGTAAAATGAAAAAAAATGGGTGAGATTAAGAAAAGAGGGTAATATGGAAAAGGAATGAAAGTAAAAAAATATAATGAATGAAATTGTATTGAATGAGAGAATGAGTGAAAATAAAAAAAGAAAGAATGAAGAAAAGAGTGTGATTGGAAAGAATCAGAGAAATTAGGAAAAAAAGATAAAGAGAATGAGTGAAAGAATATGGGAAAAAAGAATGAATGAAATTGTCTAGAATGACAGAATGAGAGGAAAATAAAAATTCGGAATGACTGAAAGATCGTCAAATAAAAGAATTTGTGAAATTCGATAAAAAAAAATAAAAAAGAACGTAAGAATTAATAAAAGAATGAGAAAAAACAGGGAAAAAAAAGATAATGAATTACTAACTGAAATATAAGAATGCAAAAAAAAAAAAATTTTTTTAAAAGAAAAGAATGAATAAAAAATATAAAAAAGAAAGAATAAAAAAATATACTTGAAAAACATTGAAAAATTAAAGCAAATAAAGTTGTTAAACGCGAAAATTGCGAAAAGAATCGTTAATAAATTTTATTCTTTTCCCCGAAAATAATTTTTGACCAGGTCAAAAGATTTTCGAAAATGGTCAAAATTCCAGAATTCCATAATTGGCATTCCTCGTTTACAAGAAATGCCAATTTTGGAATAATTCAACTCGGCTGATTTAGAATCAATTTATCGCAATTGTATTAGATTACGATGATTCAGACTTCCGCAAAAATCAAAGCTTGAAAGAATAAATAAGATATATACTAGCTGATACATACCGCAATGTCTGTTAAGAAAATCGGGTCTCATTTTATCTGCCATTTTTGTTATCAATCTCTAAATAACAGAGTATTAGTAGTATAATTTGTTAATTAAGCTTTGCTTAAACCTACGTATTGGTCCCAGATTGCTTACTGAACCTAAGTCTTCACCCATGTAAGTATTAAACAGGCTTCAGAGATCTGACAAGAACCAGTGTTTTTAGCGTTACTTGCCTACAAGTTTTGAAAAGTGTTACTATGAAAAACAAAGGAGTGTCCTCAATGTGTAATGTTTAATGCGATTGATTGCGGACTCGTGGTAAACGAGTTCGAACCCTCGTCTTTCTATTACATTCACTTTCGGACAAATACCCTTGGGAAAGGTATGAATCCACTTATCCTCTAAGTTATGGGTTAAATAGTATCACTACTGTTCTTCTAGAAGGATGACTTTGGCATTAAACAACCTTGCTATGCCATTAAACAAAGAAACCAAACAAAACCTATGAAAGACAATAAATTAAGTGAATTTTGCAATGAAATCCACATTTCACCCAGGAAAAATTCGCTTTATCTTTCAGTATAATTTCTACTCTTAAAAACATGTTTCTTTCATTGAAAGATTATCGTATGTGTTCGATCAGCATTGAAATCTTTGGACTGACATTTTAACTCTTTGTTCACGGTACTCTTCACTTCATTATAACTTGAAATTAAGAAAAAGAACAAAAATGGGTTCACTGTTTTTGTTGTCGTTTCAACATTTTACAAATCTAAATACAACAGACATTTTAAAAGACAAGGGCATCTCATACAATTTTGTCGATTATACACACAGAAATGCGTAGCTGTTAAGAAGCGTTCTCTATTGCAACACTACTGTCATAGCATAATAACTGATAATTTCAGGTGTGCCTTTATCTTTAATACTTTTTCAACCTTCTTTATCTTAGATTCATCATCATCATCATCATCATGTCGTGCCGCTGACCCTCTCTCACCACTTCTCCCTATCATTCATCGCCTCTGGCAGGTCTTCAGGACTACATCCCGTTACCTCACATAGCTGCTGTATGTATGTTCGAGCTGGTCGACCTGCTTTTGCTTGGCTATATGCGGAGATAGGAGGTGCCCGTGGTGTAATGGTTACCGTCCTAGGAAATGGACAGGGCGACACGAGTTGAATCCTGGACGAGACTAATTGCATTTCACATAGCACTTGGGAAAGGTATGAATCCAATTATTCTCCCTCCAGCTATGGGTAAATAGTTGGGCAGACTAGGCTCTTCAGCTTTGGTGATGCAACTAGTCTAGGAGAAGGAAAACTCTGAATTCAAACCTGTTAAACTTCGCTTAAAAATTGACCTTGTGTCATATCGTACCCGAGCGGAGGGGTTGGTAAATATGATATCCGGAGATCGATAGGAGTACATCTCTTATGAGCTCGTCCTTGCTTCTCCGGCAGTGTCTGGTTTGTCTAGCTTGGATTGTTTTCGTGATGGGAGGCAGGTGGCCGTATAGTTGGTGCTTTATTGGGTGTTGCCGCCAGGACTTGTTCAATATTGCTCGCAACATTCTTGTGTAATTGCCGTCTAAAACATGCTTATTTATACACTTCACTCAGTCTTCCCTAAATTTCGCATAGTTTGCTCTTTTCAGCCAATAACAATTTCTTGTCAGACCTCTGTTCGAGCTGGAACACTCGGTTTGATTTGATTGTATTTTAAAAACCGTCAAAACAAATATTTCCACTAGATTAAAATCATCTTTAATTTAAAATTAATTTTAAAAAATGCAGCGTTGACGTTCAAGAAAAAAATTCCGAAAAATAATTTCTTTTTTTTTAATTCCCTCTATTTATTAAATGACTCTCGAAGATAGATAAATAGATTGATACATAGACAGATTCATTCGGCTTATCTATTGTAAGACACTTGTATATCCTCATAAAAGAAATCAGATTTACCAAATAAATTTAAAAGAAAAAAACAGAACCAACTGAAAAGATGATGTGATTTTAAGGCAATGTCAACACGTCTTGGGTTATTCTATGACTAGAGTTAAGGGAGTCATGTTCAATTTTCGTTCATATTTACATTCATGTGTTGTCGTTTCTTAAGAATCTTTTTTGGTCACCCAGTCCGATCCAATACAAACAATTTTTAAGCATATCCTTTTCACACATAGATGGGACTCTTAGAGGTTTTACAAATCCCGGTCAAAGTAAAGAACGGAATAATGGATACAAAGGAGTATTCCATAATTCTCTGATCTCTCTCTCTCTCTCTGTCTCTCTCTCTCTCTGGCCGAGTCGGCTGGGGCTGTAGAATACACCGACTGTGTTTCTGCAGAGGTAAAACTTCTCCAACCAGTGTCCTGGATATGAAACTAAACCATTTGATGGCGAGGCTACAATTCTGGATATTTGCAGAATCTAGAGTATCCCTTCATTGTCATAACCCTCAGGTCTATTCTGACTCGGAGTGATAGCACTTGATAGGGTCTTATCAATGGGCCAAATAGAACTGTTTTATATTAAAACTGTGTACTTATGCTCAACTGAATCGTTTGAAGTAGAACTGTTTGATCATTTAACTGTGTGTAACCAAATGACTGCTGTTGAATTGAATTGTTAGTGTTACATAATAACACTTGAACGATATAATAGTGTGCCTACAAATGAGTAATGTTGAAATGAATTATTGGTGTTGAACAGCAATAATTGAAACCATTTAACAGTGTGAAAACTCTGAATTCAAACCTGTTAAACTCCGCTTAAAAATTGACCTCGTGTCATATCCTGCCTGAGCGGAGGGGCTGGTAAATATGATTAGTATTATATAGCAATAATTGAAAATATTTAACTGCGTGCAAACAAAATAGCTCAAACTCATTAAAGATAAGACAAATCTACAAACTATTCAAATTTTATGTTTGTAACCATTTAACTATGAGCCAACAGATGACTGATGCTAAATAGAATTGTTAGGGTTACGTTGCAGTACTTGAAACAATTTAATTCTGTTGCTCAGTCGGCTGGGTTTGTAGAATTCACTGACTGCTTCTCTACCGAGGGGAAAGATTCCTCCAATGCGTGTTCAGGATATGATACTAAACAATCTGATGGTGAGGTTCTCGTAATGCTGGAGCTTTGGGGAATGCGGAGAACCCCTTCCTTACCATCTCTCCCAGATTAACTTTGGCCTGGAGTGGGTGCACCTGGTGGGGTCCTATCTATGGGTTAAATAGAACTAAACTGTGTACTAATGCTAAACTGTATTGTTTGAATTAGAACTGTTAGAGTAAACTGAATAACTTGAAATAGAAATGTTTTTGACAATCAACTGTGTACTTACATTTAAACAGTGTACTTATACTAAACTGAATTGTTCGAAATGGAACTGTTTTTATGCAAAGCTGAATTGGTTGAAATAAAACTGATTATTTGTATAAAATAGATTTGGCATTAAATAACCGACAAAGATTGATATGCCATAAAAACCAAACAATCAACCAACAACCATTTAACTTTGTGCAAAAACGATTGATATAAAACAATAATTACTTGTTTCATGGCATATTCTTCGGTTATATTATGCCAAAACTATCTTTTTAGAAAAACAGCAGTGGTATTATTTAACCCATAGAGGGAAAGGTTTGATACTTTCCCGATGGGTATTTGTTCAAAATAGAACATAATAGGGCGACGGGAGTTCGAACTCGCTGACTACATTTCCGCAGGTCAGTGATTTAACTATTGCACCATTAGTGTTTAGAAATAAAGAGCAATCTTTAAAACCCTTTTTGTGCAAAAATTGAAGTATGATATTTGTCACTTCCTCCCACCAGACAGGACTTGATACAAGGTCAATGACCCGAAGGCCGATTAGAGTGGGGATTTAGGAGAGGAGAAGCACGGGCATGAGCCGAGGCTCGAACTCTGCTGGTCTGTGCTGCTCATTGACTCACTAAGTGCAATGTGGGCCTAATGAGCCAAGCTGTATCATAAATCCAAATCTAGGCCCAGGCACGTATGCCTGCTTTTAGCTTAAATTGGACAGCAAGGGTCAAGTTCTATACATAGGGGACCAAAATGTCAATGTTTCAGCTCGCCCACCCGAAGGTTGCCCAGCCGAGGCAGGTGGCCTTTCGGCCTCGAATCTGCTTTTGATTTCGGTACCCCATCCGGAACGAATGCCAGAGGGCCCAGCTAAGGCCGGGTAAGTATCCTTGCAAAAATTGAAGTATTGATATTATATGACAATAATTGGAACCACTGACTCTGTAAAAATGAGTGGTACTGAATTGAAACCGGCTCATTGGCCTAGTGGGTAGAGTGTTTGCCAATGGTCCAGGAGACCTGTGTTCAAGCCCAAGTCGAGTCATACCAAAGACTTTAAAAATGGTACTTCATACCTCCTTGCTTAACACTCAGCAATATAAGGTACGTATCAAGGGTAAAGTGGAGCAATCCAAGGAAAGGAGTAGCGCCCTCCCCTTCACCTTGGTGTTGTAGCTATTGAAAAGGGAGCCTTCTGGTTTCCTTCGACTATGTTTGCCAACCTTACCTTACTATTGTTAATTGTAATAGTCAAAACCAATTCCCTGCGTGCAAAGAAATGATTAATATTAAATTGAATTATTAGTGCTAGCAATATTTAAACCATTTAACTGTGTACAAATAACAACTGAGTTCAAACTCATTTAAAAATTAGCTTAATCGGTTTGGCTGTAGAATACAGGTGTCCTGGATAAGACACAAAACCATCCGAATGTGAGGCTGTGTACTAATGCTAAACTGAGTTGCTTGGAATAGGACTGTTTCGACATCTAAACTGCGTACTTAAGCTAAACTGAATTGCTTGAAATAGGACTGTTTTGACATTTAAATTGCGTAGTTATGCGAAACTGACTTGTTTGAAATAGAAATGTTTTGACATTTAACAGTATGTAAAGTAAAACTATACTTATACTAAACTGAATTGTTTAAATTGGAAATGTTTGACTAAATTAGTTTAAAATAGAAATGGTTTTCACAATTAAACTATGTACTAAATTGAATGATGCTAAATTGAATTATTTGAAATAGAACTGATTATTTGTATAAAAGGGATTTAGCATTAAATAACCTACAAAAAACAAACAAACAAATAAACAAATCCTTTAAGAGTAAGATTACCTACAAACTATTCACGTATAAATCGTATTTAGTAAAGAAAAAAAAAAAGAAAGTCGGTGACCTTAGTCGTGGGTTACCCGAAGGCTCCCTTTACAATAGCTACTACACTGAGGTGTAGGGGAGGGCGCAACTCCATTCCTGGATTGCTCCGCTTTACCTTTGATCCTTACCTTATAATGTTGAGTGTTAAGCAAGGCGGAATCAAGTACCATTTTTTGAGTCTTTGAAGCCCGTCCTCCCAAACCATTGCCGAACACTGTACTCGTTAGACCAATGGTCTGATTCATTTAACTATGTGCAAGCAAATGACTCTCACAAAATTAAATCGTTACTGCAATATAGCGATAATTGAAACCGTTTAACCGTTAACTTTGTTAATAGAATAATTATTGTTCAATAGAAATTCCTGAACCATTTAACTGTGTGCTAAAAATGTTATCTACGAACTATGCCTGAAGGAATCATATATTTGATATTATTGTGGCTTTGTGAGAGGCCAGAAATAAAGACACCCGAAAGGAATTGAGTTAAACAAATATATGAACAAATAACAGTATACAATATATATAAAATAAGAGGGTTACCAATGACACTGTTTCGGTCTGACTGCCAGGGCTGTCTGCGGGAATATTGCCTTCTGCCTAAGAGCAGTATCTGCTGCTACTTATAGCTGAGATAGTTCATGCGCGCGGTGAAAATTACTATTATATATATATATATATATATATATATATATATATATATGTAACTTATTGAATGCACCACGTATATATATATATATATATATATATATATACATATATATTCATTCAATAAGTTTCCGGACTTTTTTGTACAGGCATTTAAAATTGTCGTTATTGCTATACATCTAATGAGATGACTGACCAATTTTTATGATTCCAGGTTCAAATGAACAGCTACAGCAAGAATTGGAATACACTCAACTAAAGCCTGATTGTAATAGCTGGTGAATTTCAAAAATGCAATTTGACACTCTAGAAGAACGATATACAATAAAATTCTGTTTTAAACTTGGAAAAGATGACACAGAAACCTATGGAATGCTTCAGACTGCTTTTGGACAATCTTGTATGAATCGAACATCAGTTTTTGAGTGGCATAAGAGATTCAAGGAAGCCAGGGAGTCTGTGAGGGATGATGAGAGGTCTGCGAGGAGTAAGGAAGTCAATACACCAGAATTGATTGGCCAAAGGGTTAGGGTTAGGGTTACTATGTTGAGGTTTTAAGGGAGTTCAGGAAGAGATTCTGTCGGAAGAGGCCAACACACTTCAAATCGGATCAGTGGCATTTCCACCAGGACAATGCACCAGTCCACAACTCCATCCTTGTCACAGACTATTTGACCAAGATGGGCTTCAAGACATTTCCTCAGCCTCCCTGTATGCCAGACCTTGCTCCCTGTGACTTTTGGTTATTCCCTAAGCTCAGAGGCTGTCGTTATGAGACAATTGAGGAGATGAAAGAGTCTGTGACGAAGGTCATTGACACGCTCACACAAGACGACTTCCATGGGGCCTTCCAGAAGTTGTTGGAACGGTACAAGTGGATTGCATCCGGAGGAGATTACCTCGAAGGGAACTAGAGTTTCATGTGTGTAGTATCAATAAAAGTGCCTATACAAAAAAAAGGCTGTAAACTTATTTAATTATCCTCGTATATATGTATGTGTGTGTGTGTATGTATAAAAGGATTTGGCATTAAATAACCTACAAGTGTTGATATGTTATAAAACACAACTAACGAGACCACTCCTCACCATCAGATACATTTAAGTGTCCTACCCAGGATATATTTGTTTTTGGAATCGTGGGTCATATAAACATGAGATCCTTATCTTAATTAGTACTTCACTTCTAGTATTACACGATTATCAGATGTTAGGAGGTTTCATCTCATGAAAAAAAAAGGGAGACCTGGGTTCAATCCGAGGTCGAGTCATACCAATGACTCAAAAAATGGTACTTTATGCTACCTTGCTTAACACTCAGCATTATAACGTACGGATCAAAGGTAAAGTGGAGCAATCCAGGGAAAGGAGTAGCACCCTCCCGTACACCTCGGTGTAGTAGCTGTTGAAAAGGGAGCCTTCGGGTCACCTTGGACTACGGTCGCTAACTTTACGTATTATTCCTATCTGATGGCAATATTTTTGTAATATCATTCAAGTATATATTCCAATCTAATAATGTTAAAAAATGTTAATATATCATTAAACAAAATATATCAAACAATAAAAAAAGATTAGATACCACTGTGTATCAACACAAAATAACGGAGGTGCCCGTGGTGTAATTGTTATCGTCGTAGGAAATGAATACAGCGACACGAGTTCAAATCCTGGACGAGACTGATTGCATTTTCACATAGCTCTAATACCCTTAGGAAAGGTATGAATCCAATTATTCTCCCTCCAGCTATGGGTAAATAGTAGGACAGACTAGGTTCTTCAGCCTTGTTGAGGCAACTAGTCTAGGAGAAGGAAAACTCTGAGTTCAAACCTGTTAAACTCCGCTTAAAAATTGACCTTGTGTCATATCCTGCCCGAGCGGAGGGGTTGGTAAATAGGATTAACACAAAATAACATCAACATGTAATTATTAGAATGCGTCAAAAGTTTTGCCATATTTTGGTGAGGTACTAGTTTGCGGCGCGCATATCACGTTAGAAAAGCAGTTCAAGCCGTAGTTGGTAGCGTCTATGAAATAATTCTAACGTTAAATGTCGCTATTTGTATTGCTTGTTTGCATTTTAGTAGTTTATGGACAGCTATCGATAGACTATCGATCATATGGAAATCAGAGTTGACTGATAAAATGAAACGCAGTTTCTTCCAGGCAGCAGTCGTATCGATACTGCTGTATGGATGCACTTCTTGGACGCTAACTAAACGGCTGGAGAAGAAGCTAGAAGACAATTACACAAGAATGCTGCGAGCAATATTGAACAAGTCCTGGCGGCAACACCCCACAAGGCACTAACTATACGGCTACCTACCTCCCATCACGAAAAATATCCAAGTTAGACGAACCAGACATGCAGGACACTGCTGGAGAAGCAGGGACGAGCTCATTAGTGATGTACTCCTATGGACCCCCACATGTGGCCAGGCAAAAGCAGGACGACCAACTCGAACATACATACAGCAGCTATGTGAGGATACAGGATGTAGCCCTGAAGACCTGCCAGTGACGATGAACGATAGAGAGAAGTGGTGAGAGAGGGTCAGGGATATCCGCGCAGGTGGCACGACATGATGATGATGATGATGAAATAATTATGACTGTGATGGTTGATTGCATTAATTACTTCCTTATTTAGTTTGGTTGGGTTGCGAATTGTTCAAGTGCCTCTTAGCTAAAATCATTGAGTGGAAGTGGAAATCTAATTGGAAAGGTCAAGCGCGTGCACCAGCGAATAGATGATAGCTTACACCTCTCATCTCAAGACAGGAAGGCCAAATGTAAGTATAATAGATTCATGTCTTTTCGTAAGCTTGATTGAGGTAAAATGAAAACGTGGTTAAAATTGGGGACATGTGTGCTGATCATGATGAGATGACACAATAACTTTGTGAGATGACATCACACTGATGTTATACTGAATTTTAAAATATATTAAATTTAGCTAATTTTGAAAGTTGAAATTAGTCGGGTCGGAGAGGTGTCTCTTTTTGTCTGCCAAGCTAGGGTTCGTATACAGATCTCTCTCTCTCTCTCTCTCTCTCTCTCTCTTGTGCTTCCATGACTACTATGAAACAGTATGCAGTCTGAACAATGGACACCTTCGTATATGGTTAAGAAGGCAACAATTTCTCTCTATAAATGATTTGGGTATATTATTGTTACGCCAACACGTTTCAATAAATAATTGTTAGTTATTAATGGAGTGTTTTTCTTGTCTTTGACTTGCCGGCACTCAGGCAACTTGCTCTTGCGAAACAGCCCGACCGTCAGGAGAACTTCCGGATGGATTGTGTCATTCCTCATCAGTGTATCTTTTAAACACAACGTGGGCACAGAGGGTATTGGTAAACAAACTACCCGAAAACAAATGTAGTAGTCACAGAACCAGGGCCACATTTGATAATAAAACTGTCTTGCACAATGGTATTACATTTGGCGCTGGTGTCTTTACCAATCATATTATCACTTCGCTGTTGTACGGAATGTGAAAGTACTGTTGATCATAGTACACTAACCAGTTGGTTTAAGAAATTTAAGAAATTTCAATTTGCAAGACCTTGACAATTAGAAAAGATCAAGTAAGCTTAAAATCATGGATTCCGAGGCCATATTCAAAGTCTTAGAGGTAAACTTAGTGAGTAGCATGCAGAGAGTATCAGGCAAGCTTGTTACCTCACAGTCCAGTGTGCTTTGTCACCTTTATGGTCTCGACAAAAACATCCGTAGATGCCGAATTGTGTCTCATGTTACTAAAATATTGCAAAACTTTTGACTCAACGTAGAAGCTGTTAACAAACGTTCCCTATAAAATTAAGATTTTATATGTTTGAACTCAAAACATATTCCTGTATGCTTATGTCAACTTATTGCATTTTCTCTATTCTTTGTTTATTCATAAACAACAACGCTCTGCTTGCTTAGAATCGATATATATATATACATATATACTGCAGCTGGGTAATTTACAAATTACAAATTACATATATATATATATATATATATATATATATATATATATATATATATATATATATATAATTTGTAAATTAGCCTGCTGCTACTGTCCCTAGCGGGTACATAGACGGATTACCAAGCAAGCAGTTACGTAAACAATGTAATGTACTCCACGACCAGGTGATATAAGTCTACAAACTAACAATCTCATAAGAGATTTCTACCAACGGCAGAGTTTGCTTGTTTGGGTTTTTATGGCATATCAACCTTTGTAGGTTATCTAATGCTGAATCCATTTTCATAAGAACAAACAGTTCTATTTCAAACTATTCAGTTTAGCATAAGGGCATTGTAATGGTCAAAAACATTTCTATTTCAAGCTATTCAGTTTAGTCATAAAAAGAAAATAAATTGATAAAAAAAAGCAATGACGAAGTGGAAGTAGCTGTTCGAACTTTTCAATCATTTAATAAAGATAATCTAAGTTATTTGAAACCATACGGCTGTGTTCAAACTGTTTGTATTCGATAGGATTTCTTGATAAATAAAATCACTAATGTTAGATAGCAGTACCTAAAACTATTTAACTATGTGCAAACAAATCATTAATTACAAATGACTTAAATAGGAATACTTAAACCATCTGTATACAAACAAAAGAGTTATTTTAAAATAAGGTTCATCGTCATTTAACATGTCGTGCTGCAAGCACAGATTCCCCCGACTCTTTCTCGCCATTTGTCTCTATCATCCATCACATCGGGTATGTCTTCTAGACTACATCCTTTGTCCGGACAGAGCCGTTGTAGATTAGTTCTAGGGGTCCATTGGAGAGCGTCGCTTATGAGTTAATCCTTACTTCAGTAGCAGTGTAATGCATGTCTTGTCCGTCTTATTTAACCTGCATAAAGACTTATTTGGGGGGTTTTAGAGATGGGAGGTTGGTGGGCGTACAGCTGCTATTTCGTGGGATGTTTCTTCCAGGATTTGTTCAATATAGGCTGGTAGCATTCTCGTGAAAAAATGAAAAAATAAGTACTGTTACTTGTGAGTTATTCACTTGCAAATTATATATATATATATATATATATATGAGCAGGGTTTGGCATTAAATAGGGAGAGTCCCCGTGGCGTAAAAGTAATTAAGTTTGGCGACCTTAGTCGAGGGTGACCCAAAGGCTCCCTTTTCAATAGCTACCACAGTGAGATGTAGGGGAGGGCGCAACTCCATTCTCTGGATTGCTCCAATTTACCCTTGATCCTTAGTTTATAGTGCTGAGCGTTAAGCAAGGCCGCATCAAGTACCATTTTTTGAGTCTTTAGTATGACTTTACTTGGGATTGAACCACCTATCTATTTACCATCTAGCTATTGTTTAAATAGAACTACTGGTTTTCTACAAAGATGTAATTGGCATTGAATAACCCAAGAAGGTTGATACATCATTAAACAAATCAACCCTCCAAAACGTTGTCAATTAATGACCCACGAGAGTTGGTATGCCATAAAACTGCTAGCCAACCCAGAAGATTATAGGGGGTGTCCTCGTGGTGTAATGGTTAAAGCGATGCACTGCGGAATCGTAGTACGCGAGTTCGCGCTATTACGTTCACTTTCGGGCAAATACCCTTGGGAAAGGTATGAACCCCCTTATTCTCCCTCCAGCTATGGGTAAATAGTAGGACGGACTAGGTTCTTCAGCCTTGGTGAGGCAACTAGTCTAGGAGAAGGAAAACTCTGAATTCAAACCTGTTAAACTCCGCTTAAAAATTGACCTTGTGTCATATCCTGCCCGAGCGGAGGGGTTGGTAAATAGTACCCAGAAGATTATAGTTTAAAACCAAGAACTGACGAATTTGAGTCGTCGTGGCGTGATGGTTAACGTGCTGGAGTGCGATATAGTAGTAAGCTGGTTCGAACTCTAGTTGCGCTAGTATGTTCATTTTCGTTTTAATAGCCTTGAGAAAGGAGGTGCCCGTGGTGTAATGGTTATCGTCGTAGGAAATGGACACGGCGACACGAGTTCAAATCCTGGACTAGACTTGTTGCATTTCACACAGCACTAATACCCTTGGGAAAGGTATGAATCCAATTATTCTCCCTCCAGCTATGGGTAAATAGTAGGACAGACGAGGTTCTTCAGCCTTGTTGAGGCAACTCGTCTAGGAGAAGGAAAACTCTGAGTTCAAACCTGTTAAACTCTACTTACAAATTGACCTTGTGTCATATCCTTCCCGAGCGGAGGGGTTGGTTAAATATGAATAGCCTTGAGTAAGGTATACATTTCTTTCTTCCCACCAGAGATGGTTTAAATAGTACCGCTGTTGTTATTTTACAAAAAAATGGCTTAAGCTTTAAATAATTCACAATGGTTTTTTTATGTCATTAAACAAAGAAATCAATTCAATTACAAAAATAAATAATCTGCCTAAAGATTTCTCAATCAACTGAACCGAATTAATAAAACAAAAAAAAAAAAAAGAAAGAAAATAGACAAACTGCTGAAGAATTCGCAACACGATTGGAACTGAAAGAAAGAATTAGTTGATGTAAGGGGGGGGATACTTCAGAGGCCAAGGCAACGGATATGATTTTTTTATCAATAGAAAATGCTTTAAGGGCAAAAGCGAATTTTCTCTTATCCTTTTCTGTGATTCAAAAAACACAAATACAAAAACAATATATATATATATATATATATATATATATATATATATATATATATGTGTGTGTGTGTGTGTGTGTGTGTGTGAGTATGTGTGTGTGTCTTAGTATGCGTGTGAAGTATTAATTCTTCAGATCTTTCTTTATGTTTCAGCTTTGATCTTTGGCCTTGACAAGGCGTTGCATGGTATTTTGACAGACCTATTCTGTCACACACACACACACACACACACACACACACACACACACACACACACACACACACACACACACACGCACGCGCGCACACGCACGATATATATATATATATATATATACTGTAGAATGAGCGACGTATACGAAGAAGTATGTTTGAGTAACAAAGATGTTTTCAAATGCGCTAAACATGGGTTTGCCACTACAAACCTGAGTCGAAAAGACAGCCCATAAAATGGAAACTCACTGAATATTTACTAAAGAAAACGTCCGGATTCAGTGCTGAGTAAAGAAGGTCATGCTGACCGTGTTCTGGGACATTAAAGGACCCATCACAATTGATTTCCCTGAAAAAGTTGCAGCAGTAAACAGAAACCCCTTATTACCTGCTCCTTAGGCAAAATTCACCTAATTTGTAAAATGGCCCTCGTCTACATCGTCTACAAATATTCTCAGTATTTATCTCAACCTGCTAATATCTATCTATCTATCTATCTATCTTACCTTCGGCATATCTACCGAACTACCTTATGATTCCTCTATTGATTAGTATATATATATATATATATATATGTGTGTGTGTGTGTGTGTGTATGCATGCGTTTGTGTGTGTACGTTTGTGCAGGGTGCGACAAAAGGTCAGTTTTCAAGCTGGTTACGCAGTTTTGAATCCTGAGTTTTCTTTTTCCTGGACCGGTTGCCACACCAGGGTTAATGAGCCCAGTTTGCCCTATATTTTTCTTGTAGTTGGAAGGGGGTATCGAGACTTGGGTCACTGAGTCCATTTTCTGCGATATATATATATATATATGTATAAGAGGTTTTTTATATATATATATGTTTTTTTTTAAATATGAAGGTCCACGAAGAGATTTGTAATTTTGAATTTATTTATTTTGCTCTTAGCAGCTTGTTGTTTTCGTCAGAGAAAATATGTGGCACATGGCCTTGTTAATGGGGTAATCATTGAGACTTGAACTCACTCTTGTTTCCAGAATACATGCCCTTTGGTTAGTCAGGCTGGTTTATATAGGGGTCGTGGTCCCTCTTTCCTGGAATGTGTTTACTTTGGACATTGGCCTAATTGGTAGAGTGTTCGACAATGGCCCGGGAGACATGGGTTCAATCCCAGGTCGCGTTATACCAAAGACTTAAAAAATGGTACTTGCTGCTTTCTTGCTAACACTCAGCAATATAAGGTACGTATCAAGGAAAAAGTGGAGCAATCCAGGGAAAGGAGTAGCGCCCTTCCTACACCTCGGTATAATAGCTATTGAATACGGAGCCTTCTTGTCGCCCTCAACTACGGCCGCCAACTTAATTTGAAATATATCCTTATTCTATTTGGACCTACAACAACCATCTTCATATATATATACATATATATAGGTTTATATATATATATATATATATATATATATATATATATATATATATATAAGAGGTTTATGGTTCTTAATAGCTCATCTGGTGAGTTAATGGACGACCAAACAATGCAGTATTGTTAAATAGTGTTCAATATAAATAATAGAGCATTTATACACACACACACACACACACACACACACACACACATATATATATATATATATATATGTATTGCAGTATTTGAACCTGGGTTTCATGCATATTGCAATCGTCGGACAGAGAGAAGATTAAAAAACAATTTTAAGGTTACATTTTGAGAAATGGGGTTATTTATGTGAGCGCTTTAGTTTGTGTGTTATTGAATGTTAGCACGTTTGCTTATATGCTGTTGTCGCGTATATATATATATATATAGTAGTATTATTCGGTCCAGTTAAAACAGAGTTGGGAGTAATTCCATCAATACAAGAAAACCATTCAAAAGGGAACATTTAAATTTTCCTTGTAAAGAGATCAATGAAACTGATATTAGAGAGCAATACTTTCTTTAAGAAAAAAAAAAAACCCGGTCACATTAGGATTATAAATTTATTTCCACCCTGTTTTGTGTTTTTGATATAAACCAAAAACCCGAAAAAAATTAACAGGACTGCTTCCGATCTTATGGATAAGATAATTCAGAATAGACACGGGAGGGAAGGGTGGTAAGGGATATAGATAAGTCTTCACCAATCTTGTATCCGTATAAGGAATCGAAGAAAGCTTTAAGGCGATCATATATTCGGCTCACTCAGAGCAACTCCCAAATAAGTACCAAGTTAGAAAATGCCGAGTCATGATAGCCTGCATGGATTCTGGTTTTAAAAAATTCACTTTCATCCACAACAGACTGACTCTCGAAATTAATAAATGCTTAGAAGAAACAGATATACCCGAACGGATGATCAAAGGAAAGATCACATTGATCCAAAAATACCCACCAAAATGAACCGCCTCCAACAATTATTGACCCATAACATGCCTACTGATGATGTAGAAAATACTCACAGCACAAATGAAGAAGGGGATTTATTACTCACTAATAAGCCGCGAATTGTTCCCTTAAGAAGAGAAAGAATGTCACAAGGGAACCAGAGGAACTGGTGGTATACTAAACATTGATCAAGATATTTGCAGGGAGAGCAAAACGAGACGGAAAATGTTGCTATGGCGTCGATTGAGTACAAAAAGTCATTTGAAGGTTGCAGGTTCAATCTCAACAACAGGTGAATATCGAAGAATATTTACTATAGCTTAACACTTGTACCCTGTTGTGATAAACGGAATGAGAAAAATCTACCCCTGTGGGTTAAAAGGTTCGGTTCAAAGTCCTGTGTGGGCTCCCGAGTTGAACATGAAACACCTGAAGAAGGCCGAAGGACGCATCGGCTGAAACATTGTGAATATGACGATGAATACAATAGCTCGAATACTCTAAGTGATAAACATAATCACGCTTCATCTAAGAAATTTAGACAATCGTTTTTATCTTATTTTCTACAATTAAACTTTCGTGTCAAGTTTTCTTGGTCGAACAAAAAGTCACTGTGAGGAGGATGCCACGTGAGATTCGGTCACTACATTCTAAACTGTCACCTGTGTGGTGCAAGTGAACCTATGCAAGTGGTATTAGTTGCTCCATCTATAAAAATCTTGCGCTGCATCACCCTCGCGGCTACTCATTTATATCGCACTGAGTATGTTAAGATACTTAACTTGCAATATGCATTTGATTATACAGAGTGTGACAGAAATAACATCCACATTTTAAATTTTCATCTGTGTGATGCAACTGAAGCTAGGCAAGTGGTATTTATAGCTCAATCTAGGTAATATTTTATTATTTTTTGATGAGATATGATCAGTTATGATCATGGGTTGGACCGGTGCAAACCGTTTGGTTTGGTTTTGTTGATTTGGTTTGGTTTGGTTTTGGTTTCGTTTTGTTTTATGGCATATCAACCATTGTAGGTTATTTAATACCAAATCCTTTTTATACATATATATTAAATATATCATTTCTATACATGTTTTATAGATAACATTTTCAAACGAGCCTGAGCTCATTTTTCACACAGTTTAATAGTTTCACTTATTTCTATCTTATATGAATAATTCAATTTACTATTAATCACTTATTGCACACAAAATGCGTTCAAGTTTTGCTATTTAACACTATCATTTCAATTAAGTATCAGTCATTTGTTTACATACAGTTAAATGATCAAACGGTTCTATTTCTAACAATTCAATTTAGCATAAATCATATGTTTGCTCTCAGCTTCAATGTCAAACAGTACTGTTTGACCCATTGAGAGGACCCTAACAGAGCAATGCTAATTAAGGGGTACTCTGCGTTTCCCAAAGCTCCAGCATTACTGGAGCTTCGAAATCAGATTGTTTAGTGTAATATTCAGAACACTCGTTGTTGTGTAGTTCTTAGCCTTCTTCAGAGATGCTGTCGATCTATTCTATATCTCCAGCCGACTGGACTCTAATTGAGGGAGTTACCCCTCTGCAAAGATTCAGTCGGTGTATTCTACAGCTCGATCCCCAGCCGGCTGAGTTTGCAGTTGAAACAATTTTTAAAACTGTTGAATCGATAATTGTTACGCAGAGAATTTTACTTGCTCATTTCATACTACATCGGAATTATGCTGTTACGGATAGAAAATTGATACTGTAATTTTTAGGTCGAAAATTTCAGAACAAGAGGTCTACTGATTAAAAGGAAATTGTAACAATCTGATGGTGAGGTTCCAGTTATGCTGGAGCTTTGGGGAATGCAGAGTGCCCCTTCATTGTTATCACTCCCAGGTCCACTCTGGCCCGGAGTGTTAGTATCTGATAAGGACCCTATCTATGGGACAAATAGAACTAAACCGTGCTTCCTTCACTATACTGATTTTTGCATTTAAACTGCGTATTTATGCTAAACTGAATTGTTTAAAATAGAACTGTTTTGGCATTTGAATTGCGTACTAATGCTAAACTGAATTGCTCGAAAGAGAACTGTTTTGATGTCTAAACTGTGTACTTATTCTAAACTGAATTATCTGAAATAAAACTGTTTGGACATTTAACTCTGTGTATTACCCAGTCGGCTGGGACTGTAGAATACACTGACTGCACCTTTGCAGAGGGGTAAGACCCCCCAATGAGTGTCCTGAATATGACAGAAAACAATTTGCTTGCTTATGCTAAACTGAATTATTTGAAATGGAACTGTTTTTTGACATTGAAACTGTACTTACACTAAACTGATTAGTTTAATATAGAACTGTTTTGACATTTAACTCTGTGTAAACAAAATCTGTACTTATACTAAACTGAATTAGCCGAATTAGCTGTGCTTGACTAAACTGAATAGCTTGAAACGGAAATATTTTTCACAATTAAACTGTACTTACATTTAAACTGCGTGCTTATACTAAACTAAATTGTTTGAAATAAAACTGATTATTTACATAAAAATAGATTTGGCGTTAAATAACCTAAAAGGTTGATATGCCATAAAACCCAACCAACCAACCAACCAACTGATAGCATTTGAAAAATGTGAAAACATTAGCAGGGTCTCGCTACTACATAAATTGCCGAAGTTCACTTGCGCCAGGCAGGTGACAGTTTAAAATGTGGAAGGTATTTCTGTCATACACTGTATAATCAAATGCATATAGCAAGCTATGTATCTGAACTGACTGAGACGAGTAAATGGCAATAATGGGGATGCTGCGCAAGATTTTGATAATTTAGGCTTGGTTCGATTTTATGACGTATCTAACATCATAGATTATTTAATGCCAAATTCTATTTATACATATCATCATGTCGTGACGTTAGCACGGATATCCCTGACCCTCTCTTGCCACTTGTCCCTGTCGTTCATCGCATCTGGCTGGTCTTCAGGGCTACATCCCATATCCTCACATAGCTGCTGTATGTATGTTCGAGCTGGTCGTCCTGCTTTTGCTCGGCCATATGTGGGGTCCATAGGAGTACATCACTTATGAGCACATCCCTGCTTCTCCAGCTCTGTCCTGCGTGTCTGATTCATCGAACTTGGATAGTTTTCGTGATGGCAGGCAGGTGGCCGTATAGTTGGTGCTTTGTGGGGTGTTGCCGCCAGTACTTGTTCAATATTGCTCGCAGCATTCTTGTGTAATTGTCTTCTAGCTTCTCCTCCAGCCGTCCAAGTAGTGCATCCATACAGCAGTATCGATACGACCGCTGCCTGGAAGAAACTGCGTTTCATTTTATCGGTTAGGTCTGATTTCCATATGATCGATAGCCTATCGATAGCTGCCCATGCCTTCGTTAGCCGTGTGTCGATGTCTTTTTCGGTTGATGAGATACTGCTTCCTAGGTAGGTGAATTTGTCAACTAGTTTCAGAGAGGTTCCGTCTAGTGTGGAAATGTCGCCTGTTTGATTATTGCACATATATTCAGTTTTGTGTGCATTGACATGGAGGCCAATGCCTGTGGCGGCTCTTCCCAACCTATGCAGTAGTGTTTCGGCTTGGTTGGGTGTATTTGCCAGTATCGCTATGTCATTGGCGTAGTCGGCGTCGGTAATTGTTTTTGCGGGGTACCTTCTGCTTCTTTTTTTTTCTCAGCTCGAAGCCGTTTTCTCTGATTTTATCAATCGATGTTCTAAGCACGTAGTCTAGACAGATGATAAAGAGGTATGGGTCTTGCGTGTCCCCTTGTAGTACTCCAGCTACAATGTCGAAGTATTCTGTGTCTCCATCCGGTGACCGTACTTTCACTTTAAAAACATTTTGTTGATAACATTTTTAGACGAGCGTCAGCTCAATTTTTTAGCGCACATTTGAATCGTTTCAAGTATTCCTATGTATCACTGACAATTCAGTTAAACATCTGCTTTTACATCACAGCTGTATGATCAACCAGTTTTATTTCTAACAATTCAATTTAACAACGTTAATTTATTTGCACACAGCTTTAATGTCAAGCATTTCTGTTTAACTCTAAGATAGGAATATTTCATCATCATCATCATCATGTCGTGCGGCTATCACGGTTATCCCTGACCCACTCTCGCCACCTCTTCCTATCGTTCATCGCTTCCGGCAGGTCTTCAGGACTACACCCTGTATCCTCACATAGCTGCTGTGTGTAGGTTCTAGCTGGTCGTCCTGCTTTCGCTCGGCCATGTAAAGGGGTCCACTGGAGTACATCCCTTATGAGCTCGCCCCTACTTCTCCAGCAGTTTCCTGAATGTCTGGTCCGTCTAATTTGGATAGTTTTCGTGATGGGTGGTAGGCGGCTGTACAGCTGCTGCTTTGTGGGGTGTTACCTCCAGGACCTGTTCAATATTGCTCGCAGCATTCTTATGTAGTTACCGTCAAAAACTGATTATTATTATCATTATTGATATTAGTAATCAATTGGGATAGTTACTTGAAACCATATCATGATGGGTGAATTAATAGTTTAAAATAGGATAATTTAATACAATATGATTATGTGCAAACGCATGATTATGATTGTTAAATAAAAATCGTTAATTGAAATGATATAATTTCTTGTCAAATATTAGTATTATATTAGAATATTTGAAACTGTATAATTGTGTATAAATTATTACTATTAGAGAGGAATAATTAATACCATATAAATGTGTTAAAACATACGATTAGGTTTGGTTCCTTTTTTTAAAGGCATATCAATTTGATTTGGTTATTTAATGCTAAAATGCAAAAGCTATTCTTATAGAATGGCAGGAATACTCTTTAAGCCATAGCTGGGAAGATAAGAGGGTTTAATATTTTCCCCAAAAGTATTTGTCCAAAAGTGAACGTAATACCGCGACTGGAGTTCGAACTCGTTTACTTCCAGGCCAAACACTTTAGCCATTAATGGATGAGAATTGATACTTGGGGCCATGTGTAATTGCCTACAAAATATTAGTCGTAGAAAAAGAAATAATCAGAACCATTTACTAGGTTTTGACAGCTTATAAATCGCAAGGGTGGATAAAACGCACCCCAGTTTCAGTAGGCCAAATAAAGAAAATCTTTTAGTGAAACAAAGTACGTGATGAAATTAATATAATAAATGATATCAATGATAATACTTTTAATCTGCATAATAGCTTCTTGAATAATAACAATAGATATATGAAAGTTACTCTCAAGTCTAAGCTAATAACAATTGCCAAATTTCGGCTGATTATCACGAATTTCAAATCTACGTATGGCTTATAAGACGCAAGGTAAATCTTAAAAGATATTTTTAGAAAGAAAGAATCGCCTTATATGACATCAAATACAGTAATTATGTATAAATTATTCCTATTAAATAAGATTACTTATAATCGCATAATTTTATAGAACTTATTTGTATTATAACTTCTTGAAACTATTTATATATATATGTATATATATATATATATAGGTATTATTCGGTCCAGTTAAACCAGAGTTGGGAATAATTCCTCCAGGACAAGAAAATCCTTCAGGAGCTGAACATTTAAATTTTCCTGGCATTAATATTTCCCTTACAAAAATTCATTACATTGACTTAAAACATAAAAGTTAATTATCGAACTTAACAAGAAAAGAAAATAAATAAAGGGAAATAAATAAAAAAGTTAAATTACCGTAATTATAACATTTTGAAAATAAAATAAATAGGTAAATAAAAAAACGGAAACTCATTAAAACGAGGAGGTAACTCTTCAACTCTCTTCCCTCCCCACCGTGTCTATTCTGTTTTATTTATCCATTAGATCTGAAGAAGTCCTGTTATATTTTTCTTCGTGTTTTTGGTTCACACCAGAAACGAAAAACAGGATGGAAATAAATTTATAATCCTAAAATAATCGGTCTTTGGTTTTTTCTTTAAAGATGTATATATATATATATATATATATATATAAGTTGTTTTTTTGATTTTTGAAACTATTTAATTGTTGCCTTTGGCATTAGATAATCCCATAAAGGTTTGATGACATAGAACCAAACCATAAACCAACCAACCAACCAACCAACCCAAACGAGAATAAAATTCACCAAAGTCGAATCAATTGATATGTTTAGCTTGTTAACCATAATCCAACGGATAATCGTCAATGAATGATACATACAAAACTCAATTGCATATTAATATTAAAACACCGCCAGCTTGCTAGTCATCATCATCATCATGTCGTGCCGCTAGCACAGATATCCCTGACCCTCTCTCGCCACTTTTCCCTATCGTTCACCGCCTCTGGCAGGTCTTCAGGGCTACATCCCGTATCCTCACATAGCTGCTGAATGTATGTTCGTGCTGGTCGTCCTGCTTTTGCCCGGCCATATGTGAGAGTCCATAGGAGTACATCACTTATGAGCTCGTCCCTGCTTCTCCAGCAGTGTCCTGCATGTCTGGTTCGTCTAACTTGGATAGTTTTCGTGATAGGAGGCAGGTGGCCGTACAGTTGGTGTCTTGTGGGGTGTTGCCGCCAGGACTTGTTTAATACCCCTCCTTAATGACGCCGTTTTAGATTTCATGAATTCACAAACCAGATAATAAATTGCACCAAGTAAGAATCGAACCATCTAAAGTTTTAATAATCAGCCAGACTTTTTTGTACCCATTGTATCACGACGAGGCAGCAGGTTCATATAATTCATTCACTTTCATTAAAATTCTATTTTAATTCGTTTTCTCGTTTTATTTTTCACTTTATTCTTCAGAACGAGACGTTATTCGATAATAGCAATATTCAATCATTAAACATAAAATGTATTTACACCGGAAATAATAACAGCACTAATTATCATACATTACATTTGTTAATAAAAATGTTCTTCATTTATCGAGTATGGAGGCCCATACGCATAACCCTGTTTTATACAACTATCTTGTTCTTTTATTCATAACTTTTTGAAGAATTTCTCTCCAATGTTACCATTAGTTGTGGACGCCTCTCCTGGGGCAATAGTTAGTAAGCTGGAATATTTGACTGTTGACAGTGAGATTTTTTCTCACTGAGTGTCTCAAAATTTTTTGATCTTTTGCTAATTAAGCTTAATAAATGGCCACTTCATAATATATTGTATACAAAATATCCGTTGGTTTGTTTGATATTGAACGTTTGCAAAGGGTTACGGTAAAATGCTTTCCGTTAACCACTTCAGATTATCTAATATAAGCGAATCGTCCTTTGATCACGCTAGCCGTGACTTCTTTTTCTTATGTCTAATTGCTGGATACATCAAAAGAGACAATTTGCCCTCGAAACATCATCTTTGGTTTGGTTTGGTTTATTTGTTTAATGGCATATCAACCCTCGTGGGTTATTTAATGCCAAAGTCATCCTTGCGGGAGGATAGTAAAAGTATTACTAGACTGGAGTTTGATATTGCTTACTACGACATTTTTAGCCACTATCTTACAAGGGTTCCTCTTTTTTTTTATATCTTTGGCAGCCTCATGTCAGACATTATAAAATATGCATTTCTATTGCGTCATAATTAATCAATATAGGAATTCGTTTTTGTTTCTTAAGCGATACGTAAATTAGTTGTTTTGGATAGAATTAAGTTTGTTGGCAAATTAATCTCGGAAACATTTTTAATTAGAAAGTAATGTTTATTTTAATTTAGATGAACAAAGAATATGTTTAAATTGTAACTAGTTTGGTCCGTGGGAATTTGCCAGAATACCAGTGAAACTTTAACTCTTGAAATTTTAAAATTAATTTTCTAAAATTCAACTGGAGATTACAAAAAAAATTACATAATCAAATAATTGTACCTAAATGTTTAGACTACATGTAGAAGGACCAGTATAGATATATGAAAGGTAATATTTGAGGACGAGGAATACATTAAGATACGTACAATGAAGCCTCTTCACACTAACGTAGGAAAGAAATTTTAAAGATGCCGCAAGTAATGGAAAATTGCCCAGTCGTTTGGGGCTTTAGAATACATCGACTGCCTCTCTGAAGGTGTGTGGTAAGGTAATTTACGAAGCTCTTTGCTTCGATGTGTCACAAGGCCGAATGAATGGGGTACCCAGTGAGACTCGAACTCACTCGTGTAGGTTTGCTAGTCAAGCTTGCTAACCGTTACACCACCAAAGGTGCCCTGAAGGTAGGTGGTAAGACCCCCGTCTAAAGAGTATCCTAGATATGACACTAAACAACCTGACGGTAAAGTGTCAGTAATGTAAGAGCTTTTGGGAGCCCGGTGTGATAGCACATTATATGGGTCAAATAGAACTAAATTGTGTCCTTATGCTAAACGGAATTGCTTCCATACATTGTTCCATAGTCAGTTCAGATACATAGCTTTCCAACCGATGCAGTAGTGTCTCGGCCTGGTTAGGCGTATTCGCGAGTAACGCTATGTCATCGGCGTAGTCGGCGTCGGTCATTGTTTTTGCGGGGTGCCTTCTGCTTCTTTTCTTCGTCAGCTCGAAGCCATTTTCTCCGATTTTGTCGATCGAAATTCTAAGCACGTAATCTAGACAGGTGATAAAGAGGTATCGGTCTAGCGTGTCTCCTTGTAGTACTCCTGCAACAATGTCGAAGTATTCTGTGTCTCTATCTGGTGACCGTACTTTCACTTTAGGTTTTTGTAGAGAATCGTTATTGCTGCTTCAGTTTACTAGCATACGGCCTACCAAAAGAAACCGTACGTATATACACTTATGATATATTGCTCTCGTAACAGCTATAAGATTATTTTGTTAACTAAAGGTATACTGAGATAGTGGTATAAATATTTGTCTGAATAACAGAAAGGGATTCTTAACACTAGAAAACTTTATATTGTTTTTATGGAGTTTATTCACTCTTTCTTCTCTCCGTCGGCTTTGTCTTTCTCTACTCTCTCTTCAATCCTCTACTTCCTCTTTAATTAACCACTTTCTCTTTCTACACCCCAGTATAATGAAGACGATTTCACTCTTTTTCTGTCTATCTATCGGTCTCTTCCCTGAAGTTCTTAGACTTTATCAAGGCGTTTAGTTTCTATACAGCAGCTTTATATATATTAGCGATGTCTACGACCGTAAATTGCGGCATGCAAGCTTACTTTGAACCCTGAAAAATCCTTACAAAACAAGCAACCCACTTATACGGTTGGGCTAAAATCCAAACCTTCACCACATAGTCATAAACCAATGGAATAATGCTCTTAGCGATCTCGTCTAGAAATACGCTGATTGATCTTCTGCAGAGAAATAACATCCTCAACGAGACTGCCTGTTGGCCACGTGTGGTGACCTGTCATCCTTGTAAAGTTTGGATGCCACATTTATTTTGTTGCAAGGGTTGATTTGCTTTAGTTAGCTGTTGCAGATGTTTAATTAGTTAGTGCCAGTGTTGGGGCTGTTTTATCAATGGAACTAGCACTCATCAAAATGAAGTAGCATAATATAATTAGGGACTCCGGTCGACTGCTTTAGTAGTAAGTTGTTTCCTAGAAAGACTTCGAAGTTCCCTAATTTTAGACGCCCAAGTTAAAAATAGAAAGGTATCAGCAGAAAATTTGCTGCTGGCTGTGATTGGCTGAAAAAAGTTCAAGCCGAAGAGCAGTGAGAGGGGACGTGGGATAGAAAAAAAGAAAAAGGAAGAATTGGTGCCCAAACGCGACCTGAAGACGGGACCCCAAACAAGCACGTGCGAGAACTACAGCAGATAACGACCGGGGCAAAAAAAGGTGGATATCAAGTTTTTTGTCTGCCTTTCTCTTTCTGCGATGGCTTACATCTTTCTATCTAAAGCAGCCGGTTCATTTCATGTACTGTTTTCTCTCTCTTCAGTGACTACAAAGGAAGAGTAGTAGCGAATAAATTTTTGTAAAAGCGAACCAAGACGGTGTCTTGTGTGTTTGTCCCTTTTTCTAACGGTGAAGTTACAACGGTGGTCCACCTGAAGCTTAAGTCATAGTATTACACATATTGATCCCTTTAGAACTATGGTGGTATAAATGTCTATGTAGTATTATAGCGCTATAAGGGTCTGCTGAAAACCATGGTAGTGCAAGCGCCTATTTCGTGTCGTAATATTACGGTAGTATTCAGTATCAAATTCAAACTATACAAAAACATAATGGTCACAAAAATCCTCCTGAATCGATATAATCGAAAGCGTTTGGGAACAGAACCTTGGGCAGCTTGTATATCAATTGAATCTTGATACAAAGAAACCAACAAGAAAGCTAGTGAGGAAATAACAAGATTATAAAAAAGGAAATTTCCGTTGTCTTTGACTAAACTTGAATAAATGATAATTTGGTTTGAAAATACGGAAATTGGCAAATATTAAAACGGGCAAGGTCTAGAGAGTATGATTATAATTGAATTATTTTTTAACGTTAAACATTTCGGTTTTTTAAACCCTTATCAGAACTTATGAATCTTTAAATGAAACGAAAAATGAGAAAGTTTAAAACATTCTATTTACGTTGGTGGCGTTCTTCTTTATGCTTGTGTAATGTAATTAGAGTTCAAAAATTAATTTTAAAATTTTAGCAATATATATATATATATATATATATATATAATTCATCTTCGTACTTTTTTCTACTCACGAAAAGAAGCTAAATTGAGGCACACTTCTGCACTTGTCAAATTGATGTCGTTAATTCTTTCAACACGAATGCCTAAAATCCGACGACTCTTTAGGAAACTATCGGAATAACGGTACCTTCGTGTTTAATGGGTTAAGAATATCTTTTTACTGTGACCTCTGGTGCCTACTTGACTCACGATGTAGGTAAGGTTTTGCTTTATCAGTTTTGTTAATATCGCCTTGTGGCGTTGTGGCTAAAGTGCTGGACTGGTACCTAGAAGTAAGCGCGTTCGAACTCCAGTCACGTTATTATGTTTACTATCGGATTAATATTGTTTGGAAATGTTTGGCATTAAATTACTCACGAGGGTTGATATGCCATCGAAGCAAGAAATACTTCGCATGTTTTAAACTATCACTTCTGTGACACAAGTAAAATTAGGCAAGCTGCAGTTGAACCTTAATCGAGCCAATGTCTTACCGTTGTTTTTGTTTATGATGATGCTTGGACCGATGCCCACGGTGCGTTTGCTGGTGAAACTTTTTCAAAACCGGTGAGTCTCAAATTGGAATACAAATGCTCATTTTATGTTATATCAGATTGATGCTCTTTCGGATAGAAAATAGATGCTGCTGTGGGTTAAAAATTTTAACAGGGACAGTATCATCCTGAAATAACATAAACTAACCACTTCCCCAAGATATTGATGATGAGACTTAAGAAATGCATAGAAAATAAGTTTAGAATAGAAAGCAGTTCCTGTGCTGCAGTGGTTAACATGTTAGACTAAGACGTCGTCGTGAGTTCAAACCCCAGTAAGGCTATAATGTTCACTTTCAGACAAATACCCTTGTAAAAGGTATCATTTCAATAATACCTCGCCATGGGTTAGTTAGTATGTCTACGGTTCTTCTACAAGGACTGCTTTGGTATTGAATAACCCATAAAGATTGATATGCCTTAATAGAATCAGAAACCATTATGATAAAGAAAATGTGTATGAACCAAAAATGTTATTTCAAAGAATGACTTTTTTTTTCGAAGGAATTATGAATATAATCAGAATCTTTTCGAAAATTTGTCAAGTTAATTCAGTCATTGGTTTCTGCTTTCACTTTTTATGAGATCACAAAAGTCACATCTGGCGCCAGTGAAAGGTCAGACTTGTAATTGACCGCACGTGTACTTTGAATGACGTCAGGCGGTAAGTTATGTCAATGCTGGAATGCGGGAAACAGTGGGAATGACGAAGCACAATTATATTTCAGATTATCTATATATATATTCATGAATCTGGTATACTTGTCCTTTTGTTCATCTATCTCTCTTCTTATCTCTCTCTCTCTCTCTCTCTATATATATATATATATATATAAACATATATGTATACAAACACACACGCATACACACACACATACAAACACACACACACACATATATATATAAACATATATGTATACAAACACACACATACAAACACACACACACACATATATATATGTAAACATATATGTATACAAACACACACACACACACACATATATATATATAAACATATATGTATACAAACACACACACACACACACACACATACAAACACACACACATATATATATAAACATATATGTATACAAACACACACACACACACATACTCACACGCACACATATATATATAAAAGTAAAGTTAGCGACCATAGTCGAGGGTGACCCGAAGGCTCCCTTTTCGATAGCTACTACAGCAAGGTGTAGGGGAGGGCGCTACTCCATTCCCAGGATTGCTCCACTTTACCCTTGAACTGTACCTTATAATGCTGAGTGTTAAGCAAGGTGGTATCAAGTACCATTTTTAAAGTCTTTGGTATGACTCGACCTGGGATTGAACCCAGGTCTCCCGGGCCATTGGCGAACACTCTAACCGCTGGGCCAATGTCCCGGTTCAACATATATATATATATAAACATATATGTATACAAACACACACACACACACATACTCACACACACATATATATATATATAAACATATATGTATACAAACACACACACACACACATACTCACACACGCACACACACACATATATATATGTAAACATATATGTATACAAACACACACACACACACACACACATCTCTATATATATATATATATATAGTATTAATTTAGGCACGAAAAAATTTCAGAGCCATCTGAAAAACTAACGACTTTAAAGAAAAAAATTAATCGAATAATAATCGTCACAATATCAATAATTATTATCATAATATTAATTGGTTAGGTGGTGATAGAGTCAAAACGATCAATCACATAATAAGCAAATGCAGCAAATTAGCATAGAAAGGGTATAAGACGATATATGAGTGGGTTGGCAAGGTGATCCATTGGAAATTGTGCAAAAAAATTGAAATTTGACCATACAAAAAATGGTATACGTACAACCTGGAGAATAAGATGCACAAACACCTCTGGGATTTTGAGATACAAACAGATCATCAAATCTTGGCCAGATGACCAGACCTTACCGAATATTGGATTTTGCTGTCTCGGCTGACCATAGAGTAAATATGAAAGAAAGTGAAAAGAAAGATGAGTACCTGGACCTTGCCAGGGAAATTTTTAAAAATTGTTGAACATGAAAGTTTCGGGGATAAAAATTGTAATTAACCTTTAGCTACAGTCACCAAAGGATTGGTACAAGGATCGGAGGACTTGGAAATAAGATGACAAGTGGAGATCATCTAAACAACAGCATTACGAGATGAGCTAGAATACTGAGAAAAGATCTGGACACTTGAGGAGCCTTGCTGTCACTCAAACTCCAGTGAGAAACCATCAGCTATGCTGATGTGAAAAACACGAACAGGATTAAATAATAGGGATTCAGACACTTAATCCAAGCCAGAAGACCAGATCTACTGATAATTAACAAAAAATTAAGAGAATTTGCCGTACAGTGGATTATGTCGTCCCTGCGGACTACAATCAAAGAAAACCACAAGATAGACAAATATTTAAGAATGTTTAAAACATGAGAATGACGTTGATAACAATTATAATAATCTCCAGGGGATTAGAAAAGGAATAAGAAGAATTGGAAATCGATGGACGAATCAAGACTGTTGTATACTCACAACCACATCATAACCATAATCATATCATAATCATAATGATATCTCAATCCAACGGCACATCTACAAATTCAAATACAGGGAAATACACAACGTATTAACTGGCGAACTCAGTGTTGTTCACGTACGAACGTTTATTAACTTCTTGACTTCTGAGTTCGGTTCTTCGACACGAGGAGAGAGTGACGCAATTCTTAAACGTCTTTCGTAATCATTCTATACTAACAAAACTAACAAATGCCTGGTCGGACCCCAAAAACGCGCAGCGCATCCCGTAGTGTTTAAGATCTCTGTCGGTAGAGATCTGCAGAACTCCATTGTCAGACTTCAACCTCTCAACATCATGGTCGAAACTTCTACTGTCCGTCTACATGGCCCAAGTCGACCACCAATTCGACCGGTCCCCGTTCGACAACCAACTGGACTGGTCCCCAGTAAACTACCAACTCCACTGGCCCACAGCCGAGACCCAACTCGTCTGGCCCACAGTAAAAGCCCAACTGACGTGTTTTTTAAAATACCCAAATTGAGAATTGGGGACATAATGCACACCCCAGTCTCATTTCCTATCTGGGGTTTATTATGACAATTATGATTGTCATATCCTCTGCGCACGAGCGTAAACTGTACCCAATGTCTGTGCACCTGAACTAAGAGCCGAATAATTTAAAGCCCAACCAAACTGAATGATAAAATATAATTAACGAAAAATGGTTTATATAAAAAAAATCATTCCGTAATTATATAACAAAGACCATTCAAAGGTAAGTTGGCGACTGTTGTCGAGGGTGACCCGAAGGCTCCCTTTTCGATAGCTTTTACACCAAGGTGTAAGGGAGGGCGCTAATCTTTTCCCTGGTTTACTCCACTTTACCCTTGATCCGCACCTTATAATACTGAGTGTTAAGCAAGGATGCATCAAGTACCATTTTTTGAGTCTTTTGTATGACTCGACCTGGGATTGAACCCAGGCCTCCTGGGTCATTGATGAACAATCTAACCATCATTCCAATGTCCGGTACAAGACCATTCAAACTACAGCATTATTAAAATCGGCTAGAATACTGAGAAGAGTCCTGGTCACCTGAATGGTTTGGTTTGCTTGGGTTTTACGGAATATCAATCGTTGTTGGTTATTTAAAGCCAGATTCTGTTTTTACAGATATATTAGATACATATTCTGTATGTACAGAGATAAATGAACAAAGGGCTCAATTTATAACAACTCAATTTAGCATAAAAGTCAACAAAGTTAAATATAAACAATTTATTTTAGCATGATATTTATTGCACACAGTTTAAATGTCAGATAGTTCTATCTGATCCATAGATAGGACCTTATCAGTTGCTACCACTGCGTGCCAGAGTGAACCTGGGAGCCATAAAGGAGTACTCTGCATTACCCAAAGCTCCAGCATTACTGGAGCCTCATCATCAGATAATGCTGATGCTAAAATAATAATAATAATAATAATAATAATATCAATTGGGATTGGTGCTTTTGGTACAGTAACTAAAGGATTACTAAAGGGACAGGAGGACTTGGAAGTTGGCAGACGAGTGGAGACCATCCAAACAGCATTATTGAGATCGGCCAGAATTCTGAGAAGAGTCCTGGAGACTTGAGGAGACTTGCTGTCACTCAAACTCCAGTGAAAGATCATCAGCTAACGCTGATGTGAAAAACTCTAATGGAGATAACAAGATTAATAATTATAATAATAATAATAATTATTATTATTACTATTATTATTATTATAATCTGTCCTTGAAAATGTAATTCATGAAATGCTCTGGGATTTTGAGATACAAATGGATCATTTGATCCGGAGCAGAAGATCAGACTTTTTTAGTATTTAATAACAAGAACAAAAAAATTGTCATTTAATGGATTTACCACACCGGCAAACTACACAGTGAAAATACAGTGTAAATGAAGGTTAAAAGATTAACAAATACTTGGATCTTGCTATGGAATAGAGAAAATTGTGGAACATGAAGGTGGCAGTAATATCGATCATAGTTTGTATCTCTCGGACAGTTCCTAAGAATCTGAAAAACAGACTGGCTGAACCGGAGATTAGAGGAAGAATTGAAACTTTCCAGACTATAGTACTTTAAAAATCAGTTAGGATACTTAAGAGTCCCAAAGAAATCAGGAGACTTGCTGTCACTCAGACTCCAGTGAAAACCTATCAGAGATAGCTAGTGTGAAGAACTTGCAAGGATTAAGGAGAAAAATAATTTATAAAAGCACAAAAAATAATAAATTAAACATTATAGAAAAAATCAATTAAAAAATCATAAAATTAATATTAATAACTAAATATTAACAAAGTCGACCGGCCCATTGTTCGCTAATGGCCCGGGAGACCGGGGTTCAATCTCAGGTTGAGTCATACTAAAGCCTCAAAATGTGGTACTTGACAAGGTACGTTTAAAGGGTAAAGTGGAGCAATCCAAGAAAGGAGTAGCGCCCGCCCCTACACCTCGGCCCAGTAGCTATTGAAAATAGAGCTTTCGGGTCACCCTCGACTATGGTCGCCAATATTACTTTTATAAAGTAGACCACTCTTTCCTGAATGCACCACAAACTAGATCAACCTTTCAATCATGCCCCAAAGAACAGTATATAATGGGATACCCACTGTGTGGAAACCATTTGATTTGTTGATCGTAAAAGCGAGAAACTGACGGTCCCCAAAAGCAACTGACACTGTGTCAACGCTATCTAAATTTAAAAATTCAAATTTTAAAGAAAAACCTGTGCACAACTGGTCTTAATAATGCTGTAGTATAGTTGGTTTCCACTCATCCTCTTATTTCCAAGTCCTTCATCCCCTTTACCAATAATTTGGTGATTGTACCGAGTGTATCAGTTACTATTGGTATCACCGTCACTTTCATGTTCTATAGTTTTTTTCAATTATCTAGCAAGATTTAGGTACTAATCTTACTTTCCTCGGTTTCTTTTTTTTTTTTTTTTTTTTTTTTTGTTTAGTATTACCCTGTTGTCTGCCGGAAGAGTAAAGTCTACTACTTGGCAGATATTCTTTTTTGCTGACTACCATTAGGTCTGGTCTTCTGGGCCGGATTAGGTGATCTGTTTGTATCCCGAAATTCCAGAGAATTTTGTGTCTAATTCACTCGGACGAATTCTGGGTTGAGCTTATCCTATTCGATCGTTTGGTCAAATTAAAACTCCTTATACAATTCGCACCCAGTCGTGTCTGGTCTTATACTAGTTTTGCTCTTATTTTCTGCATTTGATTTTTATCTAATTGATTGTTTCATCTCTATCAAAACTAAACGTACATTTGCTTATTCATTGCTTCTTATCTATTCTCGCTGAAACTAGTAGACAAGTTCACCTACCTAGGAAGGGTCTCATCAACCGAAAAAGACATCGACACGCGACTAACGAAGGCAGGGATAGCTATCGATAAGCTATCGATCACATGGAAATCAGACCTGACCGACAAAATGAAACGCAGTTTCTTCCAGGCAGCGGTCGTGTCGATACTGCTGTATGGATGCACTACTTGGACGCTTACTAAACGGCTCGAGAAGAAGTTTGATGGCAACTACACAAGAATGCTGCGAGCAATATTGAACAAGTCCTGGCGGCAACACCCCACAAGGCACCAACTATACGGCCACCTGCCTCCCATCACGAAAACTATCCAAGCTAGACGAACCAGACATGCAGGACACTGCTGGAAAAGCAGGGACGAGCTCATAAGTGATGTACTCCTATGGACCCCCACATATGACCGGGCAAAAGCAGGACTACCAGCTCGAACATACATACAGCAGCTATGTGAAGATACGGGATGAACGATAGGGGGAAGTGGCGAGAGAGGGTCAGGGATATCCGTGCAGGCGGTGATGATGATGATGATGATCAGCTAGAACGGACTAATAAACGACGCTCTTCTGTGGACTTCTACACTTGGACATGCCAGTGATGGCCGACCAGTAAATATTTATTTACACCAACTCTGTGCAGAAATAGGGTGTAGTTTGTTTTGTTTTGGTTTTATGGCATACCAAACATTATAGGTTATTTGATGCCAAATCCGGTTTATTAATATGTATTAGATTTATATGATTTGTAAACATAAGTATAAAAAAAGATAAATAGTTCCAAGTTTCTTACAATTCAATTAATCATCAAATATTTGCTTACACACAGTTTAATAATGAAACAGTTCCATTTCAAACACTTCAGTTTAGCATAAGTCAAAGTTAAAAGATTCCAAATATTGCTATGCATCACAAACAATTCAATTAAACATCAGTCGTTAATTGACACACAGTTAACTGATCAACAGTTCTTTTTTTAAACAATTCAATTTAGCATAAGTCATTTGTTTACACTCAGTTTAAAGGTCATAGAGTTCTATTTAACGAATAGACAGAACCCAATCAGGTCCAACCGCTCGTTGGGGAAGTCTTAGTCCTTTACAGAGATCCAGTAGGTGTATTCTACAGCCTCAGTCAACTGGCCATAGGATGCACGTTAGGAGTAGGGGGGTCTTACTGCTCTGCAGAGATGCAGTCGGTGTATTCTACAGTCGCAGCCGACTGGACTCAGGGTATAGTTTGGAAGGCCAGCCAGGATCGATAAATGAAACGAACGGAGAGAGAGAGAGAGAGAGAGAGAGAGAGAGAGAGAGAGATCCTTGTTGTCAGTGCGATTTGATGATGAGGATGACGGGGTATTGTGGAGTTAATCCTCTTTGGTTCACTCTCAACAGGAGTTGTAGTATCGGTTCGATCCTTATCTAGAGATCAAATTTATTTTTTGGAGATAATTCACAATGATTTTGAACATCATTAATATTGCTATTAAGTATGAAGTATGTTTAAAATGATTTTTAACTTTATCAATACACTGACTCTTAAAAAATGAGAATATTACTAAGTATGAATTTATTACGTTTTTTAAATTATGAACTTAAATAATATATTGACTATAAAAACATTAATATTACAATTAAGTATGAAGTTTTTATCTTTTTCAAAATGTTTGTTAAATTTATTAATACGTTGATCTGGGACTAGAGAATAGGCCGAGTATATCTCTGCAGAGGGGTGAGAACTACCTCCAGCAAGTCTCATGAGTATGACACTAAACCCAATCTAATTTAACTGTGTGCAAAAAAAAAAAAAAAAAAAAAAAATGGCCGGCGTTAAAAGGAACTGTTGATGCTACATAAAAATACTTTAAAACATTCAACTGTGTACAAATAAAACTATTAGCTCTAGATAGCAATACCTGAAACTATTTAACTGTTTTCAAATAAAATTATTAGTGTTACATAAAAATACTTGAAACCATTCAACTGTGAGTAAACAAGTAAAGTCTGGAAAATAATTTGTCTTGTTTTAAAATAACGATACCTACAAAAATATTCGCTAACAAATCATATATATATCTAAAAAAAATTATATGCATGAACTGCCGCAAAAGAAGCAGCTTTGCTTCCAGTAAAATCTTTGGAGCCGAAGCATCATTGTTGTATAGCCACATAAACCATATACATCTGCATACATCCAGAAACATTACGACAAAATGAAGAGGAGCGACACAGTTCTTTAGAAAAATATACCTCTCACTTTATTTAAAGGGTTGTGTGTGAGAGGGAGTTGGAGACCGAACAGAACTGCAACATATTGATCCCCACTCTTACGGCCATAACAGTGTTTCTTTCCCGTTCTAAGTTGCTCAACCGCGGGCCTGGGGGTCCAGCCTCTCTGGGTGCTGGTTTTCTCTACCGCATCTTATCTCCAACTGCAACTGTTCAATCGGGGACCTGAGGGCCCTCTGTGCTGGTTGCTGGCTTTCTCTACCGCAACTTGTCTCCAACTGACTGAACTTCCTGTACACCGAGTTATTCAACGTCCACCTTCTTCTTCTGAGCGTCACAAATCGCACTCATTCAACCCGTTCACGGTCAAGGTTATATTCTGCTATTCTTCGACCGGATGCACCTGTTATTTACACAGGTGCATTTCCTATTTTGACAGCCCGGCCTTGTCGGAGGTCAATATACAACATCATTACCACTAACCCAGGGCGCCCCGGCAATATCTCACAATACTATTAGATTCTATTGGATGGTGTTCAATCTATACGAATACCATATCCATTCAGATTCAGTTACAGCCTTGCTTTGGATCTTTTTTATATATCCACTCTTCTTTGCTGGTGAAAGTTCGAGTTTGGTTAAAAATGTAGAGGTTGCGTTCGAAAGAAAACCTCGACATCCAATCTCAAGAGGAAATATGTCTATTGACCAGTCATTCTTAGATGACTGTTCACGTTGGTCTTCGTACTTTTCCAATTTCCGCTGATGCGCCCAGTCGATGTTGATCTCGAAGGAGATCGTTAATTCAGCAATGATAACTTTTTTTGAATTAGCGATCTGGACGCTGGCAAGTTGATGTTATTTCCGTTGAATATATATATATATATATATATATATATATATATATTTATATATATCTCAGAGTAAAAGTAAAGTTAGCGACCGGAGTCGAGGGCGACCGGAGTCGAGGGCGACCGGAAGGCTCTGTTTTCAATAGCTTCTACACCAAGGTGTAAAGCGGGGTGCTAATCTTTACACTAGATTGCTCCACTTTACCCTTGATACGTACCTGATATTGCTGAGTATTAAGCAAGGAGGTATCAAGTACCATTTTTAAAGTCTTTTATATGACACGTCCTGGGATTGAACCTAGGTCTCCGGACCATTGGCGAACACTTTACCCACTAAGCCAATAAGACGGGCATTAAATAAACAACAAAGTTTGATATGCCATAAAACGAAACCAGCCACCCAACTAATAGATTGGCTCTTAAAACATTGATACTGAAACTAAGTATGAAGTTTTAACTAATTGTGAATTTTATTAATACTTTAGCTCTTAAAATATTCTTGCCCAGTCGGCTGGAGCTGTAGAATACACCGACAGCACCTCTGCAGAGAGGTAAGATCCCCACCAACGAGTATCCTGATTATGACACTAAACAATCTGTTGGTGAGGTTCCAGTAATGCTGGAGTTTTGGGGAACGTGGAGTACCCTTCATGACCATCGCTCCCAGGTCTAATCTGCCCCGGAGTAGTAGCATCTGATCGGGTCCTATCTATGAATCAAATAGAACTAAACTGCATACTTATGCTAAACTGAATTGTTTGAAATGGAACTGTTTTGAGATTTTAGTGTGTGTAGACAAAGTCTGTACTGTTACTAAACTGAATTGGTTGAAATAGAACTGTTTGACTAGACTAAATCGCGTGAAATAGAAATGTTTTTGACAATTAAACTGTATGCTCATGCTAATCTCAATTGATTGAAATAGAACTGATTATTTGTATAAAAATGGATTTGGCATTAAATAACCTACAAAGGTTGATATGCCATTAAACCCAACCAACCAACCGTCCAAACAAACAAACAAACAAACTTAAAACATTCATATTGTAAATAAGTATGATATTTTTACCTGTTTAAAAGGATTGTAAACATTGTTAATACATTAGCTCTTAAAACATTGATTTTACAACTAAGTATAAAATGTTTCCTTAGAATAATTGTGATGACGTTTTTTGTGCCGTATATAATTGGCAACTATAACTGTCAAATTAAATTCGGTAAAAAATTACACAATGAGGGGTGACATACCGTAAGATCAACCATATAAACCAATTGAAATGATTACTTTGTGCGACAGCAATTATATTTTATATCAAATTATTATTTTCTGGTCTTTAAAAATCGTCATCATCATCGTCATCATCATCCTGTTGAGCCGCCAGCACGGATATCCCTGACTCTCTCTCGCCACTTTTCCCTATCGTTCATCGCCTCTGGCAGGTCTTCAGGGCTACATCCCGTATCCTCACATAGTCTGTATGTATGTTCGAGTTGGTCGTCCTGCTTTTGCCAGGCCATATATTGGGGTCCATAGGAGTACATCACTTATGAGCTCGTCCCTGTCATCTCCAGCAGTGTCCTGCATGTCTGGTTCGTCTAGCTTGGATAGTTTTCGTGATGGGAGGCAGGTGGCCGTATAGTTGGTGCCTTGTGTGGTGTTGTCGCCAGGACTTGTTCAATATTGCTTGCAGCATTCTTGTGTAATTGCCGTCTAGTTTCTTCTCCAGCCGTTTTGTTAGCGTACAAGTAGTGCATCCATACAGCAGTATCGATACGACCACTGCCGGGAAGAAACTGCGTTTCATCTTATCGGTCAGGTTCGATTTCCATATGATCGATAGCCTATTGATAGCTTCGTTAGCCGCGATAGCCTATCGATGCCTTCGTTAGCCGCGTGTCGATGTCTTTTTCGGTTGATGAGACACTGCTTCCTAGGTAGGTGAATTTAAGATATTCGTCTTTCGAATTCTCCCCCGATTGGATATAGCAGTAAAATACGCCGACTTCACCTCTACAGGAGGGTGAGACCCCCACTTTCAAAGAGAGTCCTGTTTATAATAATAAGCAATCTAATGGTGAGGCTCGAGTCCAAGAGATTTGGGGAATGTGGAATACTGCTTCACTGCCATTACTCCCTGGTCCACTCTGACCCAGAGTGATAGTACCTTGTTAGGGTACCATCTATAGATTAGATATAATTATTCAATCATTTACTCTACTTAAAACCATTTAACCATGTGCAAACAAATGACTGATATTAAATTGAATTGTTAGTATTAAATAGCAATACTTGAAACCATGTAACTATGTGCCAACAATTTAATGGTATTAAACAGAATTATTAGGTTTGGTTTGGTTTCTTTCTTTAATGGCATATCAACCTTTTTTAGGTTATTTAATGCCAAAGCTATTCTCCAAGAAGAAAACAGTAGTGGTACTATTTAACCCATAGCTGGGAGGATAAGGGGGTTCATATCCTTCCCAAGGGTATTTGCCCGAAAGTGAACGTAATAGCGCGACTGGAGTACGAACTCGCTTACTACGATTACGTAGTCCATCGCTTTAACCATTACACCACGAGGACACCCCCACAGAATTATTTGTATCAAATAGTAATACTTGAAACCATTTAACTATGTGCTTGTAAATAATTAATATCTAGAGGATTTATCATTATTAGATAGCAATACAGGTAAACATTTAACTGTGTGCAATTGCCCAGTCGGCTGGGGCTGTAGAATACACCGAGTGCTTCTCTGTAGAGGGATAAGACTTCCCTAACGAGTGTACTGGATGTGATTCTAAACAATTTGATTTTGAGGTTCCAGTAATGCTGGAGCTTTGGGAAATGCAGAGTACTCCTTCATTGCCATCACTCCCAAGTTCACTCTGGTCCGGAGAAGTAGCACTTGATAGGGTCTTATCTATGGGACAAATAGAACTAAACAGTGTACTTATGCGAAACTGAATGGTTTGAAAAAGAAGTGTTTTGACATTTAACTGAACTGTTTTGGCATTTAAATGTTTGTAAACAAAAACTACACTTATACAAAACTGAATTGTTTGAAATTTAATTCGGTGTTGAATGACCCGAAAAGGGTTGATATGCTGTAAAGCAAAACGACCAAGCAACGAACCAACTCTGAGCAAATAAATGATTATTATTAAATAGAATTTTAAGAGTTGAATAGCAATATTTGAAAGCACTAAACTGTGTGCAAACAAATCGTTGATATTAGAGAGATATACATCATTAGTTGTGATACTTGAACGCCGATAACTATGTGCAAGCAAATGATTTCTAACTCATTAAAAAAAGTTACCAATAAACTATTCGCTAAAAAATCACGTTATATATATATATATATATACTTTAAGAAAAACAACAAAACCGGTCACGTAGGATTATAATTTTATTTCCATCCTGCTACGCCTTTTTAAAATTTTCAAAAACACGAAAAAAAAATTAACAGGACTTCTTCAGATTTTTTTTGATAAAAGTCCTGTTAAATTTTTTTTTTTCGTGTTTTTGGAAATTTCAAAAATGCGTAACGGGATGGAAATAAATTTATAATCCTATGTGACCGGTTTTGTTGTTTTTCTTAAAGAATTTATTGCTCTGTATTATTGGTACATTGAGCTCTTTACCAGGAAAATTTAAATATTCACTCATGAATAATTTCTTTTCCTGATGGAATTACTCCCAACTCCGGTTTAACTGGACCAAATAATACCCTACATATATATATATATATACAAACAGGATTTGGCATTACATAACCCACAAGGGTTGATATGCCATTAAACTAAATCACCCAAAACTTTCTGAGTCCTAAACGTATGTTGAATTTCGGTGAATGATCATCAGAACAAATTAACACTGACAGGATCCCAGCAAATACGGTTAGAAGGGCTGTATCTATTAATAGAAAACAGACAAAACATAAACCACATGGCTTCCTTCATCCTGTCCTCTTCCTTCCTTCGGATTGTTGTTCATTTTTTTTTATTTGCCAATGAACGGCCTACACAGCTTGAATCCACAAAACCACTAAATGGAATCGGATAACCAAATCTGCTGGCCATTTTTGGATCGTCGTTGCAGCGGGACACAAAACAAGATGGAGGTGGAGACGCTGGGAAATTCTTGGAAATTGGAGAAGCTTAAAATTGCTTTGAGGTATAAAAAGAGAGTAGAAAGTAATTTGCTGTCGAAAAGTGGAACGAACTGACGTAAAATGTCTATTCGGGTGGAGAGAATAAAATGACGTGGAATGCAAAGTTGGTCGTTTTCATGTTGAAATATACAACCTGCATCTAAGAGAGAGAGAGAGAGAGAGAGAGAGAAAGAGACAGACAGACACAGAGACAGAGACAGAGAGAGAGAGACAGACAGACAGACAGAGAGATTAACTATGTAGAAACTGCACCTGGATGACATTACAGGCGGATACAAGGTGAGAGGAACTCAACCCTTCATCTGAGGCAGCAATGCATAAGAATCAACTGATTTGACAGCGATATTACACAAGATTAATTTACTACAGGATATTTACTGTACGCAACCTCCTCATAAAAAGGAAATCTTAATACGAATATAACTAAAAACCATAGAATTCGCAAAAGATTTGTTTGGTTTGGTTGGGTTTCATGGCATATCAACCATCGTAGGTTTTTTAATGCCGAATCCATTTTAACGCATATAAACAGTTCTAATTCAAACAATTCAGTTTAGCATGAGTACACAGTTTAAATGTAAAAAAAAAAAAAAAATTCCGTCCAGCACAAGTACGCAGACCAAATGTGAAAACCGATCTATTTCAAGCAATTTAGTATAGTCAAAGTACACAGTTTAGCTTGGTTTGGCTTGGTTGTATGGCACATCAACCATTGTAGGTTATTAATGCAAGCCCATTTTTATCCATATAAATAGTTCTATTTTAAACAATTCAGTTTAGCATACAAAACAGTTGCATTTCAAACAATTCAATTTAGCATAAGTGCACAGTTTAAATGTCAAAACAGTCCTATTTAAAGCAGTTCAGTTTAGCATAATTACACAGTTTAGTTCTATTTGACCCATAGATGGGACCCTATCAAGTGCTACCACTCCGGGCCCGAGTGGACCTGGAAGCGATGGCAATCAAGGGTACTCCAGATTCCCCAAAGTTTCAGCATTACTGGAACCTCACCATCAGATTGCTTTGTATCATATGCAGGACACTCGTTGGTGTTGTTTTTTACCTCTGTGCAGAGAAGTATTTAGTGTATTCTTCAGTCGCAGCCGACTGGGCCACATATCAAAAAATAAAGATGAAAACAACAAACCGGTAAAAACAAGATGTAAAGACCTTCAAAAAGTCAAGTCAGTCTTTTTTTACTATCATAGGTTCCACTTTACAATAACGAGAATCCCCGTGGCATAGTTGCTAATGTACTGGACTATGATATCGTAGTATCGGGGTTCGAAATCCAGTCTCCTTATTACGGTCAGTTTTGGACTAGTATCCATGACAAAGGTATGAACCTGTACTTGCTGTTGCCCAGAAGGCTGGAACTACAAAATGCACTGACTGCATCTCTACAGAGAGGTAAGATTCCCCTCCTCAACGAGTATTCTGGGTATGATACAAAATAATCTGATGGTAAGTCTCCAATAATGGTGACACTTTGAGGAATTCGAAGTACCTCTTTATTGCCATCACTCCCACGTCCACTCTGTCCTGAATTGTTGGCAACTTATAGGGTCCTATCTATGGGTTAGATATAACTAAACAGTGTACTTATGCTTGACTGAATTACTGAATAGAACGGTTTGATCATGTATCTGTGTATAAGCAAATGACTTATATTTAATTGATTTGTTAGTGATACATAACAATACTTGGAAGTGTTAAACATTTCTATTTGACCCATAGACAGGAACCGCTAAGGTTCTACCTCTCCGAATTTGAGTGAACTTGGAAACAATGGCAATGAAGGGGTACTCCGCATTTCTCAAAGTCCTGGGTTGGAGCCTCACCGTCAGATCGTTTAATGTAGCATCCAGGATTGTCGTTGGGGGTGGGTCTTACCCCTCAGCTGTGATGAAGTCGGTGTATTCTACAGCCCCAACCGACTGGAGTCTTTATATATTTAATGCATAGAGAAGACACTAACATACCATTCTCGTTCAGAGTGGATCTCGTAATAATGACATAGTAGGGATATTGTACACTTCCCCGAACTTGAACCTTATTGTCGAACCCGGGTTAGTGTCATACGTATTCTAAGCCCCAGTGACAGGACTATTCAGTTGGTTTGGTTTTATGACATATCAACCATTGTTGATTATTTAATGGCAAATCCATTTTTATACATATTAAATATATATGATTTGGTTTGGTTCGGTTTTATGGCATATCAACCATTGTTGGTTATTTAATGCCAAACCCTCTTTATACATATGCATTAAATATATAAGATTTACTATGGTTTGGTTTTATGGCAAATCAACCATTGTAGGTTATTTAATGCCAAATCCTTTTTATATGTATATATTGAATATAAATGATTTGGTTTGGTTGGGTTTTATAATATAGCAACCATTGTGGGTTATTTAATGCCAAACCCTCTTTATACATATATATTTGATATAAATGATTTGGTTTGGTTTGGTTTGGTTTTATGGCAAATCGACCATTGTTGTTTATTTAAAGGCAAATCTTTTTATACATATATATTAAATATACAAGATTTACTTTGGTTTGGTTGTATGCCAAATCAACAATTGTTGTTTATTTAATGGCAAATCTTTTTTATACATATATATAAACAATATATGGTTTTTTTAAACACATTTTGTAGAAAACAATTTTAAATGAGCAATTTTTTTTGCACAAAGTTAAATGGTTTTCCTTATTTCTATCCAATTCTAATAATTCTGTTTATTATCAATCATTTGTTTCGATACAATTAAATTGCTTCATCTTTTGCTTGTTGACACAACCAATTCAATTAAACATCAGTGATTTTTTTACTCACAGTTAAATGATCAAACAATTCTATTTCAATCAGTTCAGTTTGGCATGTCAACAAAGTTAAATGCTTTCAATTATTGCTATGTATCCCTAACAATTTAATTAAACAACAGTCATTTATTTGCAGCCAGTTAAATGATCAAACAATTCTATTTCAATCAGTTCAGTTTGGCATGTCAACAAAGTTAAATGCTTTCAATTATTGCTATGTATCCCTAACAATTTAATTAAACAACAGTCATTTATTTGCAGCCAGTTAAATGATCAAACAATTCTATTTCAATCAGTTCAGTTTGGCATGTCAACAAAGTTAAATGCTTTCAATTATTGCTATGTATCCCTAACAATTTAATTAAACAACAGTCATTTATTTGCAGCCAGTTAAATGATCAAACAATTCTATTTCAATCAGTTCAGTTTGGCATGTCAACAAAGTTAAATGCTTTCAATTATTGCTATGTATCCCTAACAATTTAATTAAACAACAGTCATTTATTTGCAGCCAGTTAAATGATCAAACAATTCTATTTCAATCAGTTCAGTTTGGCATATCAACAAAGTTAAATGCTTTCAATTATTGCTATGTATCCCTAACAATTTAATTAAACAACAGTCATTTATTTGCAACCAGTTAAATGATCAAACAACTCTACTTCAAGCAATTCTGTTTAGCATAATGTTTTTGTTTGCAATCTGTATAAAGTCAAACAGTTCTATTAGACCCATAAATAGGACCCTTTCAGGTATTACTATTTTGCGACAAATTGGACCTGGGATCAATGGCAATGAAGGTGTATTCCTCACCCCTAAAGCCCCGGCATTACTGGGAGCTAACCATCATGAGGTGACATTTAGTATCATATCCAGGAGATTCCGTAGGGGAGTATTATCCCTCAGCATGTACCATAGCCAGATACGAATACGTGAAATGGACATATTCATACCGATACGTAAAACGTTCTTAATGTTCGTAACATATATACATAGAACATAGGAATCTCGAAACACGAAAAACACTTACGACTTCTAAGTTCAGGTACGAAACTTTTTATTACCTTTGAGTTTAAGGTTCTTCGACATAAGGAGAGAGATACACATTCCTTCTATTCTGGCTTTTTTTTATCTGCCCCCCATCTCGTGCGAACCCGCCACAAAGGCCACTGGCCTGGCTTCGGCGAGCAAGCGAAAGCCAACTATCTTCTCCCGAGGCAGGTCTCAACTCGACTGACTGACTTTTTCAAAATCCCCCAAATCCTCCGCGCACGCGCTTCCGGTGCATGACGTCATTCACTTCCACTAGTCAACCTTTCTATCGGATTTTTATTTTGACATCTGTGAACGATACATCCTCCCCGCACGCGCGTCAACATCTGTGCTCAAGTTTGCACCAAACTAACCCATGTGCTGAGCGGAAAGGTTCTCAGCCTAACTAAACCCAAAGGCATAAAACGAATTCCCTAGACCATTATATTACAAGCAGAGATGCAGTTGGTGTATTCTGCAGCCCCAGCCAAAATATAGTTGGTTAAACTGATCTCTACTCAAAATAACATAACAAATAAACCTGCCGTAGAAAGAGCCATACCACCAGATGCAATTTAGTAAATACTAAGGGCACTCTTTTTGCAGAGGTGGAGGGTCATACCAAACTGCAGGGGATGCACCTCTTGTATTTCAAACCCTGCTGCAGCAACGAAGTGAGCAAGTTGACGTCTAACAATGAGATATTCGATGTGGCCTAATGGCTCATGTGCTGGAATGTGACCCCGAAGTAAGTGAGTTCAAACTCCAATCGCGTGATTATGTTCACTTTCAGATCTTTAGGGAAGGCCTAAACTCTCTTATCCCAGAAACTATTGGTTAGATAGTATCACTACTGTCCTACAACGAGGGCTTTCTCAAAGCAGAGAAACTAACCCAAACCATTCTTGGCCCAGTCGTCTTGAGCTGCAAAATGCACCGACTGTATCTCTGCAGAGGGGTAAGACTCCCCCAACTATGTTCTGGATATGACATTTAACAATCAGATGGTGAGGTCCCAGTAATGCTAGAGCTTTGGGGAATGCGGTGCACCCCTTCACTGCAATCCCTCTAAGGTCCACCCTGACCTGGAGTGATATCACCAGATACGGTCCTATCTATGGGTCAAATAAAACCAAATAGGGAGTCTTACACCTCTTCAGAGATGCAGTTGGTGTATTGCTTGAAATAGGACTGTGTTGACATTTAAACTGCGTACTTATGCTTAATTGAATTTTTAAAAAAATAAAACTGTTTTTATATTTAACTGTGTGTAAATAAATGATTGATGTTTAATTGAATTGTTAGTAATACATAGCAATACTTAGAACCATTTAACTTTGTTGTCTAAACTGAACAGCTTGAAAAAGAAATATTTTTTACATTTTAACTGTCTACTTACACTAAATTGAATTGTTTGAAATAGAGCTATTTATATGTATAAAAACGGGTTCGGTATTAAATAATCTACAATTGTTGATGTGCCATAAAACCCAAACAAAACTAAAACATCCAGTACATAACGGTGATCTGTGAGATGAAAGTCGCTTCTTAATTCTCGTGTTTAGTTAGAAATCATGTGATATCGTCGATCATGTATCATATGTTGTCATTGCAAGACGGGTGGAAAACAAAAGGATAAAACTCGCCTGCTAACTGGAAACCATGCCTTAGGCAGTGCTACTGGATTGCAATTGGAAGAACGGGTGTGGGGTATAACTTGATATTTGCAGCAAAAATCAAAAATATCATCATGGAAAAATGGTATCTAAGAACAAAGTTGCTGAGCTATATATATATATATATATATATATATATATGTTTATGTGTGTGGGTGCGCATGCATACAATCACACTTCTTTAGATAATAATATTTTGATATATGAAATCACACCGACCTATGCAATCATATATTATAATGTATGAGCATGACTCATTTAATTATATTCAATACAAGGCAAAAACTGGCTTGTTGGGGTACGTAAGACAATTATAAAATGAAAGGGACAATGTGCCTAATAGAAGATGGAATGTAAGAAGAAAAATACTTACTTACATTAAAAGGAAGTCTGAGATGAAAATTATGCTCACAGGAGAAATTAATTGAATCAATATAACCGGACCACCAGAAGCTTTTTAATGAATGGAATGAGATAATACCCAAATACAGATATGGCAGAATGGCTATCAATGATACCAAGTGGCACCAAATTACAATAATTAGAAATATTCAAGAGTGAAAATAAAGAAGAAGAAGAAGAAGAAGAAGAAGAAGAAGAAGAAGAAGAAGAAGAAGAAGAAGAAGAAGAAGAAGAAGAAGAAGAAGAAACATTTAAGAAAAGTTTTTTTAAAATCATATTTCTATATGAAGTTCAATAATTTTTACTGACATATGACTGAAGTGAGTCCTCAGAGCGTCGTGGCTAACGTGCTACATCGTATTAAGTTGGTTAGATGGTTGTTTGGGTTTTATGGCATATCAACCTTTGTATGTTATTCAATGCCAATCCATTTTCATACAAATAATCAGTTCTATTTTTAAAAAAAATCAATTTTGCATATCAAAGACACTCGTTGAGGGAGTCGTACACCTCTGCAGAGATGCAGTTCGTGTATTCTACGGCCCCAGCCGACTGGGCCACCATTTATCTGCACTTGCTTACAAGTAATATATAGTTAATGCATAAACAGGATTTTGCATTAAATAACCTACAAAGCTTGATATGCCATAGAAATCCAACCAGCCAGCCAACTAAATAAATTTACTTTTTTAAAGTGCTTTTTATCAGGGAATGTGCGTGTACGCGTCGGTGGGTATAAGCAGTTTAAAGAAAAAATCAACACAGCATCGTGGCAAACAGTTTCAAATTACGTGATCTCTAAGAATTTCCTCTATAGTTGAGCAGTCTTTATTGATAAACAACTCAGGTAATGGTTGTTGTCATAGGAGATGAATACAATGACCTGTATTTAATTTCTGGGCAAAGCTGTTTGCATTTCACATTGTACAAATACCCTTGAGAAAGGCAAAGAATCCAACTATTCTCCTTCTAGCTATGAGGAAATAGTAGGGCAGACTGGGATCTTTAACCAAGGTATCTAGATGGAAAACTCAGAATCTTAACCTGCTAAACTCCACTTAAAAATTGAACTCATGTTGTATTCGTTTCGAGCAGAGAGGGTAGGAACATATATATATATATATATATATATATATATGTGTACGAGGTGCATACGGTAAGTCTCCAGACATTTTTCCTATGAGCACCTTTATTGATAGTACACACATGAAACTCTAATCCCCTTCGAAGTAATCTCCTCCCGATGCAATGCACTTGTTGTACCGTTCCAACAACTTCTGGAAGGCCCTATCGAAGTCCTCTCGTGTGAGCGTGTCAATGACCTTCGTCACAGCTTCTTTCATCTCCTCAATTGTCTCATAACGACAGCCTCTGAGCTTAGGGAATAACCAAAAGTCACAGGGAGAAAGGTCTGGACTTTGGGAGGCTGAGGAACAGTCTGGATGCGCATCTTGGTCAAATAGTCTGTGACAAGGATGGAGTTGTGGACTGGTGCATTATCCTGGTGAAAATACCACTGAGCCGATTTGAAGAGTGCTGGCCTCTTCCCAAGGAATCTCTTCCTGAACGCCCTTAAAACCTCAACATAGTAACCCTAACCCTTTGGCCAATCAACTATGGTGTATTGACTTCCTTACTCCTCCCACACCACTCATCATCCCGCACAGACACCCTGCCTTCCTTGAATCTCTAATGCCATTCAAAAACTGTTGCTCGATTCATGCAAGATCGTCTAAAAGAAGTCTGAAACATTCCATACATAATTTTATTGCATATCGTTCTTCTAAAGTGTCCTCACGCCCAGATTGTAGTTTTGAAACTCACCCGCTGTGACAATCAGACTTTAGTAGGGTGTATTCCAATTGCTGCTGTAGCTCTTCATTTAAAAATTGGTCAGTCATCTCATAAGATGTATAGCAATAACATAGTGAATTTTCAAGAGTCTACGACAATTTTAAATGCCTGTACAAAAGAAGTCAGGAAACCTATTGAAAGCATCACTTATATATATATATATATATATATATATATATATATAAGTTTTAATTGTTGCATTCGGTTCTGAAAATGTGTTCGTGTGAGTTTTTCGACCTTGAGTATCCTCATGAATGTTTTGTTTTGTCTTTAGTTTTTATTTTCGAATATATATACATATTATATGACTCGGAAGAAACTTTTTTAAAAACCGGTTTGAGCTCATTTGTTTGCACACAAAGGGTTTCAAGTATTACTATTTAAAACACGAATAATTCAAATTATTATTAATCATTCATTTGAATAGTTTTAAATAGTTTCAAGTAGAGTAAATGAATAAATAGTTCTATTTGACTAAAAGATGGGACCCTAACTGGTACTGCCAATCCGACTCAGAGTTGTCCTGGGAGTAATGACTAAGAGAAAGTACTACACATTCCCTACATCTTCCGATTCAGTTTAGTGTTTTATCTAGGATATTCGTTGCTGGGGAAGGGTCTCACCTCTTCGCAGAGGAGCAGTCGGCGTATTCTTCAACCCCAGCCGATAGAGAAGAGAGCTTTTATTAATTGATCGGTTGATAAGTTTATAGTAAATTATTTTTTGAATCTTGTGAGACTTTATAATGGAGGGAGTCTCCTTGACTAACGAGCTAAACTACGGCATCAAAGAAAACAGGTTCGAAATCCAGTCAGGCTATTATGGTAATTTACCAAGCTTTTGCTTAGATGTAGCACAAGGCTGCATGAATTGGGCACCCAATGAGAATCGAACTCACTCGTGTAGGTTTGCTAGTCTACCTTGCTAACCATTACACCACCCGGCTATTATGTTCACTTTTGAAGTTCATATCATATAAGGCTACAGAAGATTTGTTCTTTTTTAAGGAAAGGTATGAACTTACTTATCTTCTCAAGATTACATAGTGACACTACTGGCCTTTTACAAAAACAGCTATGGCATTAAATAAGACGTGAAGGTTGATATGGCATTAAACCAAAAACTGAACTTAGAAAGAGCGAGAAAAAATAAAAGAGAGGTGGGATAAACGAGAAAAGGAGTAGGATTTGCGAAAAGAGGGCAGGAAAAACGAAAAGAGGAATGGGAATATGAAAAGAAAGGGCGGGATGAACGAAAAGAAATAGGGAGGTAAACGTCAAGATGACTGGGATGAACGACAAAAAAAGCTGAATTAAATGAAAAAAAGGTGTGGGGAAAAACGAAAAGAAAGTCGGGAATAAACGAAAAAAGGGTTGAGAAAAACGAAAAAAAAGACTAGGGAAAACAAAAAGAGGGTGAGATAAATAAAAAGAAAGTGAGATAAACAAAAAGAAGGTGTGAGGTAAATGAGAAGAGGTGTGGGATAAGCAAAAAGTGGGATGGAAAAAACGAAAAGTCGCTGGGGAAAACAAAAAAAGGGTGGGTTAAACGAAAAGAGGACTGGTACAAACGAAAAGATAGCTGGAAAAATAAAAATAAAGGAGTGGGATAAACGAAAAGAGAGTGGAATAAATAAAAAGAGGACTCGGAAAAACGAAAAGATGATGGGGAAAACGAAAATAAAAGGGGTAAGATAAACGAAAAAAATGTGTGGGTGAAAAAAATAGGCCTCGGAAAAACGAAAAGATGGATGGGAAAACGAGTAGACAGTGGGAAAAATAAAATGTGAGCTAGGATGAATTAAAAGACGGCTGGGAAAAGAAGGTGCGGGATAAATGAAAAGAGGGGTGGGATAAACGAAAAAACAATCGGAAAAACGAAAAGAGGGTTAGGATAAACAAAAAGAGGGGTGGGATAAACGAAATGAAAGTGTGGGATGAATAAAGAGGGAATGGGGTAAACGAAAAGAGGGTTGGAAAAAATTAAACAATCAAGGAAAAAGGAAAAGGAAGCTGAGAAAACGAATAGGGGGCGGGGAAAACGAAAATAGGGCTGAAATGAATTAAAAGGGGGTTGGAAAAACGAAAAAACGGTGGGGGATAAACAAAATGAGGGGCTGGATAAACAAAATGTGGGCTGGCGTAAACGAAAAAAGGTCTGTGAAAAAAAAGATGATGTTTAAAATAAAAAGAGGGAGGGAGAGCTGAGAAGAGGATAAACGAAAAGCGGTCTGGGAAAAACAACAAAAACGAAAACACGACCGGGAAAACCGAAAAGAAGAAAGGTAAATCAAAATAAGTCTGGGATAAACGAAAAAAAAGAATGGGAAAAACGAAAAGAAGAATGGGGAAAACAAAAAAGGCAAAGAAAAATAAAGAGAGGTCGGGATAAACGAAATAAGGTGGGATGAATTAAAAGAGGTGAGTGAAAAAAGAAATGAAGAGGGGTTAAATGAAAAGCTGAGTGGGCAAAGCGAAACTTGGGCAGAGAGAAACGAAAAGAATGTGAGGGATAAACGAAAGAGGGTTGGTATAAACGAAAGAGGGCAGGGAAAAACGAAAAGAAGGTGGGGTAAATGAAAAGAGGGGTGGGGAAAAAGAAAAGAGAGCAGGGAAAAATTAAAAAGGTTAAGAAAACCGAAAAATGGTTGAGAAAAACGAAAAAAAAACCCCAGGGATAAACGAAAAGAAGGTGGAGAACCGGAAAGAATGTGTAAGATAAACGAAAAGTTGGTTGGGATGTGCTAAAAGAAGCCTGGTAAAAGGAAAAGACAATTAGGAAAACGAAAACAGGGTGGGATGAGAGTAAAGAAAATTTGGGATAGACAATATGTGGGCTGGGATGAACGAAAAAAGGGCTGGGAAAACGAAAAGTAGGCGTGGGAAAACGAAAAGAATGAGTGGAAGGAGGGCTATGGAAAACAAAATCATAGCTGGGTAAAAGCGAAGAGAGGGCTTCAGAAAACAAAAAAGATGGTTGGGAAAAACGAAAAAAAGGAGTGGGATGAACGAAAGGAAGACTGTGATAAACAAAATAAGGGATGGGTTAAACGAAAAAGGTGGGGATGAACGAAAAGAGGGGTAGGGAAAACAAAAAAAAAGTGGGGAAAACGAAAGGAGGGATAGGAAAATGAAAAGAAGGGTTGCATAAAAGAAAAGTGGTCTTGAAAAGATGAAAAGAAAGATAAGAAAGACGAAAAGAGGGAGGGTTTAACCAAAAGAGTCGTTGGGTAAACCAAAAGAGGGAGTAAAATAAAAATAGGGGTGGGATAAATGAAAAGATGAGTGGTTTAAATAAAAGTGGGATGAGAAAAACGAAAAGACCGATGGGATAAATGAAAAGAGGGGTGGGATAAACGAAAAGAGGGGTGGGATAAACGAAAAGAGGGTCGGGATAAACGAAACGAATGATGGGGTAAAATGAAAGAGGAGGGAGATAAATGAAAAACCAAGCTTGAAAAACGAGAAAATGAGTTGGCTGAACGAAAAGACAAACATGAAATAACGAAAAGGCGAGAAGGGAAAAGCGCAACCAGCATGTGGGGAAAACATAGATCAGGTGGCTAAATCGAAAATAAACCATGAATGAAAAATAGAAAGAGTTAAGAAAAACAGAAAAAATAATAAAAACCTAGGAAGCAGCGTCGAATCAACCGAAAAGGACATCGAAACGAGGTTAACGAAAGCATGGACAGCTATCAATAGGCTATCGACTATATAGAAATCAGACCTAACCGATAAAATGAAACGCAGTTTCTTCCAGGCAGCGGTCACATCGATACTGCTATATGGATGCACTACATGGACGCTAACAAAACGGCTGGAGAAGAAACTAGATGGCAACTACACAAGAATGCTGCGTGCAATCCTGAACAAGTCCTGGCAGCAACACCCCACAAGACACCAACTGTACGGCCACCTGCCCCCTATCACGAAAACTATTCAAGTTAGGCGAACCAGACATGCAGGACATTGCTGGAGAAGCAGAGATGAACTCATAAGAGATGTACTCTTATGGATCCCCACACACGGCCGCGCAAAAGCAGGACGACCAGCACGAACGTACATTCAGCAGCTATGTGAGGATACAGGTTGTTGTCCTGAAGACCTACCTAGGGCGATGAACGATAGGGAGGAGTGGCGAGAGAGGGTCAGGGATATCCGTGCTGCCAGCACGATATGATGATGATGATGATGACATAATAAAAAAACAACAGCAAATAATATATATAAAGAATAATACGTTACACTTTGAAATAATTTTCGAACTTTATTTACGTAGCATCTCTTTGAAACAGAACGCTAATTGAATATTGACTTAAAAAAATTGTTTTATTTTAAATTTGAATATAATTTAGAATATACAGCATAACATTTTTTCATGGCTCTGAAGATGGCTTAATATAAAAAACAAAACGTCTCATGTTAGCAAATACTTCAACTATAAATAAAATAATCATTTGTACATATAGTTTTTTCATATTTGCATATACGCCCATTATATATATATATATATATATATATATATATATATATATATATATATATATATATATATATATATATATTGAGTATCAGTGTTGTCTTTCAAATGATAAAGCTATTTCTTTCACTTGGTCCATATAACTTGGTAACATATCTGTACGTTTGAGTGCTTTTTTAAAAATAAGTAAAAAAAAAAAAATCCACATTGTCATCATGCAACGTTTTTTCGATTCACAAATACATATTACTCTCCGTGTCTTCACACTGCATATGGCTATTGACCAGTTGCTTTTTTACCTTTTAACCTTTAAGAGTTCCCTTGAGAAATGTGCTGATATGAACTTTGCATCAATAAAATTTATTGTGTCTGAACAGAATGGTATCAGCAGGAGCAGATGTAATTTTAAACAAGGTTTTTTTTGTTTGTTTGTATTTTTTAACGAATACCAATACTGATTTTACGCACTCTTTTTTTTTCCAGAGTGACAGTATATTTTTTTGTGACGAATATCAGAAAGAAATATTCTGTCTTCTTGATCTAGTTGAAAGCTTTGGTGTAAACTATAGGTTTATGAACTTTTCACACCAACCATTGATGACCTAGTCGGCTCGGGCTGTAGATTACACTGTAAGATAGTCATGATATGGCTCTGTGTGAAACGTACAATGTTCGTAACATATATACATAGAACATAGGAATCCCGAAACACGAAAAACAATTACGACTTCTTAGTTCAGGTACGAAACCTTTTATTACCTTTGAGTTGAAGGTGTCGACATAAGGAAGAGAGATGCACAATCTTTCTATGCTGGCTTTTCCATCTGCACACCCCCAACACCTGTGGCACCCGACAGAAGGCCACGGCAAGCAAGCGAAAGTCAACCGTCTTCTTCCGAGGCAGGTCTCAACTCTCACTTTTTCAATATCCCCCAAATCCCCCGCGCGCGCTCCCGGTGCATGATATCATTCACATCCACTGGTCAACCTTTCTATCTGGGATTTTTATTTTGAGATCTGTAAACGACACATCCTCCCCGCGTGCGTGTCAACACCTGTGCTCAAGTTTGCACCAAACTAACCCATGGGCTGAGCCGAAAGGTTCTCAGCCTAACTAAACCCAAAGGCAAGATATATAAAACGAAATCCCTCGACCATTATATTACAACACTAACTGCATCTCTGCAAACACTGTCCTGGATATGACACTAAATAATCTGATGGTTAGGCTCCAGTAATGCTTGGGCTTCGGGGAATGTGGAGTACTCATTCATTACCATCGCTTCATGGTCCACTAGGGACGGAGTGGTAACACCTGAATGGGCTCTATCTATAAGCCAATTAAAACTGTTTGACATTTAAACTGAGAGCAAATAAATTACAAATGCTAAATTGAATTGTTTGAAATAGAACGGTCCGATCCTTTAACTGTGTGTATTTACAAAAACACACACAGTATTATATATATATATATACATCATCTAGTTGACCTGACAGCACAGATTTCTCTGATATTAACTCTCTCTCTCTGTCTCTCTCTCTCTCTGTCTCTCTCTCTTTCTCTATCTCCTCATTTGTCCTTATCATCCATCGCTCCCGGGAAGTCTTCCAAACTACATCTTGTGATTCGCAAAGAGCTGGTGTTAATGAGTTTTTGCTGATCAAGCAATATTGACACATCCATGTGTTGGGGTCCATAGAGGAAAATCCCATTAGCTCGTCCTTTCTTCTCCAGCTGTGTCTCACATGATTTGTAGGGCTTACTTGGATGGTTTTTGAGATGCAAGTGACCGTATAGGTGTTGTTTCGTGTGGTGTGGCTTTCAGAATTCCTTCAAAATAGCTTGTAGCATTCTTGTGTTGGTATCATCTATCAACACACACACACACTATATATATGTATATATATATATATATATATATATTAATTAACCCATGAAGATTGATGTGCAGTGAAATAAAGAAGACAAACCAAATATATATATATATATATATATATATATATATATATATATTTGGTGCCTTTAATAAGTTTCCAGACTTTTTTGTACTGTCATTTAAAATTCTCATAGACTCTTGAAAATGCACTATGTTATTGCTTTACATCTTATGAGATGACTGACCAATTTTTATGATTTCAGCTTCAAATCAATAGCTACAGCAGCAATTGGAATACACCCTACTAAAACCTGATTGTCACAGCGGGTGAGTTTCAAAATTGCAATCTGCACGTGAGGACACTTTAGAAGAACGATATGCAATAAAATTCTGTTTTAAACTTGGAGAAAATGATGCCACAGAAACGTATGGAATGCTTCAGACTGCTTTTTGACCATCTTGCATGAAACGAGCATCAGTTTTTGAGAGACAAGGAAGGCAGGGATTCTCCGAAGAATGATGAGAAGTGTGGGAGTTGATACACCAGAGTTGATTGGCCAAAGGGTTAGGGTTAGTGTTACTATGTCCAGGTTTTAAGGGAGTTCAGGAAGAGATTCCGTCGGAAGAGGCGAGCACTCTTCAAATCGGGTCAGTGACATTTCCACAAGAACAATGCACCAGTCCACAAATCCATCCTTGTCACATACTATTTGACCAAGATGAGCATCAAGACAGTTCCTCAGCCTCCCTATAGTCCAAACCTTGCTCCCTGTGAATTCTATTGCATATTGTTCTTCTTTTTTTGAAATTCACGAGCTTTGACAATCAGGCTTTAGTAGGGTGTATTCCAATTGCTGCTGTAGCTGTTGATTTGAACCTGAAATCATAAAAATTGGTCATTCATAAGATGTATAGCATTAACATAGTGAATTTTTAAGCGTCTACGACAATTTTAAATGCCTGTACAAAAAAGTCTGGAAACTTATTAAAGGCCCCACGCTCTAACTTTAAAACTAATGTGAATAAAAATTATTTTAAAAATTGGTAAAATCATTGTAATACACTCATTAATAATAAACATTAAATCTATCATTGGAAAATGGAACACAACGGAAATAGAAAAGAACAGGTTGTGCTGACCCACCTTCACATAGGACACATCTACCTCAGCGAAATTCGAGGGCACAAAATCCCAAATATGCACTACATGGTTAGGTTTCTTTGTTTAAAGACATCAACTTTTGAAGGTTATTTAATGCCAAATCCGTCCTTCTAGAAGAACAGTAGTAGTGCTATCTAACCCATAGCTAGGAAAATAAAGGGGTTCATACCTTTCCCAAGGCTATTCGTCCGAAGGTAAACGTAATAGCTAGACCGGAGTTCGAACTCGCTTATTACGATTCTGCAGTCCATAGCTTTAACCATTACACCAAGAGAACACCCACCTGGCCAGTTACACATATCTTGCTAGAGTGTGTAGACTTTGATCTAGCGCGAAGAAAATATTATCAAGCGAGTAATTTGAAAAGACTCTTCCCGAAAGTATCACCATCCAGGATTAGCATTTCCTAAAAGAAGAGGGATTGTACTTGAATTGAACAACAGTCCATATATATACATATATATATATATATATATATATATATATATACATTTTTCACTAAACAATCGATATAAATCTATTTCAAAACTTTGTCGGCATTAAATGACCCACCGACTTTAAAATGCCGAAAAAACAAAACAAAATGAAACAAAACAAAACAAATTAACAAACAAAATGGTAGTGTAGATGGCGCCCCAAAGAATTTGTGACTTCAACTCTATTTTTCTTGCATCAGCTTATCCAAGAAGTACGACTAGTTCTGCACAAAGTTTCACCACTGTAAATAAAGCACCTGTGTTGGTAGTATAATTGTTTATATGTTTAAACGAACATTCGGACCCTTATATGCGAATATCAACGAGAACATCGATTTATTTATATATATATGTATATATTATTTTACTCGTTGAGAGTTTTTCACACCATTGTTAGCTGATGGTCTTTCACTAGAGTTTTAGTGACAGCAAGTCTCCTCAAGTCTCCTGGACTCTTCTAAGTATTCTGGCCGATCTCAATCATGCAGTACATTGGATGGTCTCCATTCGTCCTCTTACTTCCAATTCCTCCTTTCCATTTACCAATCCTTTGCTGACTGTACCAAGAGCACCAACGACAATTGGTATAAACGTCACTTTCATGTTCCACGGTTTTTTCAGTTCCCTAGCAAGGTCCCGGTACTTATCCTTTTTTTTCGTTTTCTTTAGATTTTATTATGTAGTCAGCCGCGGCAGCAAATTGCACAATTCTGCAAGCTCTTTTTTGTTGTTGATTAATATAAGGTCTCTTGGCCGAGATGAGGTGATCCATTTGTATCTCCAAATTCCTGAGGAATTTGTGCATCTCTTCTCTAGAACAGATTTTTGGTTGAGCATATTCCATTTGTTCGTATAGCTAAATTTAATTTTCTTGCACAGTTCCCAGTTGAAGATCTTACCCACCCAGTTGTGTCTAGTTTTATACTCTTTCTGCGTCGTTTTCTGCATGTGCTTTATATGTGATAATTATCATTATTAATTTTATGGTTTCTTTGGTTTGGTTTCTTTGTTTAATGGCATATCAACATTTGTAGGTTATTTAATGCCAAAGTCATTCCCCTAGAAGAACAGTAGTGGTACTATTTAACCCATAGCTGGTAAAATAAGGGAGGTTCATACCTTTCCCAAGGGTATTTTTCCGAAAGTGAACGTAATAGCGCGACTGGAGTTCGAACTCGCTAATTACAATTGCGCAGTCTATCGCTTTAACCATTACACCACGAGGACACCCCCTATTAATTTGATACCTATTCTATAATTTTGACGGTGTGAAAAAAACCCAGCTGATAAAATTTGTAAATAAAAAATATTACACAAAGTGATAGCTGGGAAAAATATATACCAAAGAAAAGACTAAAAATATTCGTACTACTTGAAAATAATCAACCGTTATCGCAATGCCTAGTCAAAAGAAAAAAACACCGACAGAATACCTTAAGTTAATACGTAAGAGTGCTCAATACACTAAGTATAGCGAAATACGAATACCTACAGAGCCAGAAGTTATCTACCTAGGTTTCACCTAACCTGATCATAAGAACAGCTCTGCGTCAGAATCGTCCACATGATCCGGTTAGGTGAAACCTCGGTAGATTACTTCTGGTTCTGTTGGTATATATATATATATATATATATATATATACTGCAGATTCACTCGAAGGCATATATTGTTTAAAGTAACAGACACGGATTTAGTGCTTTGCTTTTTATTCGACTTTTCATCTTCGCGAGCAAGATATTGTAACTGTGGTTGTAGGCAGTTTAAAAACTGCCTGAAGTTTTTGTTTGTGTAGTCGAGTACGAATACTTCCAACCATTTCAGTCATTGTGAAGGACGAGGGTCTTCCTGTTGTTGATGATTCGGTTTCTTCTTTACTCAAGAATTTTTATGTGGGCAGATACATGAGCGGGAGACGTGAATGCATACGCCATTTATGCAAGTTGGAAGTTTATTGATAACAGCTTAGGATCACGAGACACTAGGATTATGCACCTGCATTAGACGTATTTTAAAACTGCCGCTCTGAAATAAAAAACAATTTTCGATTACGTATATATATATATATATATAAATCATTTATATATATATATATATATATATATATATAAAATCATTTTTACATATGTGCGTACGTGTGTGTGTAGTGGGGGGAATCAAAGGATCACCATTAGTAAGTGCTAAATTTTGGGCAAAAAATGTTCTAGTGAAGCAGTAATTTTTGTATCTGTATATTTTTGCATTTATTGACCAATCAGCGTTGATATGCTTGTTTTAAAATTTCTTTAAGGTTTGCAGACGATAATATTTGACTTGCCCCGAAAAATTTGAAGGATAAAAACTGAAAATAATTTAAGAAATCTTTTTTCTCTAAGATTGTTAAAATAAATTTTTTAACCAATCAGAATGATTGATAAATCATGAACTTTTTAAAATCTAATTTCGAACCAACGTCAATCTTATAAATAAGCGATAGAATCATTAATTCTCCCGTAGATATAAAGATTCAGTCTGACTTTATTTCTTTTGAGTGAAAATTATTTGAAATTGAACGAAAATATTGTTTCCGTAGACATCTTTATACTGATAATCTTTCTACAATTGATGAAAATTCTTGCGACACCAGCTTATATAGTAGAGCATGAACATACTTTCTCTCTCACATAGTGACATACTCACTCAAACATCTTTTGCGCGCACAAAATATATCAACTAGATTTCGCTGCTACATTAAATGTATGACTTTTTATTTCTTGTTATAAACATCTTACTAATATCTTTTCTTACGAGAGAAGGCGTTGTAACTTCCATTTTTCAACAAACCTTTCATTGCCTGCAAAATTAAAATTTATTCAGTTAGTAGATCGGTATTTTATTCAGTCACTTACACACTAGTTCGTTACATATACACACACACACACACACATATATATATATATATATATACACACACACACACACATATATATATATATATATATATATATACGCTCCCCCATGGGGGTTGAGCACTCTGGCGAAGGAATTGTCGGCCGCCCCTAGCGTAATGCAAAGCTCTTCGTAAGAATTGAGCACTCTGGTAGCCGATAGGGTATTAAAAAAATGTAAACAAAGGCTGCTGCTGCTGTTGCTAAAAATAAAATACCTTAAAATTCCCTTAGCCAACGTAGTCCGCTTGTAGCTGTGTGGTCTGAAACCTTAATCTTCGTAAAGTTAGACGGGTTTCGATCCCGGCTTCGAGTGTCCTGCGAGTCTAGCCACACTGAAGAGTTCTGATAGAACGAAACAGTCTGTCTGTGGATGACAATATATATATATATATATAGGTTGATATTTTGTAATGAAGAAGACCTCAAATTCTAACAAATGTAATTCGTTTTTTGACGTCTGTAGGATAGTAAAAATAGAGGCATTATAAGTGGCTAAACTAACCGGATTGTCTAATAAGCGACGAGCATCGCCTGAAGATGAATTTTGGTTGCTCGACGCCGTGGTATTGTCAAAAGTATTTGTGCGGATGTCAGAGGGAATGTGCTTGTTTATTTATTCCGTTTTGGTCACGTCTCTTCAGAGAACTAAAAGCCGGGACAGATAACTATATATATGAGGAATTAAAATGGGGTAGTGACAGTCGAAAAAGTATGGAGGAAGAGGAATAGATCGAAAAAAAAAAAAAGGTATGGCTTAAGGTCGGTCCTGCTTAAACTGATTATCAAACAAAGACTAAAGTTGCCCAGTCGGCTGGTGCTGTAGAACACACCGTCTGCTTCTCTGCAGAAGGTAAGCCCCACCCACAACGAGTGTCCTAGATATGACACTAAACAATCTGATAGTGAGGTTCCAGTAATGCTGGGACTTTGGGGACTGTGGAGCACCTCTTCATTGCCATTGCTCCCAGGTCCACTCTGGTCCGGAATGGTAGCAACTGATAGGGTCCTATCTATGGCTTACATACAAATAAACTGCATACTTATGTTAAACTGAATCGTTTGAATTAGAACTGTTTGACTAAACTAAATAGCTTGAACTAGAAATGTTTTTGACAATTAAACTGTGTACTTACATTTGAAATGCGTGTTTATGCTGATCTGAATTGTCTGAAATGGAACTGCTTTGACATTGAAACTGTACTTACGCTAAGCAGAATTATTTAATATAGAACTGTTTTGACATTTTGACAATTAAACTGTGCACTCATGCTAAACTGAATTGTTTGAAATAGAACTGATGATATGTTTAAAATGGATTTGGCATTAAATAACCTACAAAGGTTGATATGCTAATTAAATCCAACCAACCAAGATTAAAGATACAAGTTTAATACTTCTTAGTCTTGGTTAGTCAAAGCAAGACCGACCTTAAGCCAATTGGACGAATATCGCCTGTGAGCCTCATACAACAATGCTATCTACTTTTGATTTGTCAAGTGCATATAATAACACCTTGTGGTGTAATGGTTCAAGCGCTGGACTGCAGAATCGTAGTAAGCGAGTTCGAACTCTAGTCGCACCATTACATTCACTTTCGGACAAATACCCTTTGGAAAGGCAAGAACACCCTCGTCCTCCCAGCCATGGGTTGAATTACATCAATGCCGTTCTTCTAGAAGAATGACTTTGGCATTGAATAACCCACGAAGGTTGATATGCCATTATAGAAAACATTCAATATATATGTTTTCAATTGAACTTCGCATATCCTTAGACTGACCCTTCATCTATAAGTGTTATATGACATGGATTTTGCTTCTAGCTTGGAGCGTCTCGTGGATCTAGACACGCTGAAGCGTTGTGATCCAACGAAACCGACTGTTAATGACAATATATATATATATATATATATATATATTACAAATTCTATTTTCCCTCTCTTTAAAAAATATATGAAAAAGCTAGATTAAAACATTCCACCTTTTTTTTGTTTGTAATCTTTGAGTAAAATTTCATAAAAATAAAAATGAAGCGCATTGTTATTGGGTTTACAGAACAATAATACCCCCCCCCCAAAAAAAAAAACCTTGGTATCTGTGTTTCCACGGGGCGATGAGAAAGAACAGTAGGCTTTAAAAAGATAAGTATATCTGGGGACGTATTAATGGCATCTCGAAAGTTGGTTGTAAAACAGCACCGAAAAAGATTTGCGTGAAGCAAATCACAATATACAAAAAAGGGAGAAAAACTGTGTGAAGAAAGTTGTCTTCCATTTTGTAAGAAAGAAAAGAAGAAAATTACGTGTCACTTACAAACAACTTTTATGAATTATATTCAACAATATTGAACAATCATTATATATAAATACATCAAACTTCAATATATATACATATATATATATTGAAGTTTGATGTGATTATAAGACGGCGCTTTCTCCTTTTGCATTAGTTGGAGTTAGGCTTCCTGATGATCCGATAAGGTGAAACTTTAGTAGAAGATTTTCGACTCGCGATTTAAGTTAATTGTGTTGAGCACTTTTGTAATTGTAGCATTGCAGGATTCGCAGAAGGTTTTTAGTTTTCTTTTGACCAACTGACTGCGTATCCCTTGATTTTTTTAAGGGGTCGGACGAGGTTGGCCTTTTCTTTCTTTTTGACCTATAATTTTTTCTTTTTCCCTCGGGCGGTGATTCGAGATACTTTTATCTCTTGTTCCTGGCAGGTTTTTTTTCGTTTTTTTTTCTGGTACCGTGAATGCTGGTAGATATTAGATTAGTATATATATATATATATATATATATATATATATATTGTCATCTACAAACAGACTGTTTCTTTGTATCACAACTCTTCAGTTTAGCTAGACACGTAGGACGCTTGAAGCTGGGATCGAAACCCGCCACGAGCAGGATGTCATGAGTCAAGTCCTGTCAATCATATCACTGGTTATTTTCCATGACTCTTCTTCTAACTAATTTTCAATAAACTTTTGGATTCTTATGTTTTGAATTCAGCATTTTCTTTATAGAATTAATAGGCAACCAATTCATTTTGTAACAGTAACAAAAATTCCTATTTAATACAGATAATATTTAAACGGATTTATTTAATGAATAGATGAAACCCTAACAGATTCTACCACTCCAGTTTAGAGTGGGCCTGGGAGTAATGGAAACGGAGTACTCCACACTCCCCACACCACCAGAACTGAAGCCCCACCATCAGAGGTAGTTCAGTGTTATACTCAAGATATTCAAGATACTCCTTTTTCTGGGTGGTCGTAGCCCTCAGCAGGGAATACAGCCTGAGTATTCTGCGCCCCGCTGAGAGACAGATAAATTTTTGCGTACTTTCTTAAAAGTTTCTTTTCGCAATGATATAAAGTATCTATTTCGAATATAAACCATTTTAAACAGACTTATTTGGCCCCTAAATTGGAACATAACAGGTACTACCAAATTGGATCAGAGTGGACCTGGGAGTAATTGCAATAAAAGAGTTGCCCACTATACCCAGATTTCTAGACTGAAGCCTTATCATCAAACGTAGTTTAGTCTTATCCACGACGCTCCATCGTCCGTTACTTTTAAAGAAACATGTTTAAAAGAGGATATACTACATATTAATAAAAGTGCTCGATCCTACTGTTAGAAGGAGTTATAGCAATCTTTAGAAATGAGCTGTACTTGATGTTCCGTGAATTTAACACATATCGGTATTTCATAGAATTGAAAAATGTTTATGATTATTATTATTTTTTACGGACAATGAACAATAATCAAGAGAGGGAATTATTCATTTGCATCAATTACTGATAAATTTGTTTTGTTTTGCTCCTACCATTTTCTAAATAATAAAAGCACGCCCAATCGCTGAATGCTTGGTTTTCTCTGATAAAGCATTGTAATTAGCATTAATTTTTCTCTTGTCGAAAGACAATTGAAAAATTAATGTTAATTACAAATGTTTCATGAAGAAAAAATGTCTTTCATTTACGAAGCTTTCCTTAGTCTAGCATGCAATACTTGGTTGCTTTCCTAAGTCTGGCACACAGGACTTTGATTTCTTTAGTCAGGCATAGATGCGTGTGCTTGGTTTCTTTTGTTAGGTATGGAAGAATCCCTTTACTTTCTTTAGACTGGGACAAGGGAATTAGCTTCCTTTCTGTGGTCTGGCAAACAGTACTTTGCTTGCTTCCTTAAGTCTGGTACACAGGACTTTGATTTCTTTAGTCAGGCATACAGGCTTGTGCTTGGTTTCATTTGTTAGGTATGGAAGAAACCCTTTACTTTCTTTAGACTGGGACAAGGGAATTAGCTTCCTTTCTGTGGTTTGGCAAACAGTACTTTGCTTGCTTCCTTAAGTCTGGTACACAGGACTTTGATTTCTTTAGTCAGGCATACAGGCTTGTGCTTGGTTTCATTTGTTAGGTATGGAAGAAACCCTTTACTTTCTTTTGACTGGGACAAGGGAATTAGTTTCCTTTCTGTGGTCTGGCAAACAGTACTTGCTTCTTTAAGTCTGGTACATAGGACTTATCTTGCTTTCTTCAGTATGTTATATAATTACGGAATGATTTTTTTTATATTAATCCTTTTTCGTTAATTATATTTTATTATTCAGTTTGGTTGAACTTTGAACTATTCGGCTCTTAGTTCAGGTGCACAGACATTGGGTACAGTTTACGCTCGTGCGCAGTGGATATGACAATCACAATTGTCATAATAAACCCAAGAGAGGAAATGGGACTGTAGTGTGAATGACATCATGCCCAGAAGCGAAGAGCTGAGAATTTAGGTATTTTGAAAAACACGACAGTTGGGTAATTATATTTTATCATTCAGTTTGGTGGGGCTTTGAACTATTCGGTTCTTAGTTCAGGTGCACAGACATTGGGTACAGTTTATGCTCGCGCACAGAGGATATGACAATTGTGATTGTCATAATAAACCCCTGATAGGAAATGAACTGGAGTGTGATTGACGTCATGCCTGGAAGTGATGAGCTGAGAATTTGGGTATTTTGAAAAACACGTCAGTTGGGTACTCCACTGTAGGCGAGTCGAGTTGGTAGTTTACTGGGGGCCAGTCCAGTTGAGTTTGACTGTAGGCCAGTCGAGTTGGGTACTCGACTGGGGCCAGTCCAGTTGGGAGTTGACTTTGGGCATGTCGAGAGTTGAAGTTGAGTTCCGACCATGGTGTTGAGAAGTTGAAGTCTGACCATGGAGTTCTGCAGATCTCTACCGACAGAGATCTTAAAGACTACGAGATGTGCCGAGCGTTTGAGTTTTGTTAGTATAGAATGATTAAGAATTGTGTCTCTCTCTCTCCTCGTGTCGAAGAACCGAACTCAGAAGTCAAGAAGTTAATAAATGTTCGTATCTGAACAACGGAGTCGCCTGTGTATTTGAGTCAGCCTATTGTGTTTTTGCATATGTATAACGTTTGTGATGGATATGGCTACACAACAAGTATTTCACACAAGATATAGCTTTCGTTAGTCAGGCATACAGGACTTTACTTGCTGTCTTTGCTGTGGCATACAGGAATTAGCTCGCTTTATTTCATCTGGCATATAGGACATTGCTTCTTTTTTATTCTGGCACACTGGACTTTGTTTTCTTTAATTTGGCATCCAAGAATTTGCTTGCTTTGTTTAGTCTCCTACACTGGAATTTCTTACTTTCTAAAGTCTGTACTGTGTTGTAACGTGCAAGGTCAACACTACTCAGTGGCTAATCAAGCGGCAAGTGTGGCACAAGGCCTTTTAAAGGTGGGTCCGAGGGCAGGGTTGGAGCCCAGACACGCCTGGCGTTCCCCAAAATGCATCAGGCCCCATCGGCTTTCCCTTGAAGGAGCGCCTCAGGCGCCAAGCAATAAACCCAACCCATCCGAAGAGGGTTAAAGCCTCAGGGGACGGAAATTAACCATCCGACACGAATGCAAGACAGTCAGCTGAAAAAGCCACTGCACGAAGCAGTGGTTAATCAAGCTTCACAGTTATTCCCAGTGAGAGATTTATATAGGCTCACTCTTACTCTTACCCAAATTAGGCAGATTAATTTGCCAGTATCACTACATCTCCTTGAAACGTAGGTGTCTATGTCCCCAGTAGGTCTTCTACTCATTCTAGTAATTGCTTCATTTTCGGGATTACTTTACTCTCCTTGTCTCTCTACCGAATTTCTTTCCTTGGGAGATCTAGATCTGTCCCACACTGAGCTGTAATCAGAGTCGTCTTGCATTATTTGATCTTCATCCGAATTTTCAAGCTCATCTAACACACCGGATCATGTATTATTTCGTCTTCTGACATTTTGTTCTGTAAATGTTGTTCAAAAAAATCCTTAATGGAAGGGATCGTAGAGATTTCTTCCTCATTTTGCTCTTCATATTCACCCTGAGCCTCATTTGATTTTCCTGGGGTATTACTCTGGTCTCCTTTTTCTCTATTATAGCTGTATTGCGACCTTTTTGCATGTTTAATTCTGCCCTTTCTGGATTTGATTCTTTGTTCTTTTTGTACCTCATTTTTTTTTCATTTGTGGAATAGGACATCATTAGTGGAGTTCTAATTTGCCTTCCCATTAAAGCTGATATGTGGAGGTGCCCGTGGTGTAATGGTTATCGTCGTAGGAAATGGACACGGCGATACGAGTTCAAATCCTGGACGAGACTGATTGCATTTCACATAGCACTAATACCGTAGGGAAAGGTATGAATCCAATTAATCTCCTCCCAGCTATGGGTAAATAATAGAAGAGACTAGGTTCTTCAGCCTTGGTGAGGCAACTAGTCTAGGAGAAGGAAAAACTCTGAATTCAAACCTGTTAAACTCCGCTTAAAAATTGACCTTGTGTCATATCCTGCCCGATTGGAGGGGGTGGTAAATATGATAAATACATGATTTTTATTTCTTGAATGATATCGCAACTCGGAAAAGAATGAGAGAGCGTTTCAATTAATAGTTTAATGATTTAATATTTAAAGGGTTAAAGTAGGATCAACATTCAGAAATTCAGCGACAATGATTAATTTGGAATCTTCGGTGTGTTGTATACCCATCTGTGTCTTTATGATTAACGAGGAACATAATCAAAGATAATGAACGAACAAAACTCATCCTTATAAAAATATATCTCTCATTTTATTCTTGAAAGGGGCCCACAGTTTGTTGTTAGTTGAGAGATAGATGGAGAGACATATACTCAAAGAGGGGACTTCTTCTTGTCCCATATCTTCTTCTGGGAGCCAGGGGGTGCCAACGCTATACCCCCTTGCACCGTATCGTCAGAGAGGCCTCTGATCGTCTACGTGTCCCTGACTCGACTCTTGATTTTCTGCACTCAGTCTAAATCTGCCCGCGTGGTTCTCATCACGTGGTCTCCTTCCGGTTATACACCTGTTGGACCCGACTGCCCTGACGTGTTGCCCTGTTTACTAATAACAACGTGACAGCTTGTCAAAGCACACGGGGTCACTAAGAACGAACTGAAAAGCTATGTCATATGTTTTATAACAGGTGGGGGTGATATCATCTTGCTAAATTATTGTGTCATCTCTCAAGTTTCCAACTTTCACTGTTTTTATTGCTCCAATCAAACGTGTTACAGGAATTTATTGGTTTGTTCGTTGTTTTGCTTTACTGCATATCAACCCTTTTCGGGTTACTTAAAGCCGAATTTAATCATTTTGATGAAAGTTCCAAACAATTCAGTTTCGTAAAAGAATTTTTTTTTGTTTACACCGAGTTAAATTTCAAAAGAGTTTTATTTCAAATAATTCAGTTTACTATAAATACAACTGTTATATATTGACTCTAGACCGAGCCGTCAATCGGAGATGCACCTGTGTAAATAAGCGGAAGAAGAAGCGGAAGCAAGTGGACGTTATGAAATAATATTGGCAGTTGCCGGCGGCAGTTGAGTTAGTTGGCGACAGGAAGGCTAGAGTGAGGGCTAACTTGCAGACTGAGGGCAGTGGCTCTCAGCCTCCCCAGCTTCAGCAACCCCAACCGAGATGCAGAAGAAGTGCTAAGTGGGTTCTTGAAGACAACACAGCGTGCTATGCTCAGGAGAAGAAGTTGGGAAAATATAGCAGTCTGTCCCTGTCTCCACTCATGTATCACACACAACAGAAACATCAACCCTCTCGAGAATAAAGTGTGAGATACATATTTTTATAAAGAAGTGTGTTCGTTCGTTCATAGAAGTTCATAAATCAATGTTATGATTATGACAACACAATACAATTTAGTTCTATTTGACACATAGATAGGACCCTATGAGTCATATAGATCTGTTTAGAATTAGTCGTATTCAATAGAAATATCTGATGCCATCCTACAGCAATTTATTTATATTACGAATCGTTAGTTAAAGTGATAATCGCTTACTAAGGATTATTATTAGTTACTTGAAATCAGTTTATTGTTTGCATAACGCCCAATTGACAGGGACTGGCCTAGGGGTTGGAGTGTTCGCCAATGGCCCGGGAGACCTGGGTTCAATCCCAGGTCGAGTCATACCAAAGACTCAAAAAATGGTACTTGATGCTTCCTTGCTTAGCACTCAGCATTATAAGGTATGGATCAAGGGTAAAGTAGAGCAATCCAGGAAAGGAGTAGCGCCCTCCCCTACACATTGGTGTAGTAGCTATCGAAAAGGGAGCCTTCGGGTTACCCTCGACTATGGTCGCCAACTTTACTTTACTTACTTAAGAACCCCTATCCTGGATATAACACAAAATAATCTGATTGTGAGGCTCAAGTTATTCTGAAGCTTGGGGGATTGGGGAGTACCCCTTCATTGCCATCGCCCGCAGGTCCACTCTGGCTCAGAGTGGTAGCAACTGAAAGGGTCTTATTTATTTTAATACTTGAATTAATTTAACTGTGTAAAAACAAATGATCAATAGGAAATAGAAATATTCGTGTTAGTTACCATTTAACTATGTAAAGAAGAATGAGCTAAGGCTCGTTTAAAGATTTATCAAGAAAATGTGTTTACAAATTATATATTTAATATATATGTTTATAAATAGGATTTGGCATTAAATAACCTAAAATGTTTGATATACCAGAAAACGTAATTCAACCAAACCAAAACTGTTCGCTCACAAATAATTATAATCAAACAGAAATTGTTACTTGAAACAATGCAATTGTTTAAAAAATATTTGTATTTGATAGGAATACTTGAAATCATGCAACTGGGTGCACATTATTTGTATATGGTTGGTTGGTTGGATTGTGAGTTTATGGCATATCGACCCCTAAAGGTGATTTAATGCTAAATCCTGTTTATACATATGAATTAAATGTATATGATTTGTAAACACATATTTTATTGGTAACATTCTTATATATACGCCGGAACTCATTTGTTGGCACACAGTTAAATGATTTCAAGTATTTTTATCTAACACTCATAATTTTATCTAATATTAATCATTACTTTGCACACAGTTAAATGGTTTCTAGTCTTTCTATGTAACACAAACAATTTAATTCAACATCAGTCATTAGTTTACACACAGTTAAACGGATATACATACAATTTGTAAGTGAATTGCAGGTATTTCTTTTTAACAAAAGTTAGAACTGATTTGTTTTCACTCAATTAAGTATTGCTATCATTTGCACACAGTTAAATAGTTTCAAGTCTTACTATCTGACACTAATAACTCTATTTAATATTAATGATTTGTTTGCAGACAGTGAAGTGGTGACAAGAATTGCCATCAATTACTAATAAAAAAAAGGAGGTGCCCGTGGTGTAATGGCTATCGTCGCAGGATATGGACACGGCGACACAAGTTCAAATCCTACACGAGACTGATTGCATTTCACATAATACCCTCGAGAAAGGTATGAATCTAATTATTCTCCCTCCAGCTATGGGTAAATAGTAGGGCAGACTAGGTTTTTCAGCCTTGGTGAGGCAACTAGTCTAGGAAGGAAAACTCTGAATTCAAACCTGTTAAACTTCGCTTAAAAAATTGACCTTGTGTCATATCCCGCTCGAGCGGAGGGGTTGGGTAAATAGGATCAAACACTAATAATTCTATAAACTATTAATCATATGTTTGCACACAATGAAGTTGTTACAAGTATTGCTATCTAACACTAATAATTCTATTTAATATTTATGTTATGTTTGCTCGCATTGAAGTGGTTACAAGTATTGCTATTTAACACAGATAATTCTTTTCAACACTATTTATTCATTTGCCCACTGTCAAATAGCTGTAAGTATTGCTGTGTAATTGCTAATTATTCAATTTAGACACACGGTTAAAGGCTTCCAAATATTAGTATGCAACATTAATGATTCAACATCAGGTATTTGTTTGTACACAGGTAGATGGTTAAATAGTTATATTTGACCCTTAGATGGGACCCTAAAAGGTGTAACCACTCCGAGACAGAGAGGTCCTTAGAATAATGGCAGTGAAGGATACTCCACTTTCGACAGAGCTCAAGGAGTATGGCCTTAACCTCAGATGCAGATTAGTGTCATATCCAGAACACTAAATGCGAGGGGATGGATCCTACCCCTTTACACAGATGTAGTCGACATGTTCTACAGCCCCAGTCGATAGTGGAGTATTTGTATTAGATAGGAATACTAGATACCATATTATTTTGTGCCAAAAAACTCTTCTAAAATAAATACACAAAAATGTAAATATAAACGTATAATATACACAATTTCCCAAGACAGGTTGATATGTCTTTAAATCAACCAGTGAATATATCATTTATATCATAATTAAATGGCAAAAAAAGATGAAGAAAAGACTAAACAAGAGAGGGAGTTATGGAATGAATACGATTCCCTAACCTCTTGGCACATCAGGTTGATATGTCATTATTTTAATTAATCAATAAACCAAAGGAAAATTGGCTGGAACGAGTTTGTTGAGTATCAAGGGTATTTGCATTTATATTTTCTGTCAGTGTTTGTGTACGTGTTTGCGTGAGTAGATGGCTGAATTATTCCACTTTGGAAAATAACTATTCTTTGATATGCCATATTTCTTCTTCTTCTTCTTCTTCTTCTTCTTCTTCTTCTTCTTCTTCTTCTTCTTCTTCTTCTTCTTTCAAGTCCCAAATTAGTTCTAATTTGTTACGTTCCTTAATATGCCCCGGGTGAATTTGGATAATTTTGATCCGGGTTTGATCGTCGGTTTAACTAGCAGGTTAAGAAAATAGCAAATTTACAAGGAATACGAGAAGTTCTCAAAATGAAAAATATCACACAAAAATACATAATTCCATTTTTCTAAAGATTCAGCAGACATTTCTGACATTACAACAGACTGGAATTGGCTTCAAATAAACTCGAAGGCAAATTTAATAAAACCTTTCTTTAAATACTTAGGAATTTATTATCCTGGGACGCACGAACAGTAATCTAGCCCCCTAGGCAAAAAGGCTGATTAGATCCCTATTTCCATATGTCTATATCTCTTTATTTATCTATATGTCTGTCTGTCCCAATCTTTTAATATTTCAATCTGTTCCTAAATATCTCTTAGTCTATTCTCATCTATCTATCTATCTATCTATCTATCTATTTCAATTTGTTTCTATATCAATAACTATATATTTGTCTGTCTGTCTCAATCTCTAAGTATCTCTCTGTTTATATCTATCTATCTATCTATCTATCTATCTATCTATCTTTACCAACCCCTCCGCTCGGGCAGGATATAACACAAGGTCAATTTTTAAGCGCAGTTTAACAGGTTTGAATTTAGAGTTTTCCTTCTCCTAGACTAGTTGCCTCTCCTACTATTTACCCATAGCTGGAGGGAGAATAATTGGATTCATACCTTTCCCAAGGTAGGTGAAATGCAATCAGTCTCGTCTAGGATTTGAACTCGAGTCGCCGTGTCCATTTCCTACGACGATAACCATTACACCACGGGCACCTCCTATTACACTATGGGCACCTTCTGTGTATGTATGTATGTATACATTCATGTTTGCCTGTGTCTGCATCAGTCTCAATATATTTCTATCTCAATCAGTTTACATGAATCTATATTAGTCTGTTCTTATGATATCAAGTTAAGTACAAATAATTCGCTCAAAGCTGTGTGGTATCAAGTATTCCTATCTAACATTAGCAGTTTTATGTAACTATTTCTGTTTAATGATAGAAATACGTTTGCAAACAATTATATAGTTTCAAGTAACTAATAATAATCGTTAATATACGATTATACCATTAAATAATTAATCTTAATACAAATAATTTGCACACAAGTATGTTACCTTCTCCAGGACAACCCTTTTTGTAGGGAGGCTCTTACCCTTCTGCAGAGAATATAGTCAGTTTATACAAACCCGAAACAATAATACTGATATCTTACGGAGATCATAAACAGAACGCCGGTGCCCGTGGTGTAATGGCTATCGTCCTAGGAAATGGACACGGTGACGAGTTCAAATCCTGGACGAGACTGATTGCATTTCACATAGCACTAATACCCTAGGGAAAGGTATGAATCCAATTATTCTCCTTCCAGCTATGGGTAAATAAAAGGACAGACTAGGTTCTTCAGCCTTGGTGAGGCAACTAGTCTAGGAGAAGGACACGCTGAATTCAAAGCTTTTAAACTCCGCTTAAAAATTGACCTTGTGTCATATCCTGCAGAGCAGAGGGGTTGGGTAAATATGATAAACAGAACGGCGGTCATTAATCATTCTAAAACAATACATTTGTGGCTAGTTTAAAATAAGACATCACTTGATGTATTGAGGTTTTGGTAAACTGCCTGAACGACTAGTGCTCTACTAAACAGGCCGTGTGCCATACTAGGATAAAACACAGTTTCTTCCAAGCAGCGGTCGTGTCGATACTGCTATATGGATGCACTACATGGACGCTAACGAAACGGATGGAGAAAAAACTTGACGGCAACAACACAAGAATGCTGTGGGCAATATTGAACAAGTCCTGGAGCCAACACCCCAGAAAGCATCAGCTATACGGCCACCCATCACGAAAACTATCAAGATTAGACGAACCAGGACACTGCTGGAGAAGTAGGGACGAGCTCATAAGTGATGTACTCCTGTGGACCCCTTCACATGGCCAAGCAAAGGCAGGGCGACCAGCTCAGACCTACATACAACAGCTCTGTGTAGATACGGAGTGTAGCCCTGAAGACTTGCCTGAAAAGATGAATGATAGGGAAGGGTGGCGATATCCGTGCTGATGGCACAAGACGATATATATATACATATATATATATATATGAGAAATGTATTTTTATTTTATGTTAATCACTAACTTTAACTTTGGCAGAGTGAAAAAACCCAAATGATCCAACTATATATATATATATATATATATATATGAATATCTGTAAATATATATATTTATATATATTTGTAAATATATGTATATATATGTATGCATATATATGTATATCAAAGATGCTACGAGCTATATTAAACAAATTTAGGAAGCAAAATTCCACAAAACAGCATCTGTACGGCCACCAACCACCCATCTCGAAGAGCATCCAAATTAGATGTTGCCTGGAAGACATACCGGAAGCGATGGATGATAGAGACGGATGGCCAGAGAGAGTGTGGCGCAGTTGCCGTAATGTTTAATTATTTTATTTCCTGGTTTGGTTAGGCCACGAGCTTTTCAGTTAGCTGTTAAATTAGTTAAAATCTTTGAGCAGAAAGTCAAATTGGAAAGTTTAAGCGAGTACATAACGTTCAATACAGGAAGGCCAAAATGTAAACAAAATGGATTCATATCTTTTCTGTGACAAGTTTGATTAGAGATATAAAAGCAGTGAATGTTGGACACTTGAGAGATGACGTTTTAACTTAGCAAGTTTATATAACCCCCACCGACATCCTGAACTTAAATATATAAAAATTAGCAAATTTTGAAAAAGTAGTCAGTTAGCCAGCTGGTCAGTTGTCAGTGAGAAGTTTGCATTTGGAAAGTTCTGTCGAGCTGGGGAGGGGCTGTCTATGTGTATGTTCACAAACCCTAGCAGATTCTCTCTCTCTCTCTCTCCCTCTCTCTTTCTTTCTCTCCCTCTCTCTTTCTCCCCACTCTTTCTCCCTCCTCTCTCTTTCTCCCCACTCTCTCTCTATCTCTCTCTCCCTCTCTTTCTCCCCTCTCTCCCCACTCTCTTTCTCTCTCCCTCTCTCTTTCTCCCCACTCTCTCTCTTTCTCTCTTTCTCTTCCCTCTCTCTTTCTTTCTCTTTCTCTCTCTCCCTCTCTCTCTTGCTACTGTAAGAAGTATGAACAACGAACACAAAATGATTGTTAATTGTTGACGGAGATTTCTTCTTGTTTTTGAGTTGCCAACATCCGGGCAACTTTGTTCCAACGGATCTACCCCGACCGTCAAAAGAAGTTCTGGGTGGATTGTGTCATTCCTTGTCTGTGGATCTTTCAAACACAGCCTGGGCACAGGCAGGATTGATAAACGAACTATCCGAAAATGTGATACTATAGTAACACAAGAGTTTGGGAAATCCGTGCTAGCAGGACGACATGATGATATATATATATATACCGGACATTCACATCATGGTTAGAGTGTTTGCAAATGGCTCGGAAGACCTGGCTTCAATCCTAGGCCGAGTAATACCAAAGACTAAAAAAAATGGTTCTTGATGCCGCCTTGCTTAACACTCAGCATTATAAGGTAAAGTATCAAGGGTAAAGTGGAGCAATCCAGGGAAAGGAGTAGCGCCCTCCTCTACACCTTGGTGTAGTATCTATCGAAAAGGAAGCCTTCGTTGAATGTTCGAATTTGAACATTCAACATCGTGTTTATTTATTGCAATATATATATATATATATATATATAACATCCTGTCAAGGGGGATGACAACTTTAACCTGTTAAACTATGATTAAAAGAAATGACTCTCTGTGGTATCCCGAGGGTGCAAAGGAGATGCTATATATATGTGTGTGTGTGTGTGTGTGTGATTTTAAACGTAAGTTTGTTAATAAATATTTTTAATAGGTTAGAGCTCATTTGGTTGTACATTATCAAATGGTTTCAAGTATTCTAATCTAATTCAAATAATTCTATTTAATATTACTCAATTTTTTCTCACAGTTAAATGCTTTCTCGTATTGCTGTCTAACACGAATCGTTATATTCATTCTTAATCATTTGTTTTCTCACATTCAACTTTACTAATTCTATTTTCTCGTATTGATATCTAATATTTTGCGCACAACTGCATAGTTTCAAATAACTAAAGATATTAATCCTTGTAAATGATTGAACAGTTCTATTTGATCCATAGATAAGACTCAAACAAGTTACCACCAATCTAAGTCAGCATGGACCTGGGAGAATCGCAATGAAGGGGTACTTGCCATTCCCCAAAGCTTTAGAATCGGAACCTTACCATTAGCTGTGGTTTAGTGTATATGTTGGGTATCACATACCTTTTCAGCATAATGAGCTGTTCCATCTGCCATATATGGCAGTAGCAGAGAACAATCTGGAAATAAGCCAACGAGTCAGACCAGAAGAGCCGTTCCTATTGTTGAAGTATACCCTTACTCTATCACTAATCCTATGTTCTTATTACTAAGAGTCTCTCTCTTGTAAATACTCTTTCCTGTAAATATAACTATTTTCCTCACATATCGTGGTTTGTCTTATTATTACTACTACTTGTGTTCACTAACCAGAACACAACAGTATTGCAGAATGTAAAGAATTTATGTTGTGTAAATTGGTATTTTCTAAGTTCTAGATTGGCTTACTCTTAAAGATGGTTTGGTTTCTTTGTTTAATGGCATATCAAGCTTTGTAGGTTATTTAATGCCAAAACCATTCTCCTAGAAGAACAGTTGTGGTACTATCTAGCCCATAGCTGGGAGAATAAAGGGGTTCATACCTTTCCCACGGGTATTTGTCTGAAAGTGAACGTAATAGTCCGACTGGAGTTTGAACTCAGTTACAGCGATTTTGCAGTCCATCGCTTTAACCACTACACCACGAGGACAGCCCCTCGTTCTCTTAAAGAGGAAATTCATTTGGCTCGTTTTCACGTACTTCAATATGCGAGCAGGAAGTGAAGAAAAACTTAATCCGTTAAGACAAACTGTCTGCTCTTTTCTATTGAGCATCGTCTGTGCCTTTCAACAAATCCGGATTTAGATGAATCCAATACGAACAGCGCCGACGCGTGACCGGGTTAGTGATCTGGACCTGAAAACGAGGCAGTTCTGAATTTGACACGTGATTTGATTTGAAAAGAGGTACAATGATAAGAATCGGAAGAAATCTATTTTTCCTCTTCGATACGCTCAAGGTTGGAAGGGAAATGGTAGGAAGAAAAAACAGCGGGAAAAAAGAGGGGTATTAGGAGTGAGGGGAAAGCGTAGAAATAAAATTGCGATCAGAGGGAATGACTAAAAGATATAGAGGGATAAATGAGGGGAAAGAGAGAGAGAAAGAGAGAGAGAGAGAGAGTGAGAGAAAAGGAAGAAAAGAGGAAGAGAAGAGAGAAAAAAAAAGAGGGAGAAAAAAGATAGGAAAGAGACAAGAAGGAGAATAAGGGAAAGAAAAAAGCAAATTAGAAAGTGGGAAAGAAAGAGATAAATTAAAAGTGAAAGAGTGAGAAAAAAGAGACAGAGACAGAGAAATTATTTTAAAAAGATACAGAGACAGAAATAGAAGATGAGACGGAAAAAGAAAGAAAATGTGATAGAAAAAGATAGAGAAGAAAAAGAAAGACGAGAAATGAGAGAGAGAGAGAGAGAGAGAGAGAGAGAGAGAGATTGTGTGTGTGTGTGTGTGTGTGTGTGTGTGTGACAGTGAGAGAGAAAGATACATATGTACATATATAGAGAGGGAGATAGAGAGTGAGAGAAAACGAGAAAAGAGAGATTAATAAAAAAGACCAGCAAAGTGAGAAAAAAGGTCATATAATAGAGAGCAAAGTATGTGTGTGTGTGTGTGTGTTTGAGAGAGAGAGAGAGAGAGAGAGATAGAGAAAGAGGAATATATATATATATATATATATCTAGAGAGAGAGAGAGAGAGAGAGAGAGAGAGAACGAGAAATGAGAGACAAAAATGATCAACGAAGTGTGAAAAAAAGAAGGTAATATGGTAGAGAGGTAAACAGGCTCTGTGTGTGTATGTGTGTGTGTGTGTGTGTGTGTGTGAGAGAGAGAGAGAGAGAGAGAGAGAGAGAGCAGAATACAGAAGAAAATCTCATTAACGACTTTCTGTTGCTAGTCTCTGAATTGTTGTTCATTCATATCAGGACGAAATTAAGTACTTTTCGTTGGAAACCGAGGGGCATTTCACAGCCGTTGGAGACAGAAATATTAAACAGCCACAATACGTTGGCTTAAAGAAGAGAGAGAAGAACAAATTACTATCGATAAGTACATTTTTACGACGTGTAGTCATCTTGGATTTTACTACCTTGAAATCGTATAGTTTCAATCTCCAAAAATCGACATCCAAACTCAAACCCGAACTCAAACACAAAGAACATATACCACTTACAAAATCGACAACATCTCAGGCCCTCAGAATTCAGCTTTAAGTTAAGGTGATTGGTTGTATGGTGCTCAGAAGAGAGCTGAGAGGATATAAAAAAAAAAAATTAAATTACATTTCTCAAGATATTATCATAAAAAATGAAACGAAATTATTTTCATCAACTTTAGCCCAACAAAGGCAAATTTTCATCAACTTTAGCCCAACAAAGGCAAATTTTCATCAACTTTAGCCCAACAAAGGCAAATTTTCGATTCAATGATTAAAGAAATCTGTTATGTATATATCATTATCATAATGTTGCACTGTTAGCATGGATCTCCCCGGCCCTCTCACGCCACCCGTCTCTATCATCCATCGCCCCCGAGAGGTCTTACAGGCTAAATCCTGTATCGGCACAGAGCTGTTGTATATAGGTTCTTGCCGGTTGTCCAACATTTACTCGTCCATGTGAAGGGGTCCACTGGAGTATATCCCGTCGTTATATATATATATATATATATATATATATATGTAGATATAGATAGATAGATAGATAGATAGATAGTGAGAGAGAGAGAGAGAGAGAGACTGTTTGCATTTTACACTTAATATAAGTACTCGGGAAATACACACTCGGAAATGAATGAATTTAATGATTTTATCTCCAGCTATGGGTAAATAGTAGGACAGACTGATCTCTTTAATCTTGGTATGACAACGTGTCGAGGAGATGGAAAATTTTGAATTCAAACCTGTTAAACTCCGCTTCAACATTAACTTTCTGTAGGCAAATATCAATATATATATATATATATATATGATGGTTTGGTTTGGTTAGGTTTCTTTGTTTTAATGGCATATCAACCTTTGTAGGTCATTTAAGGACAAGGCATCTTTCTAGAAGAAAAGTAGTGGCACAGTTTAACTTATAGCTGGGAAGATAAGAGGGTTCATACCTTTCAAAAGGGTATTTGTTTGAAAGTGAACGTAATAGCGCGACTGAAGTTCGAACTCGCTTACTACAATTCTGCAGCCCATTGCTTTAAACAATTACACCACGAGGACACCCATATACATACACGAGTACGTGTGTATGTGTGTGTGCACGTGAAAAGTGAGACAATGGTGTACACCAGTCACGGGCACCCTTTGGTCAGTGGGCCACATGCGGTCCGCGGTCCACATGTGGTCAACACTGCTTTCTTTATGGCACACCAAATTTTTGTTTTTATCTTTTCTAATAGAAAATAACTTTTTATTGAAAAAGAAAAAATCAACTCTTCCCAATTTTTGAGGCTGATGCTTACAAATATGACCTATATTAAGAATGGTTGCAGAACTTTCACGGAAGACCAAATAAGAAATTTTTAGTAATTTGACTCGCCTGATGATGTGCCATGTCTTATGTGGTCCGATTCTCGACAAAGATTTAGACGCACAACTAGAATTGAACCTTTAGGGTTTTCTGAAACATGATGGAATCACACTCTTCTTGGAATATTGCCAATGAGTGGGTACCGGCATCAAATTAACTTATCTACAATTAAAAGATTTGCTAGAGGCGCTCTTAGTGTAACGTTTACCTTGCTAAAAAGTAAAATCGTTAACCTGAATTCTAATCTCGGAGAGAAATTGCGTTCCACTTCATGTTAATGACTTTGGAAGAAGCATGCATCCATTTGTGTTCCCTCAAGCCCATGACCCTTTCGAATACCAATAATTTTTAAACAGATCTATTTAACTCTATTTTACAGGGTGGGGCGATAAAATTGTCGTCCAAAAGAAAACAGCACCACAGCATTATTTTAAAACTTTTATTGAAAAAAATCAATTCAGGTAACTTGATTATGTAGTAGAGCTGACATCTATTCAATGTAGCCGCCGTCAGCCTCAATCACCACCTCGATACGGATGCGGAACTGGGAGCATGTCTTTTCCAACAGCGCCGGTGGGAGCTTGGTGAATACTCGGTAGAAGGCAGTGATCAAGCTGGCTTTGGTGTTGTAAGAGGTCATGTTGGTGATGTTCTCGACGTATGACCAAACGAAGAAGTCCAGCGGGTTCAGGTCGGAGGAGGAGGGGGCCAGTGAGAGATGAGTACAAAGTCGTAGCACTACTTCTGAAGCCAAGCCTGGGTGTCTTTGGACTTGTGGGCCGGCGCCACACCCAGGGTCTGCAACCGGCCACCTGATTGCACCAAGGAATCACCACAGTCTTCAGGACATCCAGGTACACTTTGGTGTTGACTTTCAAGCCGACTTCAAAGATGTGAGGTTGCATGATGTGGCCCTCTTTTGAAACCACACCAAAGACCATAACCGTAGCCGGAAACTTTCTTTTCATCACCCTTGGCACGTTGAACCGTCCAGATTTGCATTTTTAGGGTGTTGGCAAAGGCCCTGTTGCCATAACTTGGAAAGGTAGAGAGCATGAGTTGTACAGCGGAGCATCACCGATCTCGCTCGTTGAACATTGTGTCACTTTCAGACATGATAGAAGGCTCCTATCACCCTTGGGATTTGTACACAACTGGCCAACGAGTAGATGGTCTGCAACAAAAAAGAAAACCGGTTTTCATTAAACGGAAATGGAATCATGTCGTCTTTTCTAGGGTGACACTCTCTCAATCAAAGGGAACTAGGGAGTAATGGCAATGAAAGGAAATATTACCAAAATTGGAGCTTCCCATCAATAGCCTAGTCGGCCAGGGCTATAGAATATACCAACTGTATCTTTGCAGAGGGGTAAGACTCCCCGAACGTGTGTCCTGGATATGACATTAAACGAAGGTGACGCTCTAGTAAGGCTGGAGCTTTAGGGATTGCAGAGTATCCATTCATTGCCATTGCTCCCATGTTCACTCTGGCCTAGAGAGATAACACCGGATAGGGCCCAATCTATCAGTCAAATAGAACTGTTAAACATTTAAACTGTGTACTAATGCTCTAAATAGAAGTTTGGTCATTTACCTATGCATAAATAAATGGCCTTACCCCTCGTGAGGGCTTACAGTCAGCCTATTTTAAGCCATGCCAGTGGGGTGGTTTTCAAAATGATGTTTAATTAACCGTTACATTGAGGGAATTCAAAAAAGGACACAACCTTAAGGATGTGAGCATAGAATTTTAGCACTACATATTATGCTTACCACATTGTACAATTCAGGTATTGAGGAACATTTTTTATGTTTAAGGGTACAATGAAATTAATCCTCTAATTAGGCTACAATCAATAAATTCTCAATGTTTGCAACATTTATACAAAAAACAGTTCTATTTAAAACTATTAATTTAACATAAGTACGCCTTTTAAATGTCAAAAACTGTTCTATTCCAAACAATTCAGCTTAGCTTAGGTATACAGTTTAGTTCTATTTGATCCATTAATAGGACTCTATAAGGTACTAACACTCCGGATCATAGTGGACTTGGGAGCGATGGCATTCTCCAAGAAATTTTAATGAAAGGTTGAATGTGACTTAAAGACAAAAGGTGACCCAAGAAATGGATTTTATGCGAAATTTCTCCAGTCTATAATTCCCAACAAGTCAGTATTTTGTTCGGTTGATAAATTTCATGAGAATAGATGGGGTTCTTTAAGCTTCAAGGTACCTAGTCTCGGTGAAGGAAAACTTTGAATTCTAACCAATTGTAATCCGCTTAAAAACTGACCTTGTGTCACATCCTGCTCGTGGCGAAGGAGATAGGTAAAATACATAAACGGAAGCGTGCTTAATGCAATGTTTATCTTTGTAAGAAAAGGAATCCACCATTCAACTTTAAATCGTTGACGAAGTCGTATGCGTTTCACTTCGTGTTATTGCTTTTGAGAAAGGCAAGCTATGAGCAAAGAGTCGGTCAGACTGTTTTTTAGTGGCACATGTCTAGGAGAAAGAAACACTGAATTCAAACCATCTGTACTCCACTTAAGAATTAACCTCATGTCACATTCTGCCCGAGGCGGAAAGCTAGGGTATATAGGTAAATATATAAAAATCTAGTCGCACCTAATGAATTCTTGAAAAGAAAAACTGTAAAATTCACCGCAAAAGTCGGTCCTTTAAGCCTGGAAAATCTCTATAAAACTAGGGGTCGATTTATACAGCAGGACTAAAATCTAAACCGTTATCACAGACTGGCAACCAGTGGGAAAGTACTACACCTCTTGACGTAACCCTTGCAGACTGCCACAAACATTTCTACCTTAAACTCATGTTTAGCGAACATGTTTTACAAATTAACACAGATATCAAAATAAATAATTAAACTGTAATACAAATTAATTATTATATTAAGGCTAGAGCATGCACCATTTTTAACTGCATACTCTAACCGGAACATCACAACATCCAGGCGTCCAGTCAGATAACGACGGTAAGTTGTTTATCTGAGCCATTTCATGAGTGAGTAATATATTGTGAATTCATATCAATATAAACTCTTTTGTGTAAGTTTTGCATATTTGACACATTGTTGATTTGACTGATTTCAGAGAAAAATTACGTACGTCTAATACTACAGGTGTACTGCTCAATTTGATGAGAAATAATTATCATCATCATCATATCGCGCTGGTAGCACGCATATCCCTGACCCTCTCTCGCCACTCCTCCCTATCGTTCATCGCCCTAGGTAGGTCTTCAGGACAGCATCCCGTATCCTCACATAGCTGCTGAATGTATGTTCGTGCTGGTCGTCCCGCTTTTGCACGGCCATGTGTGGGGGTCCATAAGAGTACATCTCTTATGAGTTCGTCCCTGCTTCTCCAGCAGTGTCCTGCATGTCTGGTTCGCCTAACTTGAATAGTTTTCGTGATAGGGGGCAGGTGGCCGTACAGTTGGTGTCTTGTGGGGTGTTGCCGCCAGGACTTGTTTAAGATTGCACGTAGCATTCTTGTGTAATTGCCGTCAAGCTTCTTCTCCAGCCATTTTGTTAGCGTCCATGTAGTGCAGCCATATAGCAGTATCGATGTGACTGCTGCCTGGAAGAAACTGCGTTTCATTTTATCGGTTAGGTCTGATTTCCAAGAAATAATTATAGTTTATTGAATATACATGCACTGGTATTATTACTGTACTTATATGCGATGAAATTATCATTTAAAAGTTATTTGATACTGTTTTATTGAAGATTTAAACTTTAAATCTAAGATACAGTATTGTAATTTTAAAAGTATTTACCCGTACACAATTATAACTCTAAAACCTTTATCGGGAAATGTTTTTATTTGACAATAATATTGTGAACGGGTGACCTGAAGGTTCCCTTCTCGATAGCTACAACACCAAGGTGTAGGGGAGGGCGCTACTCCTTTCCCTGGATTGCTCCACTTTACCCTTGATCGCGTACCTTATAATGCTGAGTGTTAAGCAAGGAGACATCAAGTACCATTTAGTCTTTGGTATGACTCGACCTGGGATTGAACCCAGGTCTCCCGCGCCATTGGCAAACACGCTAACCGCTAGGCCAATGTCCGGTACTCACAGTTAAATATCCTTGAAAATCTTTCTTTAGATATCTGTTCATTTTTAGGGGTCAACCTATTCTGCAGTTTCAGGTCTAAGCCAGAATTTTGAAGTCAAAATCTTGAGGTCGACTTATATACCAAATCGATTTGTACACTGCAATTTACGGTATGTTACGCACTGTAAACATTTCAACAGGAATAATATTTTCTATTTCAATTCATTGATTTAGAAGAACTGATCTATTGTGTTCTTTACATGTTTCACTCCAACACTTGATCCTTATTCCTTGTGTGTATCCAGCCTTGGAAACTTCAGATACGAGTCCTCGGGAAATAAACCTGTTCTTGGGATAAAAGTGGTGTGGCAGTCCGCTCACTCAAAGTGGACACAGAGGAACCTTCCTTTGCTCTCTGTGATTGGACGATTTGACTTTTGAAGTGACTTTCGTGATTTCCTTGTGATCTGCGAAATATCGACTTTTAATGTCTCCTGGGAGACATCTAGGTGACAAAGAGGATAAATCTCCGACCAGGCGTAAAACTCAAAAAAAAAAAAAAATATCGCGTACAGATACACTATGTTCTGACAAGAAAGCACGAAACAGTTATAAATATGAAACAATAGATTTTACAAAGGAAATCTTTGACCTAGTCTGGCATAAGATTACCTATTGCTTACTCTATCTGGGCACTCAAAACAATCACTTAACTTGCACTGAATTTGTCGGCGAGGGCTGTAGAATACACCAACTGCATTTCTGCTGAAGGGTAAGACTCCCCCAACGAGTGTCCTGTATATGACATTAAACAATCTTTTGGTGAGGTTCCAGTAATGGTTTGGTTTGGGTTCTTTGTTTTATGGCATATCAATCTTTGTAGGTTATTTAACGCCAAAACCATTCTCCTAGAAGAACAGTAGTGGTACTATTTAACCCATAGCTGGGAGGATAAGGTGGTCCATACCTTTCCCAAGGGTATTTGCCCGAAAGTGAACATAATAGCGCGACTGGAGCACGAACTCGCTTACTACGATTCCGCAGTCCATCGCTTTAACCATTACGCCACGAGGAAACCCACGTTCCAGTAATGATGGAGCTTTGGAGAATGCGGTGTAACTCTTCATTGCCATCTCTGTCCCTTAGTAGTAGCGCCTGACTGGGTTCTATCTATGGGTCAAATAGAACTAAACAATTGTTTGAAATTTAAATGTCGTTTTATGCTAAACTGAATTTGTTGAAATAGGACTGTTTTGACATTTGTATGTAAGCAAACATCTGTACTTATACTAAACTGAATCGTTTGAACTTTTATTAAAATGACTTAATTCCGCATTAAATGCCCCCCAAAGGTTGATACGTCGTAAAACAAAACAACCAAACCAAACCAAACAACCAAACCAATAACTAAAAAATCGCCCTCACGTTGATATGGAAGGACCCTCGGATAGAAATATATCTGGTACATTATATGATAGAATAAGTAATTAAAACGATATTAAGATTGAAATTAAAAAGATGTGCCTTTTAAAAATACAGTTATAACTAGAATAATTTCATCTCAACAGGTTGATATGCCATTAAACAAAGACAACGAAAACGAAACCCTCTCTTAAGGTATAATCAAGAAAGCCATAATGATGCATATTAATATAATTCCTGGCCCTGTCAACTGGGGCCGTAGAATAAGCACCCCTGTAAAGACCTTTCCCCAAGAGTGTCTTAGGTATGACACTAAACTGTATTTGATGGTGATCTTCCTGTCATATAGTCTTGGGGAGTGTGGGTTCATTGTCATCACTGCCAGGTCATCTCTGGCCCATATTGGGATTACCAGATACAGTCCTATCAATAGGTCAAATAGAACTGTTCAATCATTGACAGGTTTATTATTATTATTATTATTATTATTATTTAAAACCATACAGATGTGTGAAAATTTTTTGTATTCCATAAAAATACTTGCTAAATTATACATGCAAAGAAAATTAAAAAAAAGCAACAGTGTGCATGTTAAGTACCACTTGACATTTGTGCGAACAGAATGAAAATTTGCCCAGTCGTCTGTGGGTGGAGTACAATACACTTACTGCATCTCTGCAAAGGGGTAAGACTCCCCCAACGGGTGTCCAGGATATGACACGAAATAATCTGATGGTGAGTTTCCAGTAATACTGGAGCTTTGGGGAATTCGGAGCATTCCTTTATTGCCATCGCTCCCAAGTCCACTTTGGCCTGGAGTGGTAGCATCTGACCGGGTTCTATCTATGAGTCAAATAAAACTAAACTGTATACATATGCTAAACTGAATTGTTTGAAATAGAACTGTTTTTGACATTGAAACTGTTCTTACGCTAAATTGAATTGTTCGAAATAGAACTGTTTTGATATTTAACTGCGTGTAAACAAAAACTATACTTATACTAAACTAAATAGTTTGAATTAGAATTGTTTGACTAAACTGAATACTGTGAAATAGATATGGGTAGACAATTAAACTGAGTACTTATGCTAAAAGAATTATTTGAAATAGAACTGTTTTGATATTGAAACTGTACTTACGCTAAACGGAATTGTTCGTAATGGAACTGATTCGACATTTAACTGTGAGTAAACAAAAACTGAATTGTTTGAAATAGAATTGTTCATTTGTATAAAAATGGATTTGGCATTAAATACCCTGCCAAAGTTGATATACCATAAAACAAACAAACAAAATATAGATATTCACAACATTATCTTACCCTGGAATTCGGGTAAAAGACTCAACTAAACAAACGGCAAAATGTAATAATAATAATATGTAAAGTTGGCGACCGTTGTCGTGAGAGACCCGAAGGCTCCCTTTTCAATAGCTACTACGCCGAGTTGTAGGGGAGTGAGCTATTCCTTTCCCTGGATTGCTCCACCTTACTCTTGATCCATACCTTATTATGCTGAGTGTAAAATAAGTGGGTATCAGGTAGTATTTTTGAGTCTTTGGAATGATTCGACCGGGGATCAAATCCCGGTCTCCCGGACCGTTGGCGAACACTGTAGCACTGTGGAAACGGGTGTGAATAATAATAATAATAATAATCAACTACCGAATGTACATGGACGAAATCAAAATGTTTATCAAAAATGAAAAAGAATTAGAAACCCTTATACAAACGATAGAAATATAGTCAGGATATAGGGATGGAATTTGAAAAAAAAATGTGCCATGCTGATAATGAAAAGCGGGAAGAAACAACTGACGGAAGAAATAGAAAAAACAAAATCAAGAAAGAATATGACCGATCGGAGAAAAGAAAACTTACAAGTAGTTCGGAACATTGGAAGCGGAAACCATCAAACAAGTTGGGATCAAAAGGAAAAAAAATTAAAAAAAACAGAATATTTTAGGAGAACGAGAAAACTACTCGAAATTAAACTACTTCGCTGAAATCTTGTAGCAGAAAGAAACTTGAAGTTTTGTTTGGCTCGTAACTTAATTTGACCGTTAAAGTCATTGGAAATTTTCACCCAATCAGGATGACCTATCCTATTCAGTCCGAACCATATTTCCTAGCAGCACCAAAAACTGAAGAAAGCCCGCGAATCTCTCTCTCTCTCCCTCACAAATTCTCAACGGGAACGGACGTCTGTTCCTGAATAGCAGTAGCAGCATCAATCGTTATGAGGAGAGCCATCTAGTCTATGGAGCATTGGGTCTATTCTTCTAGACCAAGGGATTCTAGTCAAAAACAAATTAGATGATACACTCTAACAACTTCCTACCTTCTTTCCTTACTACAAGACCTCGCAGCATACTAGTGTAAACCCCTTTACTTCATGCTGCCCTTAAACCCTTGATACAAAACCTAACGACGTCTTCGTTCTTCTCCACTATCTTTATTTTCCATCAACATTTAGCAAGGGGATAACAATCAACGAAATACCAACGCTACCAACGAATTATAAACGCTACCAACGAAATACCAACAAAACCAACTTAAACCTTAAACTAAAAACCCAATAACAATAATAATGATAATAATGTTATCCCCATCGCTATAATCTCATCAAAACGATAAATACCTGGGATGTATCCCTTTTAAGATACTCGGGACCATTCTTAAAGTAGACGAGGGACGAACTTCAACAGATAGACCAGTGAACAAGAAAACTCACGTGCGCAGAGGATATGGCAATCACAATTGTCATAATAAACCCCAGATAGGAAATGGGAGTGGAGTGTGAATGACGTCATGCGCTGAAGCGATGGGCTGAGAATTTGGGTATTTTGAAAAACAGTCAGTTGGAGACAAGATGCCGAATTGAGAGCCAACGGCAGACAGAGGGATTTGGGCCCTCAGTGACCCACGGTTGAGCAACCCAGCCAAGATGAGAAGAAGTACTCCGGGGTCAATGTAGCAGCCTGTCCCCGTCTCCAGCTCATCTCTCACACACAACCAACATCAACCCTTTCGAGAATAACATGTGAGAGATATATTTTTTATAAAGAAGTGTGTCGTTTGTTCATTGAAGTTCGTCATTATGATTGACTATGTTACCGCTTATATTTGTATTATGTATATGTATGTGGCTATACTGTTATATTGTCATATGCAGATTCAAGCAGAAAGAATTACAACGACACAATGATAAAGGACGAGCGAAGACTTCTTTAAAAATTATACCTCTCATTTTATTGTAAGGTTTGAAAGGGTTATTCAAGGTTTTATGGTGAGAGCGGAGTTGGAGACCGAACAGAACTGCAATATATTGACCCCCACTCTTATGGCCGTCAGCGTTGTGTTTCTTTCACGTTCTCCAGGGCTGTTCAACCGGAGGCCCAGGGGCCCAGCTCTCTGCTGGATGATGGCTTTCTTTACTGCATCTTATCACCAACTGGTCTCCAAAACTACTGGGGGCCCCGAAAGCCCCTTCAGCCTGGTGTGGCTTTCCCTACCACATCTCGTCTCTAACTCCATCTCGTCTCTAACGGTCTGACCTCCTGTCTTGACTGCGTTATATAATAGTTCAACGTCCACTCAATCGCCCACTCAATCTTTGGAATGGCATGTTTCGTCATCAAGCGGAAATAACTGTCATGCAGTTCAGAGGTCACACTCTTCCGGTGCATCAGTCTATGAGTGTACCATAGGAATTTTACCTTGTCCCATTTCATCAGCTAAATCCGCCCACGTGATCTCTTTCGATTACTGGCCATTGGAATGTGTCAATTCCTTCCGGCACATCATTTTGGAATGGCATGTTTGGCCGGGTCGAAGGTCAAAATACAACAATACAACACTAGTTTCAGAGAGCTACCGTTTAGGAAATACACGCGGAACCACCATTCCCGTGTGATTACCTAAGAAACAGTTACTCTAAATGCATAATAACATCAACGGCCGAAAGTAAACACGCGTTTTTTTAAAATCACAAACTGCACACGAAAAATGAAGATTAACGTCCAATGTAGTCTCTGCTCTTAATTGATCTGGCGTATATATATATATATATATATATAATTCTCTTAATACCCTGTCCGGTAGCAAAAGCTGCTTGGTAGCGCCAGGAGTGGCAGTACCACCTTGAGCTACCGAAACTGTGTTATCACCCCTGGTTGTCGGCTGATGAGGGCAGGGTATCGCACGTGCTTTCACACGTTGTATGATGAAAAAAAAATGATGTCACCAGTTTTATTAAAGCACATAAATTCTGTCTTGTGTGCATTGACACGGAGGCCTATGCCTGCCGCTGCTTGTTCCAGACAGCAGGGTTTCAGCTTGGTTGGGTGCATTTACAAGAAGCGCTATGTCATTGGGGTAGTCGGCGTTGGTAATTGTTTTTGCGGGTTACCTTCTGCTTCTTTCCTTTATTAGCTTGAAACCGTTTTCTTTCATTTTATCAATAGACGCTCTAAGCACGTAGTCTAGACAGATGATAAGGAGGTATGAGGCTAATGTGCCTCCTTACAGTACACCTGCTACAATGTCGAACAATAACTACAATAAACTAAATAGGAATAAAAGTAGTTGTTAGGATATTTCAAGCGGCAAAAGAGCAGTATCTCAAATGTGAAGATTTGGACATGGCTAAAAAAACCTTAGGAGATAAAAAAAAAACTCTTCTAAAACAACGCCATAAGGACAAACTCATTCAAAGCAAGAATAGATAAGACTCTACAAAACTAAAAAATTGGTGCTTTAGGCATAATATCTAAAGAATTATTAAAAGGCCTAGAGGACTTGGAAGTTGGCGGACGGGTAGAGACTATCCATGTGACAGTATTGCTGAGAACGGCCAGAATACTGAGACGAGTCCAGGAGACTTGAGGAGACTTGCTGTCACTCAAACTCTAGTGAAAAACATCGGCTAACACTGATGTGAAAAACTCAAGAGGAGTAAATAATGATGATGATAATGAAGAGGACTTACCAGCAGTGAAGACAGTGTTGACAAATTGGTACAACGAGTTGAGGACTACATAGATAAACGCGAACGAGGACTGATTACAGCCACTAGAAACAATACTGATGACATGAGGACCAACAGAACTGAAATAACTCGAGAACAAAACTGGGATGAAAACCAAAACTATGGGCGCTTTAAACGACTAATAAACAACTTCACACTTGACCTGGCTAAGAAAAGAAACTTTCAGAGAGAAACAGAATCTCTCCTAATCATCATATCATCATGTCGCGCCGCCAGCGCGGATATCCCTGACCCTCTCTCGCCATTTCTCCCTATCATTCATCGCCTCCGGCAGGTCTTCAGGGTTACATCCTGTGTCCTCACATAGTTGCTGTATGTAAGTTCGTGCTGGTCGTCCCACTCTTGCACATCCATATGTGGGGGTCCACAGGAGTACATCGCTTATGAGCTCGTCCTTGCTTCTCCAGCAGTGTCCTGCGTGTCTGGTTCGTCGAACTTGTATAGTTTTCGTGATGGGGGGCAAGTGTCCGTATAATTGGAGTCTCGTGGGGTGTTGTCGCCAGGACTTGTTTAATACTGCTCTCAACATTCTTGTGTAATTTCCGTCCAGCCTCCTCTCCAGCCACTTCGAAAGCGTCCATGTGGTGCATCCATATAGCAGTATCGACACAACCGCTGCCTGGAAGAAACTGCGTTTCATTTTATCAGTTAGGTCCGACTTCCATATGATCGAGAGCCTATCGATAGCTGTCCATGCTTTCGTCAGTCGTGTGTCGATGTCTTTTTCGGTTGATGAGACGCTACTTCCTATGTAGGTGAATTTGTCCACTAGTTTCAGAGAGGCTCCGTCTAGTGTAGCAATGTTGCCCGTTTGGTTGTAACACATATATTCAGTTTTGTTTGCATTGACATGGAGGCCAATGCCAGCTGCGGCTCGTTCCAGACTATGCAGTAGTGTCTCTGCTTGATTAGGCGTATTCGCTAGTAACGCCAAGTCATCAGCGTAGTCGGCGTCCGTGATTGTTTTTGCGGGATACCTTTTGCTTCTTCTCTTAGTCAGCTCGAAGCCATTTTCTCTGATTTTGTCGATCGAAGTCCTAAGCACATAGTCTAGACAGATGATAAAGAGGTACGGGGCTAGTGTGTCTCCTTGTAGTACTCCTGCAACAATGTCGAAGTATTCCGTGTCTCCATCTGGTGAACGTACTTTCACTTTGGTGTTTCTGTAGAGAATCATTATCGCTGCTACGGTTTCTTTTGGTAGGCCGTATGCTAGTAGGATTTGCTCCATCTTCCCTCTGTGAATGGAATCGAAGGCCTTGGTAAAGTCGACAAATAGTAATGTCGCCTGTAAGTTTTTTGCCCGAACGCCTTCCAGGATTCTACGGATGGTCAGTATTTGTGAGGTTGTGGATCTATTTCTCCGGAAGCCATTTTGGTTTTTCCTAAGGATGTTGTCTATTTTGGGTTCTATGCGGTTTCGTAGTAGGGCATTGTAGATTTTGGCTGCTATGGATGTAAGTGTTATCCCTTGGTAGTTCTTGGCTAGTCCGAGGTCGCCTTTTTTTGGGAATGGAAGGATGCATCCCTTCGTCCATCTTTCTATCCTATTTTGACTATAGACTGCGTTGCATTGCCGGAGCAGTATATCGTCGAATTGTCTAGTCTTCCACACTTCTGGTGGGATCTCGTCTAGCCCTGCCGCTTTCCTATTTTTAATTCTTCTGAGAACCGAGTCGAGTTCTTCTTTGGTGAAAGGACCAAGTTTTACGTCTAATTGCTTACTAATAATTCTGGTGATCGGTTCATCCGTTATTTCCGGTGGGTTTCCTAGTAGATTTTTGAAATGCTGTTCCCACAGTTTTACTCTTTCTTGTTGGCTTGCAGCTTTCAATTTTGCTTTGGCTGTGCTCTTCCTTCCACTTACTTCGTTTATTGTTTGCCAGGCTATCCTGGATTGTCTATCTTCCACCGAGTCTCTAATCTTATCTATCTGATTTTGTACGTATTCTGCCTGTTCTTTTAGGTATATTCCTTAGCAGCACAAATCAACGACATAAGAACCAACCGTATCAAAGTGAGAATAGATAACCCGCAGCTAAATAGTAAATGACGTTTATGTGGTGATAGAGACGAAACCATCAATCATATAATAACCGAATGCAGCAAATCAGAACAGAAAGAGGATAAGACTAGACACGACTGGGTGGGCAAAGTGATCCACTGGGAAATGTGCAAGAAATTTGACCAAATGAACCAATGGTATATGCACAACCCAGCATCTGTCCTGGAGAATAACACGCATAAACTCCTATAGGATCTTGAGATACAAACGGATCATCTAACCTCGTCCAGAAGATCAGACCTGATATCAATCAACAGAAAAAAGAGAACTTGCAAAATTGTGGACATTGCTGTTTCGGCTGACCACAGAATAAAATTGAAAGAAAGCGAAGAGAAGGATAAGTACCTGGACCTTGCTAAAGACTTGAAAAAATCTGTGGAACTTGAAAGTGACATTTATACCAATCGTGATTGGTGCTCTAGGTACAGTCACCAAAGGATTATTAAAGAGACTGGAGGACTTGGAAATAAAACTACTACACCACTGAAATTGGCCAGAATACTGAGAAGAGTCCTGGAGACTTGTGGAGACTTGCTCTCACTCAAACGTAAATGAAAGACCATCAGCTAACACTGATGTGAAAAAACTCTCAAGGCGTAAATCATAATACTGGGAAATGTGCTGGAAATTTCAATTCGAACATACAAACAAATGGTATATGCACAACCCAGCACCTGTCCTAGAAAATGACACGCATAAACTCCTATGTGACTTTAACATACAAGCGGATCACCTAATCCCGGTCAGAAGACCAGACTTCATAATAACCAACAAAAAAAAAAAAAGAGTATTTGCAAAATTGTAGACTTTGCTGTCCCGGTGGACCACAGAATAAATCTGAAGGAAAGTGAAAAGAAGGATAAATACCTCGACCTTGCTTGAGAATTGAAAAAGCTGTGGAACATGAATGTAACTATTGTGCCAATTGCGATTGGTGCTTTAGGCACAATAACTAAAAGATTATTAAAAGGCCAGGAGGACTTGGAAGTTGGCGGACGGGTAGAGACTATCCAAACGACAGCATTGCTGAGAACGGCCAGAATCCTGAGACGATTCCTGGAGACTTGAGGAGACTTGCTGTCACTCAGACTCCAGTGAAAAACCATCAGCTAACACTGATGTGAAAAACCCTAAAGGAGTAAATAATGATAATATAAATAATAATAATAATAATAATAATATTGAAAACGGCCCGAATACTGAGAAGAGTCCTGGAGACTTGAGGAGACTTGCTGTCACTCAATCTCCAGTGAAAGACCATCAGCTTACGCTGATGTGAAAAACTCTAATGAGTAATAATAATAATAATAATGAAGTTTTCTGGGAATTTGCAATCCAAATTGATAGAAAAATAAAGAACAATAGACCAGATATAGTGGTTTAGGACTATAAAAGAAAAATATGCCTTCTAATTTATATGTCAGTGCCAACAGACAATTGCATATCAATCAAATAAAATAAAATAAAAAGTATATACAAAGACCTAGAAATAGAAAATAAAAATGAGACACTTCAAAACAACAACCGTGCCAGTAATAATAGGAGTCCCGGGTATGATGAAGTATGTGACAGATAAACCCATTAACCAGATACCCGACGGTCCCAGACTATATGAAGTACAAAAAATTACTCATCTCTTTAGGAGAATATTATCAATGTGATTTTAAAAAAAAGCCAAAAGAAAAGGGGCAAAATGATAAAAAATTAAAAGATAACAATTTAGAAAGCACATAATAACTTACTTCCCTCACAGTTATCTTGAATAAAGATCCAGCGAAGAACTGAAAGTAATCAAAATTAAAGCTGACATTTTTTTTTAATTGCGGAGAAAGTCTAATTACAGCGACCAGAAACAATAAAGACAACACACTCATCAACAGAACAAAAATAACCAGAAAACAAAAATGGGAAGAAAAACAACTGTATGCGACAAACAAGCGAAATTTCACACGAGGAAACTTAAAAATGGCGAGGAAAGAGAAACTATGAGGGAAACTGAATTTCCTCTGATAGCAGTACAAAACAACGCCATAAGAACTAACTATGTCAAAACAAGAATAGTAAAGACGCTACAAAATAGTACATGTAGATTATGTGGTGATAGAGAAGAAACGACCAATCACATTAAGTAAGTTAGTTCACAAAGAGTATAAGTCAAAACATGACTGGGAGGGGACGGTGATTGACCATGCGAACAAATGGTATATGTACAATCCAGAACCCGTCCTGGAAAATGAAACGCACAAACTTCTCTGGGATTTTCAGATATAAACTTATTATCTAATCTCGACCACATGACCAGACTTAGTGAGAGTCAAAAAAAAAAAAAAAAAAAAGAGAACCTGCCGAAGAGTGGATTTAGCCATTCCTGCTGAGCACAGGATAAAACTGAAAGGAAAAAAAAAAAGGATAAGTGCGTAGACCTTGCAAGAGAACTGAAAAAACAAAAAACAATGGAACATGAAGGTGCCATTGATACCAATTGTAATTGGCGCACTCGGAACAATCACCAAAGAATTGGTACAGGGACTTGGAGGACTAGGAAATAACAGGACGAGTGGAGACCATCTAAACTACAGCATAATTAAGATCGGCCAGAATACTGAGAAGAGTCCTGGAGACTTGAGGTGACTTGCTATCACTCAAACTCAAGTGAGAAACCATCAGCTAACGTTGGTGTGAAGATCTCCCAAAAGAGTAAAATTATAATAATGAAACAGAACGTGCCATAGAAAAATGTGGCATGTTAATAAAAAAGATGCAGTAAAAGACAATTGACAGAAGGAATAGAACTCCCAAATCGCGAAAAAATCCGAATTCTCGACCAGACGATAAGACCTAGAGATAGCCAACAAAAAAAGAGAACCTGCCAGACAATGCACTTTGCTGTCCCACCGGACCACAGGGTAACATTAAAAGAAAGCAAAAAGAGCCATAAATATCGATACCTTATTAAAGAACTAAAAAAAACAAAATAAAACAAAAAAAAAAAAAGCAAAAACAAACAAAAAACTAAGAAACAGGATGTGACACTATGTGGGTGGTACGCCAGGCAGACGATCTCTTTGTCTGTTTTGGCGCAAAACCCAAACAAAGGGTTTGAACTCGAGATCTCCGACAAGAAGGAAAGTGGATGAGGAAAGGAAGTTCCGAGAGAAGACAAAGGGTCAGTTGACAAAGGAACCCAGAGAGGGCAGTCGACAACGGACAGGAGAAGAGACCGGTCGGCGTGAGATAGCAGTCCAGGAGAAGGGCGGTCAGCAGAAGGAGACAGAGAGGGAAGACAGTCAAAAATGGGTTGGCATTCCTATTATCTTGTAGAAGTTTCGCGAAAAATACGCGCCGGTGATAGTCTACAGATGCACGGGAATTCAAGGTGTCACAAAATTCCCTTTTTTGCCTTTGGAGCTGACATAAGTCCATATTGTTCGTTCGTTTTTTTTTCTCCCATTCTCTCGGTTGTATTTTTTTTGTGGCCGTAAAGAAATGTGAAATACACTGGCGGAACCCACTAGATGATTCACCGGCCAAGAATAGTATTGGTTTAAAGAAGTTGATAAGTCGGGGTTGGCCGCTAGCGGGGTGTATCAAAATGAACGTGACGGTTATAACATATGAAATTGGTTAAATTGAAACAATTCATAATGTTTTGATAAAGGAAAGAGAAGATTTAGAAATCAGAGCACAAATAGGGGCCATCCAGACTATAGCTGACGCTGATGTGAAAAACTCTAAAAGAGTAAATAATAATAATAATAATAATACGGAAAAATCTAGCTATGGCCTGGATTGACTACAAAAATGTATATGATATGGTTCCACAAAGCTGGATAATACACTGTCTCAGAATGTACAAAATATCACATGAAGTCATAAACTTCATCGAAAAGACCATGCAAACTTGAGTGGAACTGACAGCAGGAGGAAGAAGCTTAGCTGAAACAAAGATGCAAAGAGGCATTTTCCAAGGAGATGCACTATCAACCTTACTATTCATAATAGCCATTATGCCACTTAACCACATACTCAGGAAATGCACAGTCGAATACAAACTCAGCAGATCGCAAGAGAAGATCAATCACCTAATGTACATAGATGACATTAAACTATCTGCAAAAAATGAAAAAGAACTGGAAACTCTCATACACGCTGTTATAATATACAGTCAGGGCATAGGAATGGAATTTGGCATAGAAAAATGTACCATGCTCGTCATGAAAAGTGGCAAACGACATATGACTGATGGAATGGAACTACCAAATGACGACAAAATTAGAACGCTCGGAGAAGAGGAAACCAACAAATACTTGGGTATCTTGGAGGCTGACACCATCAAACAAGTGCAAATGAAAGATCAGATCCGGAAAGAATATCTCAGGAGAACTAGAAAACTACTCGAGACAAAACTCTCCAGCAGAAACCTCATCAAAGGAATAAATATCTCATCAAAGGAATAAATACCTCATTAGATATTCAGGACCCTTCCTCATATGGACCAGAGATGAATTAAAACAAATGGATCAAAGAACAAGAAAACTAATGACCATGCATAAAGCATTACATCCCAGAGACGACGTTGATAGACGATATGTACCAAGAAAAGAGGGAGGAAGAGGACTTGCCAGCATCGAAGACAGCGTTGATGCATCGATACAACGGCTCAGAGACTAAATAGAAAAACACGAATAAGGACTAATTACAGCCACCATAAACGATACCGACAACACGATAGACAATAGAATGACAACAACTAGGAAACAAAAATGGGAGAAAAAACAATTTTATGGCCGCTTTAAACTACTAAGAAACAATATATCTCACCAGAAAACCTGGACTTGGCTAAGAAAAGGAAACCTTAAGAGAGAAACGGAATCTCTCCTAATAACAGCCCAGGACAACGCCTTAAGGACCAATTATATCAAAGCGAGAATAGATAAGACGCAACAAAGCAGTAAATGTAGGCTATGAAGTAACGAAACGATCAATCACATAATAAGCGAATGCAGCAAATTAGCACAGATGGATTATAAGGCGAGACACGACTGGGTCGGCAAGGTGATCCACTGGGAAATGTGCAAGAAATTTAAATTTGACCATACTAACAAATGGTATATGCACAACCCAGCACCTGTCCTAGAAAATGACACGCATAAAATCAGATGGGACTTTAACATACAAACGGATCACCTAATCACGGTCAGAAGACCAGACCTTATCATAATCAACAAAAAAAGAAGAAGAGAATTTGCAAAATTGCAGACTTTCCTGTCCCGGCGGACCACAGAATAAATCTGAAGGAATGGGAAAAGAAGGATAAGTACCTCGACCTTGCTAGAGAATAGAAAAAGCTGTGGAACATGAAAGTAACGATTGTGCCAATTGTGATTGGTGCTTTAGGCATAATAACTAAAGGATTATAAAAAGGACCTGGAGGACTTGGAAGTTGGCGGACGGGTAGAGGCTATCCAAACAAAAGCATAATTGAAAACGTTCAGAATACTGAGAAGAGTCCTGGAGACTTGAGGAGACTTACTTACTGTCACTCAATCTCCAATGAAAGACCATCAGCTTACGCTGATGTGAAAACCTCTATGACAGCATTGGCCAGAATCCTGAGAACGACCAGAATCCTGAGACGAATCCTGGAGACCTGAGAAGACTTGCTGTCACTCAGACGGCATGAAAAAAAACATCAGCTAACACTGATATGAAAAACTCTAAAGGAGTAAATAATAATAACTAAAAGAATGTGAAAAGAGAGATAAGTACCTCGACCTTGCAAGAGAACTGAAAACACTATGGAACATGAAGGTGACAATTATACCAATTGTGATTTGTGCTTTTGGCACGGTAACTAAAGGATTAATAAAGGGCCTGGAAGATTTGGAAGTTGGTGGACGAGCAGAGACCATCCAAACAACAGCATTATTGAAAACGGCCAGAATACTGAGAAGAGTCCTGGAGACTTGCTGTCACTCAATCTCCAGTGAAAGACAATCAGCTTACGCTGATGTGAAACCCTCTAATGAGTAAATAATAATAATAATAATAATAATAATATGGAAATTTTAAACAACAAATTAGCAAAATCTCTCACGAGAAAATGGGGACATGTCTAGGAAGGGGAAACTTGGAAAGACGACTGGAGGAATTGTAAATAAGACACAAGTAGTAACCATCCAAACTACAGCATTGTTGAGATCGGTTAGAATATTGAGAAGAGTCCTCGAGACCCGAGGAAACTTGCTGTCGCTTAGACTCCTGTAGAAGACCACCAGCAATCGCTGATGTAAAAAGCTCGTAAGAATATTAATGATCATAACATACTGATTATGTCTACAGGCAGAGAGCTTTGAATATATCATGTTAGGATTTTCTTTTTCGTATTATTTTTCCTTAAGTTCATGCAAGGAATGTTTGGATCGTAACTGGAAGAATAATGCTTCATCTTCATTTCGGATATGTGAGGCCTTGATTCCAATGGAGGTTGGCAGAATTATGAGTTTTTCAAAGCCTGTAATTTCAAAATGAATGACTGTTTTTTGCTAGTCACTCTTAGTTTCGTTTCTTGAGAGAGTTTTTTTTCCTTTTCTCTCTCTTTTTTTTCTTTCCTTTCTCCCTCGTTTTGTTTCTTTTCTCTTTTTCTTTGGCTTTATTTTTCCCAAGATTTCTTCCCAGCACGCACGTACGATCTCTCTCTCTCTCTCTCTCACTCCCCCCCTCTCTCTTTCTCATCATATATATATATATATATATATATATATATATACAGTGGGGTGAAATAAATATTCGTACATATGAAATTTTTTATTTTTTATATATAGTCTGAACAAAATTTTTATATATCTTTACTGTACAAGGATATTTTCTACTTATATGTGTTCATAAACTCAGCTTACAATTAGTTTTACAGAAATTAATGCCATTTATTCATTTTCATGAGTGAAAAAAAGTAATCGTGGAATACTTTGTAGAATAGCATTTATTCACTTCAACAGCCACTAATCTCTTCCTGTAGATCTCAATTAATTTCTTGCAAAAATTAGTTGGTATTTTGTACCATTCTTCCTGGCATATTGTTTTCAGATTATTGATGTTTGCTGGTGCACTTTTTCGGATTTGGATTTTCAAAAATTGCACCCAGCCCACCAACGAGTGTCCTGGATATGACATTAAACAATCTGATGGTGATGTCCCAGTAGTGCTAGGGCGTTGGGGAATACGGAGCACCCCTTCATTGCCACTGCTCCCAGGTCCACTCTGGCCCGGCGTGGTAGCACCTGATCGGGCCCTGTCTATGGGTTAATAGAACTAGCGGCATATTTATGCTAATCTGAATTGTTTGATTAAACTGAATAGCTTGAAATAGAAATGTTTTTTGACAATTGAACCGTGCTTATATTTGAACTGTGTGCTTATGCTAAATTGAATTATTTCAAATAGGACTGTTTTTTGACATTGAAACTGTATTTACACTAAACTGAATTGTTTAACATAGAACTGTTTTGACATTTAACTGTGTGTAAACAAAATCTGTAATTATATCAAACTGAATTAGCTGAATTAGAACTGCTTGACTAAACTGAATAGCTCGAAATAGAAATGCTTTTACAATTAAACTGTACTTACATTTAAACTGCGTGCTTATGCTAAACTGAATTGTTTTAAATTTAACTGTTTTTGATATTGAAACTGTACTTACACTAAACTGAATTGTTATATATAACTGCTTGAATAGTTTGAAATAGAAATGTTTTTGACAATTAAACTATGTACTCATGCTAAACTGAATTGTTTTAAATAGAACTGATTATTTACATAAAAATGGATTTGGCGTTAAATAATCTACAAAGGTTGATATGCCATAAGACCCAACAAACCAAACCAAACCAAAAATTGCCACAAGTCCCCAATTGGATTCAAATCCTGGGACTGGCATGGCCATTCCCAAACATTAACATTTTTTTTCAGATAACCACTTCTTTGGAGATTTAGCTGTATGCTTGGGTTCATTATCCTGTTGGAAAATGTAATCAGATGGTAGCTCAAGACTCTCGACAGAAGACATGAAATTTTCTTGCAAGATCTGTTTATACTTTCATTCATTTTACTATTTCCTACACTTTTCGCTAAAAAAAACTTCCTCATATCATTGTACTGCCACCGCCAAATTTACCGTTGGCACTGTATCCTTTGTGGAGTAGGCTTCATCATCTTTCCTCCACGCATGATTTTGATAATTATAACCTAACAACTCAATTTTAGTTTCATCTGTCCGTAATATTCTTTCCTAAAACGAATTTTCCCTTTCCTTATGCTGTCTTACGAATTTCAACCTTGCATCTCTATATCGTATTGGTCTCCATGACTTTTGACCATTTCTTAGCATTTCATTAATTATTGTTCGTTTGGTTACACTAAATCCTGATGAACGCAAATCTTCCTGCAGCTCTTCACGCGTAACCATTGGATTTTGGTCAATCACGCCTTCTAATTTTCTTGATAATCTAGGAGAAACATTCCTTGGAGCATCTGTTCTTTTTTGTTTTCAACTATGTTACGTCTTTTAAACCCTGCAATGAATGAACTTATCGTAGTAAAAGGAATATTCAGTTTGCTTGATATATTTCAATAACTTTCTCCATCTTTCCAAAGTTTAAAAATCATTGCTTTTTGTGAATTACTCATTTCTTTATCTCTTAACATGATCAGAACCTTCTCGTACTACACGCAATTGCAGAAACATCCTGTTAGGATTTTAAAACAATAGTTACTGATAACATTACCGGAAAATTCTAGAAGGCCAACTAATGATAATGAGCGCAATATTGAAACATTCTTGAAAAATATTGCAATAATGTTGTACTGTACGATTACTTTTTTCACACATGAAAATGAATAAATGGCATTAATTTCTGTAAAATTAATTGTAGCCAAAGTTTATATACATATATTAGTAGAATATATCCTTATACAGTAAATGTATATAAAAATTTTGTTTAGGCTATGATTGAAAGATAAAAAATAAACATTTTCATATGTACGAATATGTATTTCACCCCTGTGTATGAGTGCGTACATTTATAAACATATAAACACACACACACACACACACACACACACACACACACACACACACACACACACACACACACATATATATATATATATATATATATATATATATATATATATATATATTCATACGTGCATACATATATATATATATAAGCGTGGACACAGAACACTCACATATGTATAAATGCATACATGTCCATGAGTACCTATATACAGAGAGAGAGAGAGAGAGAGAGAGATAGAGAGAGAAAGAGAGAGAATCTCTCTGTATGTATATGTGAATGAGAGAGAAAGAGAGAGAAAGAAAGAGTATATATATATATATATGTGTGTGTGTGTGTGTGTGTGTGTGTGCTTGTGTTATCAATCTCACTGACTCTCTGACACATGCGTGCAAATGCGCACACACACACACACACACACACACACATATATATACATATATACATATATATATTGATATATATATATTGATAGATAATTATTTATATTTATATATTGCGTAAAATATAAATACCAATATATATATAGATAGATCAACAACTCCAAAAGAGCAGGATGTGACAGGTTATCAGTATTTTAGGCAGAGTTTAACAGTTTTTAATCCAGAGTTTTCCTTCTCTTACACTGGTTGCCAATCAAGTTTAATGTCAGTATCCCCGACTATTTATCTCAAGCTGAAAGGATAATGGTTAGAGTTATACTTTTCCCAATTAGCGCACTGGTAAATGCAAACAATCTTGTTCAAATTTTAACTCAGGTCATCGTATCCTTTTTCTACGAAGATAAATATTCCGCCATTAACACCAGCATATATATATATATATATAAGCGTGTCCGTTTTTTATGTACATCCTTCTTTCTCATTTTCTCACGTATATTTATATGTATATGAATTTTGTTATATACCTGCAAAGGAATAAGTGATGTAACCATAGTCATACATCGAGCATTCACGTAGATTTATATGATATTGATATATATTCAATAGAATAACAATCCACGCCCACTGTCTTCAGACGTTGACTGGATATTACTCACACACACACACACACACACATATATATATATAGGCGTATCTGTTGTTTATCTTCATCTCTAGTCCCCTTCGAAATAATCTCTTCCGGCTGCAATGCTCTTGTTGTACCGTTCCAACAACTTCTGGAAGGCCCCATGGAAGTCCTCTTATGTGAGCGTTTCAATGACTTTCGTCACTGCCTCTTTCATCTCCTCAATTGTCTCATAACGACAGCCTCTGAGCTTAGGGAATAACCAAATGTCACAGGGAGCAAGGTCTCGACTATAGGGAGGTTGAGGAACTGTCTTGATGCCCGTCTTGGTCAAATAGTCTGTGACAAGGATGGAGTTGTTGACTGATGCATTGTCCTGGTGGAAATGCCACTGAGCCGATTTGAAGAGTGCTGGCCGCTTCCCTTGGAATCTCTTCCTGAACTCCCTTAAAACCTCAACATAGTAACCCTAACCCTAGCCCTTTGGCCAATCAACTCTGGTGTATTGACTTCCTTCCTCCTCCTACACCTCTCATTATCCCTCACAGACTCCCTGCCTTCTTTGAATCTCTTATGCCACTCAAAAACTGATGCTCGATTCATACATTATACTCCATAAGCAGTCTGAAGCATTCCACACCATTCTATGGCATTTTTTCCAAGTTTAAAACAATTTTATTGCATATCGTTCTTCTAAAGTGTCCTCACGTCCATATTGCATTTTTGAAATTCATTAATCAGGCTTTAGTAGGTTGAATTCAAATTCCTGCTGGACCTGTTCATTTGAACCGGAAATCATAAAAATTGGTCAGTTATCTCATAAGATATACATACTAAATTTTCAACGACAATTCTAAATGCCTGTACAGAAAAGTCTGAAAACTTATTGAATGCACCATTTATATATATATATATATATATATGGTCTCTACTCCTTCTATAGTTTTATGTTTGAGTGATTGTACATGCGTGTGTTGGTGGATGACGATGGTGCTTTTAAATGTCTTTTATATATTTGATGGTGAGTCTCCAGAAATGCTGGAGCTTTAGGGAATGTGGAGTACCCCTTTCATTACCATCTCTCCCAGGTCCACTCTGGTTTGGAGTGGTAGCACCTGGTATTTTGTCTTTCCCAACTGCAAGACAAAGGAATTTTTCAAAGTATTAAAGTAGGAAGAATAATGGGCCTTACCCTGCCACGCTGGCCTATCGTATTTTGGTAGGTTTCAATTTAGATTTTTGTCGACATTGGTTGCTTTACTTTGGCCTGGCAGTCCAATCTGCCCAGTAGTTTTTTTACCATACAGAGAGGTGTTTCGTTCTTGTACAGGGTGTCTCAAAATAAACGCAACCCATTGATATGATAATGATTTATTCCCGAAACAAGGAAATCCATTTCAGCTGATGTGAATTTATGCTTGATACGAATTCTGCATGGTTACAGCTGAACATCCTTCTTTAAGATTCTTGGCAACGATGCATTTGAAAGACCAAATTTTTGTGAACGTCTTCGGAGGGATTGTTTCGGACTCCTTCCGACAGAATCTCTCACTGCATCCACATTGTTTACCCATCTAGCAGTCAACTTCCTGCCAGAACTGGGATTTTCTACCTTCTTTTTGAGATTGTTTGCTGACAATGCTATTTGAAATCTGTGTACCCAACGACAAATTTGCCTTTTCCGGGGATAATTGTTAAGTTAAACTTCCCACGAAATCTTGCTAGCTCAGTTTTTAATGATTTTGTCTCCAAATCACTAGTGATGCAAAACATTTTTCCTCTTTGGTCCAAGGCATTGTAATCAAGGATTAAAAGTTGTTATAGTATATACTATTTTAAAATCTGGAACAAAACGAGTACTACGTTATTAATAGTAAAGTTAATAACAGTCACTTGGGTCCCATATATATTGAGACACCCTATAGAACTATGTATATTGAGGCACCTTCCATAACCATGTATATTGAGACACCCTATATAACTATGTATCTTGAGACACCCTATATAACTATGTATCTTGAAACACCCTATATAACCATGTATATTGAAACACCCTATATAACTATGTATATTGAGACACCTTCCATAACCATGTATATTGAGTCACCCTATATAACCATGTAGGTTGAGACACCCAATATAACTTTGTATATTGAGGCACCCTATATAACTATGCATCTTGAGACACCCTATATAACTATTTATATTGAGACTCCCTGTATTTCCCAAAAATACTGGTGGGAAGCGAACGTAAACGGCCTCGTTTGAAATTTGAAATCGGCTTCCCAATTCCGGTTTCTGTGATAATAACTGTTTTGTTACTCGAAAATCTGAAATACTCATCAAAGTAAATATATGAAGAGGAAGTCTCAGTCGTGTTGTGGTTAACGTGTTGGACTGCAACATCGTAGCAAACGAGTTCGAACCCCTCTCGCACAAATACGTTCCCTTTTGGACTAATACCCTTATGAAATATATGAACCCCTTATCCCTTACAGGTATGGGTTGAATAGTAGCATTAGTATTCTTCTACAAGAATGGCTTTGGTATTAAATAACCCACGAAGGTTTATAAGCCATTAAATAAAGAAATCAACGCAACCACAGAAATACCAGATCAAGATCGGATTCACTAACAATTACCTGCGAGTTTAAAATTTCTAAGCTTCGGTACAAGGTCCGTGTGAGTAGGGTTGGGGTTACTTTACTTCCTCACTCGACAATATTGATAAGCACGTGAAACAGAGAAGAACAGGTCAGATGAAAACAGAAATGACGTCGACTATACGCATATGTTTCTAAATTGTATGTCTTGTGGCGTGCAGGTGTCAAATTTTATTTGTTGCAACCACGACCACTGATGATTAGAAGAGAAAAACTGAACAAAATAGACAAAGACCATTGGATAACTCGACCTTCTTCGTTGTTTGTCTGAAATAATGTATATAAAAACAATATTTCTCACTAACACCAACGGTCTCTCTCTCTCTCTCTCTCTCTCTCTCTCTCTCTCCAAATATTTCCCTCTCCCTCTATCTTTTTCTCTCGAATTGTTCGATATATATATGTAAGGCTAATTTATGGTAATGGTTATCATTGGATATATATATATATATATATATATAGATAGATAGATAGATAGATAGATATTGCAGTTATTTGACGATGGGCTAGAGTTCGTATATCATGACGTCATATCTGCTGTTGAATCTTTTTTACCAATGGCATCCAAGCAGTGCAACACCGATGGAAAAAGTGTACGAACCGCAAAGGGAACTATGTGGAAAAATAAACCTCATTTGGTCACTTTCCATGAAAGTATACTGGTCAGTGTACGAACGTTTTCAGCTGATCTTCGTTCATATATATATATATATATATATATATATATATATATATATATATAAACAATTAGAACAGTAAAAACTAAAATAATTGCCCTGCTCAACATAAAAACGCTCAATATATATATATATATATATATATATATAGAGAGAGAGAGAGAGATAGAGAGAGAGTTTATTGAGTTGTTTCAATTATATATATATATATATATATATATATATATATATATATATATATATATATATATATATATATATATAAAACAAGGCCTTCAGAGGATAACTTCATTTATAATTCGAATTATGTGCTCACGTTAAGCGTTTCGGTTTTTAGACGTGAAAACATTAAACCTTTATCAGGAACTATGAATTGTTAAATGAAATGAAAATATGAAAATATCTAATATTCTAATTCTTTTGGTAGCATTCTGTTTCAGCAATATCTAAATCAAATCCAAGGTCGGAGTTCACGATATCAATTTCTGGATAGTATTAAAATATATCTGAGGGAAATATTTTGAAAAAACTTAAATCGAATTTATTAACAAAAGAGTTTTGAAAGTAGGAAATATTGATAATAGTTAAAGTTGTGATTAGTTTCTAAGTTGTCTTATACAATTTAGAAAATAATCACTTTAAATCTAAAGATGCTAAAATGTTAGTTTATATGCATAATAAAAGTGTTGGTTAATATGCATAATAAAAACTTTAGTTTTTATGCATAATAAAAACGTTAATTTATATACTTAATAAAAACTTTAGTTTTTATGCATAATAAAAGTGTTGGTTTATATACATAATAAAAAGGTTAGTTTATATACATAATAAAAACGGTAGTTTCTATGCATAATAAAAACAGTAGTTTATATACATAATAAAAATCATTGGCCTAGATGGTAGAGTGTTCGCCAATATCCTGGGAGACCAGGGTTCAATCCCAGGTCGAATCATGCCAAAGACTTTAAAAATAGTACTTGATACTTCCTTGCTTAACAATCAGCATTATAAGGTACGTATCAAGGGTAAAGTGGAGAAATTCGGCGGAAGGAGAAGTGCCCTTCCCTACACCTCGGTTTAGTTACTGTTGAAATGGGTGCGTTCGGGTTGCCCTCAACTACAGTCGTTAACTTTACTTTTATATGCTAGATAAAAATATTAATTTATATCCATAATAAAAACGTTTGTTTATCATATTTATCAACCCCTCCACTCGGGCAGGATATGACACAAGGTCAATTTTTAAGCGCAGTTTAACAGGTTGAGGATTTGTACTCGTGTCGTCGTGTCCATTTCCTACGACGATAAACATTACAACACGGGCACCTCCTAAAGCTAGACAAGCAAACCTTCTCGAGTTCGATTCTCATTGGGTGCCCCATTCATATGTTTTTGTGCCACATCTAAACAAAAAGCTTATAAAATTACTATATATACTTAGATAAACGGATATATGGATATAAAAGACTGAGAAAGGTAGACAGAAGCATGCAGATATTGATAGAGATTGCGTTAGGTTTCGCTGATGTTACAATCTTTGCATGGAATAGAATATATCCCTACGTGAGAAGTGGTTGCGTTGATAGTTCGTTTCAAGATGTTAGTAAGATTTTTAATGTTTTCTGATGTGATTTCTATGATTGGTATTCCTAATTTGGTTAATTTTTCGGAGAGACGTTTGTAATGTGTGTTGAGGGGTAGAGAGACAGGTCTGTGAATAATAGGAATAGTGGATCCATCAACGCACCAACTTCTCATGCAAAGGTTGTAATCAACATTAAATCGGCGAAACCCAACGCAATCCAGAATAAAGAATCACCGAACAAAAACGATCAATTAAATTAAATGACGACCGTAATGCCCTTTTCTCCCATATGTTAGATCTCAAACACACACACACACACACACACATACATATATATATACGTTTACCTCAGGTGTGTGTGTATATAGAAAAGTAAAGTTGGTGACCTTAGTCGAGGGGGACCCGAAGGCTTCCTTTTCAATAGCTACTACACCGAGGTGTAGGGGAGAGCGCTACTCCTTTCCATGGATTGCTCCACTTTACCCTTGATACGTACCTTATATTTTTGAGTGCTAAGCAAGGAAGTATCAAATACCATTTTTAAAGTCTCTGGTATGACGCAACCTGGGATTGAACGCAGGTCTCCCGGACCAGTGGCGAACACTCTACCCAATAGCCCAAAAAGGAAGATAGTTTTTAATTGTTATCGTTGGATATATATATATATATATATATATATATATATATATATATATATATATATATATATATATATATATATATATATATATATATATATATATATATATATATATATATATATATATATATATATATATATATATATATATATATATATATATATATATATATATATAAATATATATATATATATATATATATATATATGAAATATTTTTCAAATATAAAATAGGAGGATAATAAAAGCAGATTAAAAAAAACTCACGTCTCAGAATATAGTATTCAACAGGTCTGACAGATATCCAAATGCAGATCAACAACGTGAAACTCTGACTTGGGAGGTTTTATCCTGTTTTATTATCATATCATTATCTACTTGACGTTTTCTCCGCGCTGTCGTGCCAAGGGTTCTGTGAGGATTTAAAGTTAAATTTTAATCATTTAGCATAAGGGTTAGAGTGTTCCCAATGATCCGGGAGAGCAGGGTTCAATCTCAAGTCGATACATACCAAAGGCTAAAAAATGGTACTCGATGTCTCCTTGCTTAAACTTTAGTATTAAAAGGTACGGATCAAGGTAAGTGGAGCGATTCCGAGAAAGGAATCGGGCCCTCCCTTACCCCTTGGTTGTGTAACTATTGAAAAGAAAGCCCTCAGGTCGCCCTCGACAATGGTAGGCCAAATCATATATATATATATATATATACCGGCCCAATGTTATGATGGTTAGATGGTTCACAAATGGTTTGGGAGAGCGGAGTTCAATCCTAGGTTGATCTGTGGAGGATTAACATCTATTATGTCGACAGATTACTTTCTGCTTTTAGACAATACGACAAAAGGGAGGACACTTATCAGATCTAATTCAAGTTTAATTGTGGGAATGTTTGGTGACAAGTCAAATTGCAACCCCCAAACTGTTTCAGAATTTTTTTACCATGAATATGGCTATGCGTAAAAATAAGTTCCGAAACACATCACTCTCTGTGAAAGAGTTTTTGACCCTAAAGAAGATTCCTGTGTCATCACAGCTGCTCCTCTTATTTTTCTGTGTCCTTGAGACTCTTTCTTGTTCCTAAAAATCAAAACCTGCTTGTGTAGTATCCATTTAGAAAGGAGTCAAATGAAGGCAGTGTCAGTTTAAAACTTCTGATACTTTCCAGAATATCGTCGTTGCCGAGGAACATTTTAAAGGAGATCTCAAAGATCAAGTTGATTTATCTTTAAATTGGTTAACTTTTTTTTTTATTCAGTCAGTTCAGCTAATTAATCAATAGAGCTAACCCACACATCGACAAGTAGGTGATCGATTGATTGATTGATTTTAACGGCGTGTCAACTAGGATTGGCATATTTTATAACTTGAGATTAGGCATTAGCGTTTAATGTGAGTTCATATTTACATTGTTTGTGTGGGTTTTTTTTTTGTTTTTTTTTAGATTTTTGGTACACAGTTATGTGATACTAGGCATTCCTATCTAATACAAATAATTTACAGATAGTTTAATGATTTCAAATAAAAATAACTTTCGCTAAATGATGGAACAGGTCTATTTGACTCACAGATGGTGCCCTAACAGGTACTATCCCTCTGCGTCAGAGTGGACATGGAAGTAATGGCAATGAGGGATACTCTACGATTTCCAAAACTTCAGAACTGAAGTCTCGTCAACAGATACAGTTTAGTGTTATATCCAGGACACTAGTTCATGTTGACCGATAAATTGTACCCTAGCAAGTTCTACCACTCCAGGTCGGAATTGACCTTGGAGTAATGGCAATAAAGGGGTATTCCATATACCTCAGACATCCGGAATTGGAACTTCACCATCAGGTGTAGTTTTAGTGTCACAGTTTACGCCGGACACTTCTTTATTTGTGGGCTGTCTTTCTTTTCTTCAATTGATACTTGCTGAGTATTCTGAATCACACAGACAGTTTTCAGGAACAGAGAGAGATATCACCGAAAATAAGAGTAAGTGTTATTACTGTGTGTTAAGTTTGATTCTGATAGAGTTGCATATTATTCTGGTTTGGTTTAATCTTAGTTCTTTGTTTTGATAGTATACTAAAGTGTTGGGTGTGTTCGTGGTGTAATGGGTAAAGCGATGTACTACGGAATCGTAATAAGTGAGTTTTATGGAGATGCCCGTGGTGTAATGGTTATCGTCGTAGGAAATGGACACGGTGACACGAGTTCAAATCCTCGACGAGACTGATTGCATTTCACATAGCACTAATAACCTTCGGAAAGGTATGAATCCAGTTATTCTCCCTCCAGCTGTGGGTAAATAGTAGGGCAGACTGGGTTCTTCAACCTTGGTGAGGCAGCTAGTCTAGGAGAATGAAAACTTTGAATGCAAACCTGTTAAACTCCGCTTAAAAATTAACCTTGTGTCATATCCTGTCCGAGCGGAGGGGTTGGGTAAATATGATAAACGAGTTTGTACTCCAGTCGCACTATTACGTTCACTTTCAGACAAATACACTAAGGAAAGGTATGAATTCTCTTTCCCTCCCAGTTATGGGTTAAATAGTTCCACTACTGTTCTTCAAGAAGGGTAGCTTTGGCAATAAATAACCTACAAAGGTTGATATGCCATTAAAAAGAAACCAAACCTTGCTATTTAACCCATAGGTGAGGGTATGTTTCATACCTTTTCCAATGCATTATCCTGAAAATGTAGCTCGACTGGATCTCAAACTTGCTTACAGCCATATAGTAAACCAGCTTGTTATCCACTGCACCATGGAGACCTCCCCGTCATCATTCAGGCCATGTACCAGTTTATTTTATATTTATCAAAGGTAGATAGAGAGACAGATAAAATTATGTGTATAGATATAAATGAGGATACTATTTTTCATACCCCAGCTGATGTATTGATATATTTCACGCTCAACAATCCCTATATGCTATTGGGGATTATCGTTTTTTTTAAACGGCTACAGTGTCTGCGTTTTGAAGTCAATAAAAAAAAATGCAAATACCTTAAAAATCTTAAAACGGACGCCACAAAAAAGCATTTTAAAACAGCAATGACACATGGTTTGAAGATATTAGCTTTCTCACTTCCTATGAAAATAATGTAGGTTCTCCCTTTTTTTTTAGGTTTTTCCTCGTTATTATTATTAAAATTATTATTATTGTTGTTGTTGTTGATGTCGCCGTTGTTGTTGTTGTTATTGTTTCTACTTTATTTTATTTTATTTTTAAAAAGTTCAGTTTTGTAATGCAGAATTTTTCTCCAGTGTCAGCACGCCATTCTTTTCATAGAATTATTTTAAATCTACTCATGTTTATTTACTTATTCCACTTTCATTTTTACATATTCATTTTTAAATGAATTTTTCTTATTTCCTTTTATTTTGCTTTTAGAGAAAAGAACTTGAATTCAATTTCTACTTCTCAGACACAGCTTCACAAATACAAACACACGCTTGCACACGCTTTCACACATAAACAAACGCACACATTTCTTCATGATTACTTTTGTATCGAAATCTAAATATCTACATATGTACTTATATATATATATATATATATATATATATATATATATATATTTTTTTTTTGTGGTGGGTATTTAAATCAATGCATTCAATTTGACGCCACGTACTTGTAATCCTGTCTGAAAATGGCAGACTTCCTGGAACTGAATCTATGAAATAAAAATGAGCAAAAATTTGTTTCAAATAAACATGGCGGCAGAAATGTTGCTCTTTGCATTTGCGTGTGAGAATATCCAGTAATGGTTTCTTTCTTTAGTAAATGAAGAAAATGAATTTTTATCTTCTTTTTCTTCTTCTTAAAAGAGTTTCTCACTAACTTACTGATTTATTCCGGGATGTGTTTGATTTTCTTAAGCTAGATGACTCGTAGTGTTGATTAAAACTAGAAATACGTGGAGTAGTTTAATCCAGAAACATAAAAAAGCCAATAAAATCGGTTGATGACCTCATCATATAACATTCCTTTCTTCCTTCCGTTCTTCTTTCTTCCATTTCCTCCTTTTTTGCTGTCTTTACTCACATCCTCTTTTGTATACATTTGTTTCGTTCACTTTTCCCCCTTTTCACTCGAAAAGACGCCAATCCTCACTTCTATCAACAAAATATAGACATTGCCATTTTCAGATTGTATATAAAAGAGTCCCTTCGTAAAGATGAGATAACTGTGAACCAGCCAGAGCCACAGAAATCGACAGTGAAAAATTGGAAGGCTTACAAAGGAGAGTGAGAAAACTAATAAAAAGATTACAGTTACAAAGGGAAGGATTGGATAGATTAACATTAACTTCTTTATTAAAAAGAAGAACAAGAGACGATAAAATTGAACATTTCAAAATAATTGATTGACATTCTAATGATCGTATAGGCGCCTTTGGTGGTGTAATGGTTAGCAAGCTCGGCTAGCAAACCTACGCGAGTGAGTTCGAGTCTCATTGGGTGCCCCTTTCATATGGCCTTGTGCCACATCTAAGCAAAAAGCTTAGTAAATTTCCATTCAAATGATCGTAGACCTATTTTCAATATTTCTTCTCGAAGTAGAAATTTATTTCAAAAACTAAGTGCACTAATCTTTTGGATTTTTTGCTTCCAGACTTATATGGTATATTTTTTGGAACAAACTTTCAAAATAGATCAAAAATAGCCAGAATAAAAAAAAAGGAATACTGAATTGGACGATTTCAGAAATAATGGTAAGAAAAAGGAATTAAGAATGCATTTTTGGGAATTTAATCTGTACGTCGATCAAAATAATGTAAAGTTGGCGACTTTAACCAAAGACTCCCTTTTGCGAGAGCTACAACATCGATGTGTAGGGGGGCGTTATTCCTTTCTCTGGATTGCTCCACCTTACCAGTGATACAAACCTTACAATGTTGAGTGTTAAGCAAAGAGGAATCAAGTACCATTTATTGAGTCTTTGGTATGAGTCGACCTAGGATTGAACTCCAGTCTCCCGGACCATTTGGCGAACTCGCTATTCATTGTGCCAATGTTCCCGTTGTTTATGATCTGTACAAAGAGATTTTTTAAAAGTTGATATGAGAAAAAAGTAAAAAGGGGAGATGTCCGCGGAGGTATAACAAATAAATAAATAAATGAATAATAATAATAATAATAATAATAATAATAATAATAAAAACTGTGGAACATGCAGGTGACGATTAAACCAATTTTAATTGGTGCGTTTGGAACAGTAACTAAAAGATTACTAAAGGGACTGGAGGACTTGGAAGTTGGCAGACGGGTAGAGACCATCCAAACGACAGATATTGAGAACGGCTAGAATACTGAGAAGAGTCCAGGAGACTTGAGTTGACTTGTTGTCACTCAGACTCCAGTGAAAAACTATCGGCTAACGCTGATGTGAAAAGCGCTAATGAGTGAATAATAATAATAGTAATAATAGAATTGTCGACTTTACTGTCCCGGCTGACCACAGAATAAAATTGAAAGAAAGTGAAAATAAGAATAAATACCTCAACCTTGCTAGGGAATTGAAAACACTCTGGAACATGAAGGTGACAATTATACCAATTGTAATTGGTGCGTTTGGAACAGTAACTAAAGGATTACTAAAGAGACCGGAGGATTTGGAGGTTGGCGGATGAGTGGAGACCATCAAAACTACTACATTATTGAGAACGGCCAGAATACTGAGAAGAGTCCTGGAGACTTGAGGAGACTTGCTGTCACTCAAACTCCAGTGAAAGACAATCAGCTAACGCTGATGTGAAAAACTCTTATGAGTAATAATAATAATAATGAAAATACAGAAATTGAAATTTGATAATACTTCCTAATGGTAGAAACGAAAAATAAGAAGAGACGCACAAAATTTTTGGGGATTTAAAATTTTAAATAAACAACCTAATCCTGCCTGACGACACACTCTAGTGATAGTTACAAAAAAAAAAAAAAAAAAAAAAAAGAGCCTGTCGAATAGTGGACTTTGTAATACCAGTGGACCCTTGAGCTAAAATCAAAGAAAACGTAAAGAGAGACTGATACGTAGACTTGGCGCTGGGAAAGATCCCCAAAAGCTTACTAAGGGGGATGGAGGAGTTAGAAATGAGGGGGAGTGGAGACCATCCAAACTACAGCATTGTTGAGGTCGGCCAGAATACTGAGAAGAGTCCTGGGAGCATGAGAAGACTTCCTGTCACTCAAACTCTAGTGAAAAGACCATCAGCTAAAGCTGGCGTTGGTTGGTTGGTTGGTTGGTTGGGTTTTATGGCATATCAACCTTTGTAGGTTATTCAACGCCAAATTCTGTCTATATATACATACATATTCAACCAAAGATTTCAAAACGAATATTAAGGTAGGTAGAATTTCCTATTAGCAGGATTTCATTTGTTTGCACAAGATTAACCAGTTTTAAGTTGTCATATTTTTTTGGTACAACTCTGTCTCTCTCAAGAAGAACAGAATGTCATCTATTTTGACGTTCTCGAACAGATCGGTTAAGTTATTTACTTTGAAAAATCGCTTTCTGATAACAGCAAAAGTTCTGCAATCTATAAGAATGTGTTTAACCGTGAAAGTTGTCAGGCAGGTTAAACACTGTGGTTGTGGTTCCTGTTTCAAAATGAAAGAGTGAGTAAGCATTGTATGACCAATTCGCAATCGGGATAAAACAACTTGTTCTCTTCTTGATTTCCTCGATGCTGGTCTCCACTCTCCTAAGGTGGGCTGAATTTGGAAGAGTTTATTGTGAATGTTATTGCTCCATTGTTGTTGCCATTTTGTGTGAAGGAATTTATTAATTGTTGGTTTCAGGTCAGTATTTGGGATCCTGGATTTATCGGGTGTCAGATCTAAGGCCGATAATAATAATAATGCCACTCTGAGCTGAACGCAATCATTGAAAGCCAGAGGCGTTACCTCTGATTTGCTATATTCTGCAAATAAATAAAAAATCTAAAAAAAATCAAATTAAATGAGATTCCATTTTTCACTTGCTGGGGTTCTTTTCAGCCTTCTTCATGCATATCCACACACACACACACACACACATATATATATATATATATAGAAAGAGAGAGAGAGAGAGAGACTGACAAATGAAGTGATAAGTTTCTGTGAAAGTTATCATGGGAGCAAAAGAAAACGTAAGTTAGACAAGTTCTTATTTGTCTTTTCATTTTAAGTAAACATTATGTTATGCCAGTGATAAGATATTTTTGGAAAATACTTTGCATTAAACAGAATAATGTGTTTTAGATCTTTTAAAAATAATTCAACACTCTATAAAACAGCGGCTGTACGGCCACTTACCTCCAATCTCAAAAAAACATTTAAGTAAGACAAACAAGACATGCCTGATACTGCTGGAGGAGTTAGGACGAACTCATAAGCAACATTCTCCAACCGACTCCTGCGGAGATTAATAACAAGAAAAGAAAAGAAAAGAAAAGAAATTCAAAATTATAAGCGGTTCGCTGAAGTCTCTTATGAAGCAAAATCAGCGCATGCCAAAAGATAGGCTTATTGGTACCAAAGAGAAATCCGTTCTCTCTTCAACCCCCACCATAGTACTGTAAGGACTTGTCTGCTAGCAGTTAGCGCACGAGTTCTCCTTGTTTCAGATTTTGGGGCAGGTTGTGTCTCCTTTGTATTAAAAAAAAAGCACCCACTGAACATATCTATTTCATATTGATCTTTGACCGAGCTGTCAATCAGAAACGCATCTGTGTAAATAAGAGGAAGTAGACCACGTGATTTAATCGGAAGTATGTGGATGTTATGAAATTATATATGCAGATGCCCGCGGCAGTTGAGTCAGTGAGAGTGCCTAGCAGAAAGCTGCTGTTCTCAGCGGCCTCCGGTTGAGCAACTCCGGACAAGGTGCGGAAGAAGTGCTAAGTGGGGTCTTGAAGATAACACAGTGTGCTATGGTGAAGAGAAGAGATATTGGTCAATATAGCAATCTGTCCTAGTCTGTCTCTGTTCGTCCGTCTCTCATACACCATAGGAGCTTTAACCCCTTTTGAAATTAAAGTGAGGGACCTATGTTCTTATCAAGAGAGTTGTGGCCCTTCTTCCCTCGTTATGGGTATATGATATAACCACGCACCTTAAACTCATCATTACCGAAAATGAAAAATATGTTTTAACGTCTAGTTAGGGAAACGTGGCATATCTCTATTGGTTCAGGAAAACTTTTACGCCATAGAATAGTCATAAAAAACACTAAAATAAAGTTGGAATTTAAAAGATATCTTAGTCTCTTTCCTTCATTAAATTCTCTTGTAGCCTTCTGCTGATAAAGAAGCCGACAAGTTAAATGGAGTAAAAAGAAGAACAATTGAGTCAGTTATTTAAACCCAAAACTAACGACCAAAGACCAACAACGACTAACGATTAACAACGACTATAAACAAAGAAACGAAATAAAATAATACCCCCAAAATAACCTCAGCCTCATACGCCTATGCACGGCTCAGTGGCATTTCCACCGGGACAATGCACCAGTCCACAATTCCATCCTTGTCACAGACTATTTGACCAAGATGGACATCAAGACATTTCCTCAGCCTTCCTATAGTCGAGACCTTGCTCCCTGTGACTTTTGGTTATTCCCTAAGCTCAGTGGCTGTCGTTATGAGACATATGAGGAGATGAAAGAGGCTGTGACTAAGGTCATTGACACGCTTACAGAAGAGGACTTCCATTGGGCCTTGCAGAAGTTGTTGGAACGGTACAACAATTGCATTGCAGCCGGAGGAGATTACTTCGAAGGGAACTAGAGTTTTATGCGTGTACTATCAATAAAAGTGCCCATACGAAAAAAGTCTGGAAACTTATTTAATGATCTTCGTATATATATATATATAGTGTCCAAAATATTATGAACAATTTTTGTCACTGAAAGGACACAGTAATCCCCAACCTCAAAATGCAGGTTCTGGGGGTGACTAGTAGATGCATCTGTGGCATTTAATTGGGCCATATAACATTATTGCATAAAATCTGCATTAATCGATAATTGCAAAGCTGGAGTTGAAACAGAAAAAGCCAAAATACCAATTAAAACGATTTTCGAAGTTTGTCATTCTATCTGTTTTTATAATCAGCTGTCTTAAACAGAATGGTCATCGGTTTGATCACCTACATTGATTCAGAGTGTTTACAATTCCGTCTGTTCGTGTTAGCAGTGACTGGACCAATATGATCACCAGTATCAACTCATACAATGCCCCAAAATATATTCTATACTTGTTTTCAATATGATTGTAAAACTTAAATATATATCTAAACAAACATCGTATTTTTGATAAATGAAAGTGTATTTATCTTCTTGGGACACTATATATATATATATATATATGTGTGTGTGTGTGTGTGTGTGTGTGGTAAAACTTGAATATATATCTAAACAAACATCATATTTTTGATAAATCAGTGTATTTACACTTTGATTTATAAAAAATAGGCGGCTCGTTCCAGACTATGCAGCAGGGATTTGGCTAAGGCGGGTGCATTTGCTAGAAGCGATATGTCATCGGTGTAGTCGGCGTAGGTAATTGTTTTTGCAGGGTACCTTCTGCTTCTTTTCTTTATCAGTTCGAGACCGTTTTCTTTGATTCTATCACTCGATATTCTAAGCACATAGTCTAGACAAATGAAAAAGAGGTATGGGGCTAATGTGTCTCCTTGTAGTACTCCTGCTACAATGTCGAAGTAGTCTGTGTCTCCTTCCAGAGAACGTACTTTCACTTTGGTGATTCTATAGAGAATCATTATAGCCGCGACGGTCTCTTTTGGTATGACGTATGCTAGTTGTTCTATCTTCCATCTGTGAATGGAATCAAAGTCGACAAATAGTATTGTCACCTGTATGTTTTTTGCCCGTACGCATTCAAGGATTCTACGGATAGTCAATATTTGTGAGGTCGTGCATCTATTTCTTCGGAAGCCATTTTGTTTCTTCCTAAGAATGTTTTCAATTTTGGGTTCTTTGCGGTTGCGTAGTAGGGCATTGTATATTTTGGCTGTTATGGATGTAAGTGTTATACCTCTGTAGTTTTTGGTTAATCCGAGATCTTCCTTTTTAGGGAAGGGGAAAATGCATACCTTCATCCATCTGTCTACAGGGTGTTGATTATATACAGCATTACAGTGTTGGAGCAGTATGTCGTCGAATTGTCTGGTCTTCGATACTTCTGGGGGAATTTCATCAAGCTTTTCTATTTTTAATTTTTCTAAGTACTGAGTCGAGTTCTTCTAGAGTAAAAGGTCCTAGTTTGATGTCTAATTGCTTACTAATAATTTTCGTGATTGGTTCATGTGTAACTTTCGGTGGGTTTCCAAGTAGATTCTGGATATGCTGTTTCCAGAGTTTTATCCGTTCTTGTTGGTTTGTAGCTTTCAGTTTAGCTTTGGCTGTGCTCTTCCTTCTGCTTGCTTCACTTATCGTTTGCCAGGCTATCTTAGATTGCCTGTCTTCCACTGAGTTTCTAATCTTATCTATCTGATTTTTTATGTATTCTGTCTGTTCTTTTAGGTATATGCTTGCTAATTAATTTTGTGCCTTTTTTAGTTTTCGGGTATTTAGTTGGGTTCTTCCTATTGCATCTTACAGCAATACTGTGGTCTTATTGTTGATTTCACCGTTTTTTCTAGGCTTTGGGACCTTTCGTTGAGCTCCAATTCTAAATGGTATCATCTTCACCCTCATGTTCTATGATTCCTTGTAACATTTTGGTAAGTAGTAAAATAATAAGAATAAAAGTTATAGCAATTGTAAGTGGTTAATATAAAAAGACAGAGTTGTAATAAGAACGAAAATATTATTAACTATTGATTATCAAGACTATGACGTATAGGAGACTAAAATAATCTGACAGGATTTAGGAAGGCAATTGATCTGTTTTTAAAAGCGCTTACTTTCTTTAAAGTTCTTTTTTCTCCTCCTCCTTCTCCTCCTCCTCCTTCTCCTCCCCCCTCTCTATCTATCTATCTATCTATCTATCTAGTTTCAGTTTTTCTTTCGCAATGCTTTCTAATCTCTCAAACTTTTTTTATTTCTATTTATTTTTCTTTTCTACCCCCTCTCTCTCTCTCACTCTCCCACACTCTCTCTCCTTCTCTCACCCCATCTCTCAATCTTTCTCGCCCTCCCTGTGTCCCTGTGTCTGTATCTATCGCTTGACCCTACGTAACTATCTGTCTCGTTCTTTGTTCAGTTTTCTCTTTTTTCTCGTCTTGATTGCAATATTATATATATATATATATGTATATGTATATATATACGTATATATATATATATATATACATATATATATACACACACATACATATATACATATGTATATGTATACATGCATATGAATATATGTACGAGGATCATTAAATAAGTTTGCAGACTTTTTTCGTATGGGCACTTTTATTCATACTACACACATGAAACTCTAGTCCACTATGAAGTAATCTCCTCCGGTTGCAATGCACTTGTTGTACCGTTCCAACAACTTCGGGAAGGCCCCATGGAAGTCCTCTTTAATGAGCGCGTCAATGACCTTCTTCACAGCGTCTTTCATCTCCTCAGTTGTCTCATAACGACAGCCTCTGAGCTTAGGGAATAACCAAAAGTCACAGAGAGCAATTTCTCGACTATAGAGAGGCTGGGGAACAGTCTTGATTCTCATCTTGGTCAAATAGTTTGTGACAAGGATAGAGTTGGGGACTGGTGCATTGTCCTGGTGGAAATGCCACTGAGCCGATTTGAAGAGTGCTGGCCTCTTCCGACGGAATCTCTTCCTGAACTCCGTTTAAATCTCAACATAGTAACCCTAACTCTTTGGCCAATCAACTCTGGTGTATTGATTTACTTACTTCTCCCACAAACACCCTGCCTTTCTTGAATCTATTATGCTACTCAAAAACTGATGCTTGATTCAAATATATATATATATATAAACGAAGATCATTAGATAAGTGTCCAAAAACTGATGCTCGATTCATGCAAAGTGCTCCAAAAGCACTCTGAAGCATTCCATACGTTTCCGTGGCATTTTTTCCAAGTTTAAAACAGAATTTTATTGCATATCGTTCTTCTAAAGTGTCCTCACGTCCAGATATCATTTTTGAAATTCACCGGCTGTGACAATTAGGCTTTATCAGAGTGTATTCCAATTACTGCTGTAGCTGTTCATTTGAACCTGAAATCACAAAAATTGGTCAGTCATCTCATAAGATGTATAACAATAGTCTACAATAATTTTAAATGCCTGTACAAAAATGTCTGGAAACGTATTGAATACACTACGTATATATATATATATATATTCATGTATATACATACATGTACGTATATATATATATATATAAGCACACACACACACACACACACATATATATATATATATATATATGTATTATATATATAAATGGATATGCTTAGTCCGCAGTTCATATTTTGTCACTGCTCTCATGGCTATCACCATTTTAAAGAATATATTAGAAAATTTTCTGAAAGCATTTCGTTAGAAAAACATTTCCCCTGACGATGACATAATGTGGAAACTATTTGAGAACAATCAAAAACTGAATTACACAAAATAAATGTTACTAGAACTATTCTCAGCAATTTTGTTCATTATATATATATATATATGTCGAACAAAAAACGAACCGCCTTCTTTTTTAAATTCTCTACTTCGATATTGTAGCAGGTGTGCTGCAAGGAGATACATTAGCCCTCCACCTGTTTATTATCTGCCAAGACTACGTGCTTAGAACGTTTATAAATTTAATGAAAGAAAACGGTTTTAAGCTGGCAAATGCAAGAAGCAGATGATACCCCGAAAAAACTATTACGGACTCGGACTACGCCGATGACATAGCGCTTCTTGCAAATTCACCTGCTCAAGCCGAATCCCTGCTACATAGTCTGGAACGAGCACCAGGTGGCATAGGTGCCAATGGCAACGCACACAAAACGGAATACATGTGCTTTAATCAAAGAGGTGTCATCTCCACACTAAAGGGAGGGCCTTTGAAACTAGAGGACAAGTTCATTTACCTCGGAAGTAGCGTCTCCTCAACCGAGAATGACATCAGCACATGACTGGAAAAGGCATGGAGAGCTCACAATAGGCTATCGGTCATATGGAAGTCACACCTGACCGATATCATAAAACGCAGCTTTTTCCAAGAAGCGGTTGTGTCGATACTGCTATATGGATGCACTACATGGATGCTAACTAAATGCATAGAGAAAAAGCTTGATGGCAATTACTCAAGAATGCTGAGAGCAATATTGAACAAGTCATGAAGGCAATACCCAACAAAATAAAAGCTGTACGGCCACCTACCACCTATTATGAAAACTATCCAAATTAGACGAACCAGACATGCGGGACATTGCTGGAGAAGTAATGACGAATTTATGAGTGATATACTCATGTGGACCCCTTCACATTGACAAGCAAAGCAGGACAACCTGCTAGAACCTGTATACAACAGCTCTGTGCCGATACAAGATGTAGTCTGGAAGACCTCCCGGAAGCGATGAACGATAGAGACGGGTGGCGAGAGAGGGTAAGGGAGATCCGTGCTAGCAGCGTGAGATGATGATGATGATGATGATGATAAAGATATTGAAAAAAGCAAATTATTCAGGTTCTTGTTCATCGCTTATAAAAGGAAGTTTATTATTAGTGGCATTGTAAAAAATAGTGATTAGAAACAGAAAACTACACAATCGTGTTATTGTACTTTCAGTATCTGCTATAAACACCATAAAAATTAACATGATTGATTAATCTTAACGGTATATCAAACCATCTAGGATCATTTTATGCCAAGAGTTTAAGGAAACGATTTAATTGTACGTTCATACTTATGTTTCTGTGAAGTTGTTTCTTTAAAGATTTTTTGCACCCGATCCTATCAAATACGAATAATTTTAAACAGCTTTTTTAACCAAGGGGACCTTAACAAATACTAGTACTCAAAGTCAGAGTGGACATGGGAGTAATGGCGAGGAAGGGGTATTTTATATGTTCTGTTATATAACCGTGAAGAATGATGAAGGAATAATCATGGTGGAAGGATTACCATAACGCTTTTCTTTATAAAATATAACACACACTTTATTTCACGAACGAGGTCGTAGCTGATGTATGTGTGAGAAACCGGAAGAGAAAACGGAGGAGGACTTTACGGACATCGACACTTAGACACTACCTTATTGCCCATAAATTCTCAACCACACTGTGCTTTCTTATTCAGAGTTTAATTCACCTCTTCTTTTGCTTCTCGGCCAGGGGCTACTAAGAGCCATTGCCTTACCGGGCGCCTGGCAGCCAGTCTTCGTCACTGACCGTATCTTGCTCCAAGACTCCAGAATGAAGACTGACCCCTGCAAAACTCTCTCAATCTGCAATGGGCCGTGTATATACAATTTCACAATGCCTACGTGTTCCGTTTGTCACCCACGTGACGCGCTTCCGCTTTTTTACACAGGTGTGTTCTGTAATGACATTATCTACAAAGCTGGGATATTCGACTCTGTCAAAGGTCAATATACAACATTTTCAGGTCTATAGAATGGGAACTTTACTTTCAGAGACAGTTCAGTATCATACCAAAAGCACCAATTATTTTCCTGGGGAGGAAGGAGCCTTACCTTTCTGAAGGGTATGCAGTCAGTGTATTCTGAGACCCATCAATATGATTTGTGGTAATGAATAGGAGGCATTACTTTAATAGTTAATTGTCGGGACAGTGTGGAACAATAGAACTTTATCAATCACATGGTGTTATGGTGTTCCTTCAATTTGCTGTACTTTATAAAGGAATAAGTACGAAGCTCTTCTTTTATGGCACCCTTCTTTTTTTCCAGTTTTTAAAATCACTTATAATAAAGCTTTTAACAAAACTAGAACCATCCCAATCGGCTATGCCTGTAGAATGCACCGAATGCATCTCTGCAAAGGGGTAAGACCTCCCCACTAATGAGTATCTTGCGTATGACACAAAACAATCGGATGGTGAGGCTGCCATAATTCTTGAGCTTTGGGGAATGCGAAATATCCCTTAATTGCCATCGTTCCCAGGTCAACTTTGGTCCGGATTGGTAGCACCTGAAAGGGTCCAATCAATGGGTCAAATAGAGCTATTTGACATTTAAAATGAGTTCAAAAATGGCTTATGCAAAATTGAATCGTTAGAAATAGAACTGTTTGATCCTTTAACTATGTGTAAATAAATTACTGATGTCTTATTGAATTGTTAGTGATACATAACAATACTTGAAACCACTTGACTGTGTAAACGAATTAAAAATGCTGAACAGAATTATTAGAGCTAAAGATACTTGAAACTCCTGAACCGTGAGCCTAAAATGAATTATTAGTATTACATAAGAATACTTGCAGCCATTTGATTGGTTGGTTGGTTGTTTTGTTTTTATGGCGTACCAACCCTTTTTGGGGTCGTTTAAAGCCGAATTAAATTTTAAACAATCCAGTTTAGTAAAGGCATAGTTCTTCTTTACAAACAGTTAAATGTCAAAACAGTTCTATTAAAACAAATCAGTTTAGCATAAGTACACAGTTTAGTTCTATTTGACCCATAGATAGGACCCTATCAGGTACTACCAGTCCAGGTCAGAGCGGACCTGGGAGCAATGGCAGTGAAGGGGTTCTTCGTATTCTCCAAAGCTCCAGCTTTACAGGAATCCCACTATCAAATTGTTTAGTGTCATATCCAGGACACTCGTGGGTCAGGGGGTCTTACCCCTCTGCAAAGAAACAGTCGGTGTATTCTGCAGCCCCAGCCGACAGGACAAGGAATCATTTGACTTTGTGTAAATGAATAAACAGTGTTGGAAAGAATTATTAGTGCTAAATAGCAAGACTTGTAAGCACTTCACTGTTGCAAACAACAGATAATTATCAAGAAGAATAATTAGTGTTAGATAGCAATAAATGAAACCATTTAACTGTGTGGAAACCATAGCAATACTAATGTGTACTCAAGTTAGTTCTAACGCATTTTAAAATGACATAACGTCCTACTTATGTAAGCAAATGACCGATGTTAAATTGTGACATTTACATAGCATTACTTGAAATCATTTAACTATGTGCAAACAAATA
>OY757922.1:15339732-15362232 GCA_963585895.1 Sepioteuthis lessoniana
TTTTCTGATTTTATCAATCGATGATCTAAGCCCGTAACCTAGACAGAAGATGAAGAGGTATGGGGCTAGCGTGTCCCTTTGTAGTACTTTTGCTACAATGTCGAAGTATTTTGTGTCTCTATCTGGTGAACGTATTTTCACTTTGGTGTTTCTATAGAGAATTGCTGCGACGGTTTTTTTTTGGTAGGCCGTATGCTAGTAGGATTTGTTCCATCTTTCATCTGTGAATGGAATCGAAGGCCCTGGTAAAGTCGACAGATAGTAATGTCGCTTGCAGGTTTTTTGCCCGTACACCTTCAAGGATTCTACGGACGGTCAATATTTGTGGGGTCGTGGATCTATTTCTTTGGAAGCCATTTTGGTTTTTCCTAAGGATGTTGTCGATTTTGGGTTCTATGCGGTTTCGTAGTAGGGCATTGTAAATTTTGACTGCTATGGATGTAAGCGTTATGCCTCGGTAGTTCTTGGCTCATCCGACGTCACCCTTTTTAGGGAAGGGGAGGATGCGTCTCTTCATCCATCTGTCTATCGGATTTTGGTTATAGACTGCGTTGCAGTGTCGGAGCAGTATGTCGTCGAATTAACTTGCATGTATAAAGAGTGTTTTCAAAGGGCCATGAAAGAGTTTTTAATGGTTATATAGCATTACAAATTACAAAAACGAAGAGTTAGATAAAACTGAGTGACTGATGGATTTAAAAAACAGAACGCTATCAACAGAAATAGAATATTATCAAGAAATATTGAATATTCTTAAAAAATAAATAAAAATAAAGCCATTTCAAAATAATGTGCCTATTTTCAAAATGTATTCTTGTTTTTTGTTTTTATATGTAGGGCTTCAAGGATTTGTAGTCGTAGCTTAATAATTTCGTGTAGTATTTTTTGGTATTTCTAATTTGAATCTTTTGAAATTTTTATTTGAGAATAGAATGGATTTTAAAATGTAAAGCGCTCGGGACAATTTTGACAAATTCATCGTTTAATTCCAACCTGAAACCAAGACACTTATCATGAAACTTGAAAGGATATTAATCAAATTATATTGAAAAAATGTGTCTTCATTATTTAATCAAACAAACTTAAATAAAAGACTCTTGCCCAATAACAACAACCACACACACACACACACACACACACACACACACACACACACACACATACATATATATATATATATATATATATTAAATCTATATTATTTGTAAACAATTAGTTTGTTGGTAATATACTAAACAAACGAAAGCTCATTTGTTCACACACTTAAATGTTTTCACGTGTTGGTATCAAAACTGATGGTTTTATTTGCACACAGTTAAAGGATTTTAAGTATTGTTATGTAACACTAACAAATCAATCAGTCATTTGTTCGTAAATAGTTAAATGGTTTGTAAACGAATAGTTTTTTGGTAACATTCTGGATAGGCCAGAACTGATTTGTTTTCCTACTGTTAAGTGATTTCAACTATTCATATCAAACACAACTAATTCTATTCAATATTTGTTATTCGTTTGCATACAATTAGATGGTTTCAAGTATTCTTATGCAACACTAACAATTCAATTTAACATCAGTTATATGTTTGCACACATTATAAATCTCAGACATGTGTATTTGAACCATCGATGGGGCCCGAATAATTACAACTATTCCGGGCCAGAGTGGAACTGAGAATAATGGCAATGAAAGAGTACTCCACATTCCCCAGAGCTCCAGAACTGGAAACTCACCATATGAAGGTTTAGTATCATATCCAGGACGTTCGTTCGGGGAGTGTCTCGCCTTTCTGTAGAGATGCAGTCGGCATATTCTACAGCCTCAGCCTACTTGGCTGGATTGTTGTGTAATATGCAGATAACTAGTTGTGGAGGGGTCTTAATCTCTGTAGAGATGTAGTTGGCGAATTATTCAATTCTTAGCCGACTGGGTTGGTGTGTGTGTGTATCTGTGTGGAAAGAGATTGGTGTGAGTCCACAAGAGAAAAGTAGTAATTTACTAAGCTTTTTTTTACTTAGATGTGGCACAAGGCTATATGAATGGAGCACCCAATGAGATTCGAACTCACTCGTGCAGGTCTGCTCGTCTAGCTTGATAACCATTACATCACCCGAGGACCCCCCCCACAACAAGAGAAAAGTAAGTATATTAAGATGAAAGGTTCGCAAGGGATTTCAAATTTGATTTTTAGTTTGTTTTAGTATAATACTTCTTGAGAGATTTTCACACCAGAAAGTTTCCTCATGACTTCTGAGTATTCTAGACCATCTCAACAATGCCTTATTGTTGCATATTGACCTCCAGCCCGGCCAAGCTGTGAAAAGAAGAAATGAGCCTGTACAAATTACAGGTGCATCCGGTCGAAGATATCAGGGGATGACCTTGACTGTCGAGGGGTTGAATTGAGTGCGAAATGTGACGCTCGCAGGAAGTAGGTGGACGTCAAATTATTATATAACCCCGGCGATAGGAAGTTCAGATCAGTTGGAGAGAAGATGCTGGAATGAGAACCATGTCCCAGCAGAGGCTGGGCCCCTAGTCCCCCGGTTGAGCAGCCCAGGAGAACGGGAAAGAAACGCTGTTATGGTCATAAGAGTCATTCTTTCACTTTTATTCTGTGGTCAGCCGGGACAGCAAAATCGACTATTTTGCATATTCTCTTTTTTTTTGTTGATTATTATAAAATCTGGTTTTCTGGCCGAGATTAGTTGATCCGTGTGTATGTCAAAGTCCCAGAGGAGTTTATATGCATCATTTTCAATGACCGGTGTTGGGTTGTGCATATACCATTTGTTGGTGTGGTCAAATTTAAATTTCTTGCACATTTCCCATGGATCACCTAGCTGATATTTTGTCTATGTATATATTTGCACGACACCTGTTTCAGATATTTCAGCCTTCTTAATCAATCATTCAATCTCCTGAAGAGGTCTTCATTCTGTGAAAAACGTGTCACATAGATATATACATATACAGAATAATATTATTAAAAAAGTAAATACTGAATTAGAAATCATTCGCAGATCTTTACGTACGAGGATCATTAAATTAAATTATTATATATCACCTACCTAGGAAGTAGCGTCTCATCTACCGAAAAAGACATCGACACACGTCTGACGAAGGCATGGACAGCTATCGATAGGCTCTCGATCATATGGAAGTCGGACCTAACCGATAAAATGAAACGCAGTTTCTTCCAGGCAGTGGTTGTGTCGATACTGCTATATGGATGCACCACATGGACGCTAACTAAGCGGCTGGAGAGGAAACTAGACGGAAATTACACAAGAATGTTGAGAGCAGTATTGAACAAGTCCTGGCGACAACACCCGACGAGACACCAACTATACGGACACTTGCCCCACCATCACGAAAACTATATAAGTTCGACGAACCAGACACGCGGGACACTGCTGGAGAAGCAAGGACGAGCTCATAAGCGATGTACTCCTGTGGACCCCCACATATGGATGTGCAAAAGCAGGACGACCAGCACGAACTTACATACAGCAACTATGCGAGGACATGGGATGTAACCCTGAAGACCTGCCGGAGGCGATGAATGATAGGGAGAAGTGGCGAGAGAGGGTCAGGGATATCCGTGCTGGCGGCGTGACATGATGATGATGATGATATATATACGAGGTGCATACGATAAGTTTCCAGACTTTTTTCGTATAGGCACTTTTATTGATAGTACACACATGAAACTCTAGTCCCCTTCGAAGTAATCTCCTCCGGATGCAATGCACCTGTTGTACCGTTCCAACAACTTCTGCAAGGCCCCATGGAAGTCCTCTTGTGTGAGCGTGTCAATGACCTTCGTCACAAACTCTTTCATCCCTTCAATTGTCTCATAACGACAGCCTCTGAGCTTAGGGAATAACAAAAAAGTCACAGGGAGCAAGGTCTGGACGATAGGACGGGTGAGGAAGTGTCTTGATTCCCATCTTGGTCAAATAGTCTGTGACAAGGATGGAGTTGTGGACTGGTGCATTGTCCTGGTCGAAATGTCACTGACCCAATTTGAACAGTGCTGGCCTCTTCCGACGAATCTCTTCCTGAACTCCCTTAAAACCTCAACATAGTAACCCTAACCCTAGCCCTTTGGCCAATCAACTCAGGTGTATTACTCCTCCCACACCTCTCATCATCCTTCACAGACTCCCTGCCTTCCTTGAATATCTTATGCCACTAAAAACCGATGCTCGATTCATGCAAGATGATCCAAAAACTGTCTGAAGCATTCTATACGTTTCTGTGCTGTGGCATCTTTTTCTAGTTTAAAACAGAATTTTATTGCATATCGTTCTTCTAAAGTGTCCTCACATCCAGATTGCATTTTTGAAATTCATCAGCTGTGACAATCAGGCTTTAGTAGGGTGTATTCCAATTGCTGCTGTAGCTGTCCATTTGAACCTGAAATCATAAATATTGCTCAGTCATCTCATAAGATATATAGCAATAACATTGTGAATTTTCAAGAATCTACGACAATTTTAAATACCTGTACAAAAACAGTTTGAAAAATTATTGAATTCACCACGTATATATATTCAAAATATGTATATTATGGCAGCATTTCTTTGCCAATGGTCCGGGAGACCTGGGTTCAATCCCAGGTCACGTCATACCAAACACTTTAAAAATGGTACTCGATACCTCCTTGCTTAACACTCAGCGATATAAGGTACGTATCAAGGGTAAAGGGGGGCAATCCAGGGAAAGGAGTAGCACCCTCCCTAACTTCGGTGTAGTAACTATTGGAAAAGGGGCCTTCTGGTCACACTCGACTAAAGGGAGACAACTTTACTCTTCATGAATACATATTTGATTGAACGTAATAGGCATTTTTGTCCACTTATTTTTTTTTTTTTTTTGTTAATCCTTCCGAATTGCCGTATTGATCTTATGATATATACATTTATATTTTTATATATTAAGTTAACCTGGCCGACCGTAGTCGAGGGAAACTCGAAGCCTCCCTTTTAATAGCTACTACACTGAGGTGTAAGGGGTCGCGACTCCTTTCCTTACATTGCTCCATGTTATAACTTAACAAGAAGCTTACTGAATGAGAAATTACCAAAACGTTGGTACGAAATGAAATGGACATTTTAAAAAGATTATATATATACAATACTTGCCAGCGGCGAGAATAAGGTAAACGACTGCAATTGGCGTACTACTTTGTCAGCATATAAACCCTCCTCACAATAGTGTCTAATGTATTTATGAAGAATGGGACATGCACATTAATGTTCATAGGTAGGGTATATCACACTTTACTTAACATTGAGCCTTACCTTATAATGCTGAGAGTTAAGCAAGGAGGGATCGAGTACCATTTTTTGAGTCTTTGGTACAACTCGACATGGGGTGAACCTCTCTCTCCCATGCCATAGGTGAACACTCTAACCATTATGCTAATAGGCCGGTCAGTTAAAAACTTTGGATTACGTTTATGTTTTAATTCCATACTTTTTCCTTCTCCTTGACTGGTTTCCTTATCATGATTATTGCTCAATCAGCTTGGGCTACAGAATACACCGACTGCTTCTCTGCAGAGGAGTAAGTCCCCCCACCTCAACCAGTGTCTTGGATGATACTAAAAAATCTGATGGTACTATTTACCAACCACTCCGCTCGGGCAGGATATGACACAAGGTCAATTTTTAAGCGGAGTTTAACAGGTTTTGAATTCAGAGTTTTCCTTCTCCTAGACTAGTTGCCTCACCAAGGCTGAAGAACCCAGTCCGCCCTACTATCTACCCATAGCTGGAGGGAGAATAAGGGGGTTCATACCTTTCCCAAGGGTATTTGCCCGAAAGTGAACGTAATAGCGCGACTGGAGTACGAACTCGCGTATTACGATTCCGCAGTTCATCGCTTTAACCATTACACCACGAAGACACCCCACCAAAAAAATCTGATGGTGAGGTCCCAGTAATACTGGAGCTTTGAGTAATGCAGAGTACGCCTTTATTGCCATCGCTCCCAGGTCCACTCTGGCCCCGACTGGTAGCACCTTATAGGGTCCTATCTATGGGTCAAATAGTACTAAACTAGGCACTTATGCTAATCTGAATAATCTGAAGCAAAACTGTTTTTGTATGCTAAACTGAATTGTTTGAAATTGAACTGTTCTGACATTTGACTGTGTGTAGACAAAAAAAGCTCTACGTATACTAAACTGAATTGTTAAAATTAGATCTGTTTGAATAAACTGAATATCTTGGAATAGAAATGTTTTTGACAAACTGTGTACTCATGCTAAATTGAATTGTTTGGAATAGAACTGTTCATTTGTATAAAAATAGATTTGGCATTAAATAACCTACAAAGGTTGATATGCCATAAACCCAAACAACAAAACCAACCATTTATCCATTCTTCTTCAATAACAGTCTAAAGCGAAACAATATTTGGATGGGAAGTTGCATTTGTTTTGTTTTCTAAAATGCCTCATATAGCGTTATGTTATAAGTTTTGGCTGGTCGGCTAACACTGGCACGTACATGTGTAGGGGTCCATTGATAAACATCTTTTATGAGTTTGTCCTTGCTTCCCTAGCAGTGTCCCTGCATGTCTTGTTCGTCTTATTTGGATGGTTTTTGAGATGGGTGGTGAGTGGCCGTACAGCTGTTATTACGTGGGGTGTTGCTTCCAGGATTTCTTCAAAGTAAACTCGTAGTATTCTTGTGCAATTCTCATCTGGCTTCTTTCTTCATGTGTTTTATTAGCGTCCATGTGATGCATAACAAGAGTGTGAGTGTTTTTTTAAACTGATGAAAAGGATTGTTTAAATTGATTTATATGTTCTACATAGTGCGACGTTCATAATATACACAGATAAAAACCTTTACAGTTTCTGCTTCACTACTCCATGAAGAATTAAAAAACGGACGTACGGGTTTATATGATAATTATGATGATGCTCGCATGGATTTCCCTGACTCTCTTTCGCCATTCGTCTCTATCATCCATCGCTTCCGGCAGGTCTTCTAGACTACATCCTCTTTCTGTACAGAGCTGTTAGAGATTCGAGGTGCATACGATAAGTTTCCAGACTTTTTCCGTATAGGCACTTTTATTGATAGTACACACATGAAACTCGAGTCCCTTTCGAAGTAATCTCCTCCGGCTGCAATGTACTTCAGGAAGGCCCCATGGAAGTCCTCTTCGTCAGAGCCTTTTTTTATCTCCCTAATTGTCTCATAACTGCAGCCTCTGAGCTTAGGGAATAAGCTAGAGTCACAGGGAGCAAGGTCTGGACTATAGGGAGGGTGAGGAAGTGTCTTGATGCCCATCTTGGTCAAATAGTCTGTGACAAGGATGGAGTTGTGGACTGGTGTATTGTCCTGGTGGAAATGCCACTGACCTAATTTGAAGAGTGTTGGCTTCGTCCGACGGAATCTCTTCATTAACTCACTTAAATTTCAACAGTAACCCTAACCCTAACCCTTTCCCCAATCAACTCTGGTGTATTGACTTCCTTACTCCTCCCACACCTTTCATCATTCCTCACAGACTCCCTGCCTTTCTTGAATCTCTTATGCCACTCAAAACCTGATGCTCGATTCATGCAAGATGGTCGAAAAGTAGTCTGAAGCATTCCATAGGTTTCTGTGGCATTTTTTCCGAGTTTAAAACACAATTTTATTGCATATCGTTCTTCTAAAGTGTCCTCACATCCAGATTGCATTTTTGAAATTCACCAGCTGTGACAATCAGGCTTTAGTAGGGTGTATTCCAATTACTGCTGTAGTTGTTCATTTGAACTTGAAATCATAAAAATTGGTCAGTCATCTCATAAGATGTCTAACAATAGCATAGTGAATTTTCAAGAGTCTACACAAATTTTAAATGCCCATTCGAAGAAAGTCTGGAAACTTATCGTTTACACCTCGTATCTTCTGTGTGAAGGAGTCCATAAGAGAACGTCACTTATGAGTTCGTTCTTACTTGTCTAGCAGTATCCTGCATGTCTTGTTCTTCTTATTTGGAACGTTTTAGAGACTTGAGATAGGTGTCCGTACAACTGCTGTTTTATGGGATATTACTTCCAGGATTTGTTCAATATGGCTCGTAGCATTCTTGTAGAATTCCCGTCAAGCTTCTTCTCTTTACGCTTAGGCAGCGTTTATGTAGTGCAACCATATAGTAGAGTTGACGCAACCGTTGCTTGGTAGAAATTGTGTTGCATTTTATCGGATAGGTCTGACTTCCACATGATCGATAACCTATGGATAGGAGTCCATATCTTTACTAGTCGCATGTTGATGTTATTTTCAGTAGATGAGACACTGCCACCGAGATACATGAACTTGCTCACTAATTTCAGAGAATCCCCCATTTAGTGTGGGAATGTCTCCTTTTTTTATTAAAACACATGTACTTCATTTTGCCTGCATTCACGTGGAGGCCAATGCCTCCTGCTGCCTGCTCCAGACTATGTAGCAGGGATTCTGCTTGGGTTGTTGTATTTGCCTGAAACGCTGCGTCATCTGCGTAGTCTGCGTCCGTAATAGTCTGTGCGAAGTATCATCGGCTTCTTGCCATTTTTTTTAGTGTAAAGCCATTTTCTTTCATTATATCTTCCGACGCTAGAAGTGGGCTGTCTAGACAGATTATAAACAGATATGGAGGTGCCCGTGGTGTAATGGTTATCATCGTAGGAAATGGACACGGCGACACAAATTCAAATCCTAGACGAGACTGATTGCATTTCCCATAGCACTAATACCCTTGGGAAAGGTATGAATCCAATTATTCTCCCTCCAGCTATGGGTAAATAGTAGAGCAGACTAGGTTCTTCAGCGTTGGTAAGGCAACTAGTCAAGGAGAAGGAATACTCTGAATTCAAACCTGTTAAACTGCGCTTAAAAATTGACCTTGTGTCATATCCTGCCCGAGCGGAGTGGTTGGTAAATATGATAAACAGATATGAAGTTAACGCATCTCATTGCAGAACTCCAGTAACAATGTTAAAGAGGTCTGTGTCTCCATCCAGTAGCAGACCATGAATTAATGTATTCACATGAACCCTCAATCAAGATCAATTTTTAAGCGGACTAAAATCCGTTTAAATTCAGAATTTCCCTTCTCCTAGATGGGTGGCCATACTAATCTGACATACTAGTTATCTTTAGCTAGTTGCGGGGAGAATTGTTTCCTCGGAGAATTAGCGCAATGTGAAATGCAAAAAGCCTTGTTCTGGATTTGAACTCGGAACACCGATTCCATTTCCTCGAATACAATCGTTACGCTGAGCATGCTTCCAGAAAATCCATCTCATGTAAAGGATTTGAGAACAAGGTTTGGTGGTGCTTCGACCCATGTAGATCTCACTGGAATACGTGCATTGAATACCAAGAGGAATATTTCTCTTTTATTAAATTAAGGTTTCACCTATTGTTCCTTGTTTTTATGTATATATATTTCTTTCTTTAAGAAAGACAAAAGTCTGTCACATTAGGACTATAAATTTATTTTCACCCTGTTATGGGTATTGATAAATATCAATAGCACCAAAAAAACAAAAACAAAAAAAAACAGGACTTCTTCAGATCCAATGGATATATATATATATATATATGGAAGAAAATAATGAATAGTAATCCGACAGTTTCTGAAGAAAAATTGACAACAAGTAATCCAAATAGAAAGGGGAGATTTATTGAGAAGTATAATATAACCCCTCATAGCCCTGATGATGGTTCAGCAGAACCGAAACGCTATAGTGTCGACTTTGTTTTCTCAATAAATCTCCCCTTTCTATTCGGCTTACTTGTCAATTTTTCTTCATATATATATATATATATATATAGTCATCCACAGACAGACTGTTTCGTTCTATCAGAACTCTTCAGTGTGGCTAGACACGCAGGACGCTCGAAGCCGGAATCGAAACCCGTCTAACTTTTACGATAGACTAAGGCTTCAGACCACACGGCTACAAGCGGACTACGTTGGCTAAGGGAATTTTTAGGTATTTTTATATTTAACAACAGCAGCAGCAGCCTTTGTTTACATTTTTTCATACCCTACCGGCTACCAGAGATCTCAATTCTTTCGAAGAGCCTTGCATTACGCTAACAGTGGCCGACAATTCCTTTCGCCAGAGAGCTCAACCCCCATGGGGGAGCATATATAGACATCCACAGACAGACTGTTTCGTTCTATCAGAACTCATCAGTGTGGCTAGACACGCAGGACGCTCGAAGCCGGAATCGAAACCCGTCCAACTTTTACGATAGACTAAGGCTACAAGCGGACTACGTTGGCTAAGGGAATTTTTAGGTATTTTATATTTAGCAAACAGCAGCAGCAGCCTTTGTTTACATTTTTTCATACCCTACCGGCTACCAGAGAGCTCAATTCTTTCGAAGAGCCTTACATTAAACTAAGATACGGCGACAAAACACCCCGATATATATATATATATATATATATATATATATATATATATATATATATATATATATATCGGGGTGTTTTGTCGCCGTATCTTAGTTTAAATACCGCCTTATAAGTACTTAATTATAATCATCTTTGTATATTTTTTACTCTCTGGTTGATTCGGACGTATGGAAGGCCAACAGCCCAATAACTGAATTTCCAGACTGCTTGCAATAATTATTTATAATGATGAGTTCTTCCAATAAAACAGTCACACCTTTTGATCAATATCAATACCAAATTAGAATAAAATAGGCTAGAAAGCTGCCACCCTACTGCAAAAGATCAAAGGTTTTTATTTCAGAGTTATCCATTTTCTTCATTGGAGCCAATCACTGATAATATGTAACCTACGTGTAGAATCTGACACAAGGTCAATTTTTAGCCGGAGTAAAGCTGGTTTAAATTTAGAGATTCCTTTTTCTTCGACTGAGTTTAAAGAGCCTAGTCTGCTTTACCATTTACCCATAGCAGGAAGAAGATTGTTAGATTCATACCTTTCTCAAGGGATTTAGCGCGAAGAGTAATATGCAAGCCCATTTACAAATACAATAAACGTTTAGCGATAAACATGTCATAATTGTTGCCAATACTCGTCAGGAATGATGTGTGCGCGGAGTTATTTCCCGGCCAATAGAAATGCCAAGAAGTAAACAAAAGCATTAAAATTAGATTTGAACAAGTTTGACACAAGGACATTTACCTCGTATCGAAATGACGTTGCATCTATTATGGTCCCATATAAATCACAGAACTTGATGAGGTTGACTTAGTCTTATTCCGTGACTATCACATATACCTCCAGTTAGTTGCTTTATCAAAGGTTGTCTACCCACGTTATGTGTTTTTAAAGATCTACGAAACTGGAAATTGACGCGACTTCGTCGGAGACATCTTAGTTGGGTTTGTTTGGTTGCTTGTCGGAATAAGTTGCCGAGCGTCGACAAATCAAAAAGACAAGAAAAACTCTCCGTAAAAAAATTATTATTTAATGAAACATCAATGTACAACAATAATATATTACATAGAATAACACCTTTGTTTTGTGGAGAGGAGACAGTCTCGCCTGGTGTAAGTCAGCGTGTTCGTTAATGGTGCTGTTGTGTTCATTTTTTTTTTTTTTTTTTTTTGTCTTTTTTGTCGATTTTCCTGATTTCGTTGTTGGGAAGTATTCTTTCGTCTCGGCTTGGTCTGGATCTCTCTCCGTCTTTCTTTATCGTGTTGAACACTTTATAGGGAGCTCCTCCTCCGTTGATAATCACCTCTGATTGGTTCACCAATTAGAATCCTAATTTTCCTTCGGAATGATCGATTGAAAAAAAAAACGACTTTGTATTTTTCCTGCTTCTCGATATTCCTGAAATATATCATTCATTTTTTAGTTATGAATTCCAAATAACAATTTTTTGTTTAGGATTTGACACTTAAGGCTACAGGAGCCTATGTATCTGTTATTTTGTTTTGACAAATTGTTGACTTTTGATTGGAATGTTTAAATAGTCAGTGGCAAATGTGAGCTGAGGAATATGTTAGTTTACAATACCTGTTATTTTAGGCAAACATCTCACATACCTTAACTCAGCTTTTGTTTGTTTAAACGTTTCGATTTTGGACTAATAACATTTCTTTAATACCTTTGTTAGACTGGGCCATTGGGCTAATGAGTAGAGTGTTCACCAATGATCCAGGAGACTGAGGTTCTATCACAGGTCGAGTCATACCAAAGATTCAAAAAATGGTATTTGATGTCGCCTTGCTTAACACTCAGCATAATAACGTACAGATCAAGAGTAAAATGGAGCAATTCAAAGAATGGAGTTTCACCCACCCCTAATTGTGTGTTTGCTATTGAAAAAAGACTTTGGGTCACTCTCGACTAAAGTCGCCAACTTTACTTACGTAATACCTTTGTTTAAACTCCAGTCGAAATATTTTACGTTACACTATGATATCGGACGAGCAATCTACTATGAAGAGCAAGAATATGGTTAACGAACTGAATCGAACAGGATATTCTTGATTTAAAACACAGGATCAAGAAGAAAATGTTAGAACTGAAAAAATATCGAGCAAAGAATGAAATAGTATATTATTCGTAGCTATGTCTCATTTCATCTTCCATTCCTGTCGGTGGTGCTAAGAATCTGTTGACTGTATCGGTTGCAGACAAGTATGTTTCTTCTCGGAAAGAGACGCCTTGTGTATGACACTAGACTGCATCTGGTGGTTAGATAACAATTTTGCAGCTCTTGGGAGTGTGATCCAAAGAGGGAGTAGGCATCAAGGGTAAAGTAGAGCAATCCATGGAAAGGAGGTGCCCGTGGTGTAATGGTTATCGTCACGGGATATGAACACGGCGATACGAGTTCAATTCCTGGACAAGACTGATTGCATTTCACATAGCACTAATACCCTTGGGAAAGGTATGAATCCAATTATTCTCCCTCCAACTATGGATAAATAGTAGGGCAGACTAGGTTCTTCAGCCTTGGCGAGACAACTAGTCTAGGAGAAGGAAAACACTGAATTCAAACCTGTTAAACTCCACTTAAAATTTGACCTTGTGTCATATCCTGCCCGAGCGGAGGGGTTGGGTAAATAGGATCCAGGGAAAGGAGTAGCACCCTCCCCTAAAGCTTCGTGTAGTAGCTATTAAAAAGGAAGCCTTTTGGCCACCATCGACTACAGTTGCCAACTTTACTTTATATAGCCGAGCAAACTATTCTATTGTTAAATAGAAATAATAATTATTATTACGTAGAAATACACACCATACAACTTTTTTTTATTAATTTTTTAGCGGCATGTCAATCTATCCAGGGTTATTTTATACCTAGAATTTAGAAGATCATTTTCATTGTTCGTACCTACGTACATTTTTAGTAGTATTTTCTTTAGCAATTTTTTTGACACGGTCTAATCGAACAGGAATAATTTTCATACAGATTTAATTAACCCAATCATGGATTTGGTTTTATAGTATATCAACCATGATAGGTTATTTAATGCTAAAGTCTGTTTATGCATATATATCAAATATATGATTCTCTAATACATTTCGTAGATAACATTCTTTAACGAGCCTAAGCTCTTTTGTGCACACAGTTAAATGGTTTCAAATATTGCTATATATAACAGCCACAATCTAACACCAGTCATTTTTTGCACACATAGTTTTTTCTATTTGACCAATAGATTGAACCCTATCGGGTGCTACCACTCCGGGTCAGAGTGAATCTGGGAGCAATGGCAATGAAGGGGTATTCCACATTTCCAAATTCTCTAAGGCTGGAGTTTCGCCATCAGATGGTTTAATGTCATATCTAGGACACTCGTTGGGTGGGGCATCTTACTCCTCAGCAGAGATGTAGTCGGTGAATTCTTCAGCACCAGCTGACTAGGTCCCCCGCCTAGATGGGATCCTGACAGATCCTACTAATCTGGGTTCGAGTAGACAGGGAAGTAATTGTAAAAAAGGGATACATCACAATCCCCAGATCGCAAGAACTGGTTGTTCATCCTTAGATGCAGTTTAGTGTCATACCCAGGACAGTCCTTGGGGTGGGGCATCAGCACATTCTAAGCCCAGACGACAAGTTGGCCATAGCATTGTGAATAAATTATTGCCGTTCGATTCGAATACTTGATATATAAATGGGAGGAAAAAACTGCACTAACAATATAAATATAAAAGTACAATGTTCAAGATTACCAAATATCTAAGCACAAAATAATACTAGACAGGTTGACATACCGTTAATATGAATCAATCTTCTCATCTCAGAAAACGTGCAGAATCAGAATGGTTAAACAGATTCTTTGCGACTTGCTTGTTCACAGAAGTAGAATAATTCATTAGTAAATAATTTAGTTTGGTTTCTTTCTTTAATGGCATCTCAACCTTCCTTGTTAATTTACAGCAAAAGCCATCCTTGTTGAAGAACAGTAGCAGCACTGTTTGACCCAGAGGTGAGAGAATAAGGAAGTTCATGCCTTTCCTAAAAGTGTTAGTCTAAAAGTGAACGTAATAGCGCGACAATATTTCGAATTTGCAAACTACGATATCTCAGTCCAGGACGTTAACCACAACGCCACAAAGACTCTTCTTCACTGGTAAATACACATCCTGTCAGCAGCACATTTATGTGAATCCAATACAGCAGAAATAAGTAGTAATTTACAAAGTGTTTTGCTTAGATGTGGCATAAGGCCGAATGAATGGAGCACCCAATGAGACTCGAACTCACTCTTGCAGGTTTGCTAATCAAGGTGCCCACCGCAGGAATGAGTTAAAGGGACAAAGAAGTATGAAACTCATCATTGGAATTAAGGGTAGTTAAAATGGCCCACGATAGGAGTTGTAATTAAGAAGAGTAACTGATGAGGGGAATTATAGGGTGGAACGATAAAATTGTCGCCCTAGAAAAGACAGCATGATTCCATTTCCGTTTAATGAAAACCAGTTTTCTTTTTTGTTGCAGACCATCGACTAGTTGGCCAGTTGTGTATAAATCCCAAGAGCGATAGGAGCCTTCTATCATGTCTGAAAGTGACACAATGTTCAACCAGCTCTCTACCGATCCAAGTAATGACAGCCATCGCTGGATTGCCACAAATAACAGGGACATGCCCAGGGTGATGAAAACAAAGTTTCTGGCAACGGTTATGGTCTTTGGTGTGGTTTCAAGTGAGGGCCACATCAAGCCACCTCACATCTTCGAAGTCGGCTTCAAAGTCAACACCAAAGTGTACCTGGATGTGCTGAAGAGTGTGGTGATCCCCTGGTGCAATCAGGTGGCCGGTGGCAGACCTTGGGTGTGGCAGCAGGACTCGGCGCTGGCCCATAAGTCCAAAGAAACCCAGGCTTGGCTTCAGAAGGAGTGCTTTGACTTTATACCCTTCTCTTACTGTCCCCTCCTCCCCCGATCTGAGCCCACTGGACTACTTCGTTTGGTCTTACGTCGAGAACATCACCAACGTGACCTCCCTCAACACCAAAGCCACCCAGATCGCCGCCATCCGCCGAGTATTCGCCGGGCTCCCACCGGCGCTTGTGGAAAAAGTATGCTCCCAATTCCGCATCCGTATCGTGGCGGTGATTGAGGCTCAAGGCAGCTACATTGAATAGATATCAGTTCTACTACATAATCAAGTTACCTGAATTGATTTTTTCCATAAAAATTTTAAAACAAAGCTGTAGTGTTGTTTTATTTATGACGTCAATTTTATCGTTCCACCCTGTATACACCTAAAAGAAAAGGGGGAGATAGAATGAGATATTCGGGGGGAGTGAAAAGGGACCAATAGAAAACCGAAGAAAGAATTTAGAAAAATTGAATAACCGCATCTCTTATTCGAAATTTCTTGGTCTACCTTTTCCACTTGGATTATACAATACGCCCACTGCCCCTTTTCAGAAAGGATAAGACCCTCTCAACAAGTGACTAAGGTGATATACTAAACTTCATCTGATGGTGAGGCTCCAGTCACAGAGCTTAGGGAAATGTGGAGTACCTCTTTATTGCTATTACTCCCCGGTTCACTTTGACCTAGAGTGGTGGTGCTTTGTAGGGTCCCCTCTATAGGTAAAATAAAACTGTTTAATTATTTAAAAAGAATTGTTTCAGTCAAAACGATTTCTTTTTCTCTTGATCCTACCCGTTTCCTTGATAACTAAAGGTGATTTGCATGTGAATATATGAAATGTCTCTTTCGTAATGAATTTCACGAAATTCACCGGGGAGTCATGCCAAAAACTCAAAAAATGTTACTTGATGCCGCTTTGATCAAAACTCAGCATTATAAAGTACAGATCAAGGGTAAACGAAGCAATCCTGGGAAAGAAGTAGCGCCCTTCTCTACACCTTGGTGTAGTAGCTATTGAAAAGGGAGACTTCGGGTCACTCTTGACTACGGTCACCAACTCTACTATGTATATATATATATATATATATGTATATATTCTTTTTAACGTTAGTATCTTCATTGAGTTCTTTTATCTCTGTTTATTCTCTGAGGCCGTTGAAGCAGAAAGAAATAGACCATTTATCTCCAGAATCATTTGTTTACAATGTGACAGAGGTATTTAAACAAAAAACAAACTTGTAACATGTAAATGTGTTAATAGATTTCGCATATTAAAGAGCAATACAGAAAAAAATTGTAAGCCTATAAATGGTTGGTCCATGTCCAAAGTTAATATTCACCTTTCAGTATTTATAGTCATAAGACAGGTGCTTCCGGCAGGCAAAACTTCGCATTAAATAAATGTCAAAGGTCAGGTATTTTATTGTAATTAGAAGATTGGTTTTTCCCAGAATGTACTGACAAATTGCTATGTATTCCAATAGGAACTGGTTTATTATCTATATGAAGAGATAAGCCAACAAATTGTATGAAATATAAATACTCCATTTCGAGTAAAATCTTATTGGTGAGTTTATTTACAATAACTCGGGATGAGCCAAGTATGACACATATACATTCACGCACCCGCGAACGCACACACACACACAGGATAAATGAACCTGGAAAAACTAGGTTTGATGAGTGAGGTTACGCTAACAGTACAGCAATATTGAAGTTCGCAAGGGACCACATGTTGGATATTGACTTGAAGAAACCTTTGACATGCTGAGTAAATTGCGTGGGTGGCAAAGCACAAAATACAACTGTTTCTTATAGTAAACAGTTCGTAGATGCCTCAGTGAAAATGCTACGTGAATTGCGTTGGTGGCATACAAGAAGGTTCGGATGCTGGAAGCAGAAAAAACAATAAGAAATAAACCTATTTCCTAAAGTAAACAGGACGCAGGTGCCTAACCGGAGATGAGGAAGACCGGTGGAAATACCGCTTAAATTGCGTGTTTGGTGTGCTACAAGAAAGTGGGTCCACGTGCAACGTGTAGGTGGAACGTAGGACCACGAGGATTGCGAGGACATATGAAAAATAATATAAAACCAGGGAAGATTTCGACCCAGGCAGAATGAAGAAAAAAGGCAGAAAGATTTCACAGAAGAACCGCACGATCACCCCTCTGTGTGTGTGTGAGTGTGTGTGTGAGCAAAAACTCAGCATTCTCCGACTCTTTCTCTCACTTTTACACGACCGTATATTTTGTGTCACAAAAGGAAAAGAAAAGAAGCTGATTATATTTTTATACATCAGCGTCGTTGTCTTTCTCTGTTATATGACACATGCACACAAATCCAGGATATAACAAACTATTGAATGAAAAATAATATATGAAAAATGATAAATATGCAGGTTAAGCTAAGAAAATTACTGATGGTGTTTAAAGGAGAAGCGAGAAAGACTATTTCTTTCTCGAACGGAGTCGTCTCTTTGTAACATACCCATACATGATGCACAATCTTTCTATGCTGACTTTTCCATATGCCCACCACCACCACCACCACGTGCGGCCCCCGCCGCAAACTACTAGTCTGATCTCGGTGAGCCCCAAAAGTCAACCGTCTTCTTCAGACGCTAAAACTCAACTAACTGCTTTTTCTCAAATCTCAGCCCACACGTCCGGTGCGTGACGTCACCCACATCTCCTGGTCCCAATACATATCAGGGGTTTTATTTTGACATCTGTGAATGACGCATCCTCCCCGCGTGTGCGTGAACGCCTGCACCTAACTAACACATGCGCTAACTAAACCGAAAGGCAAGATATATAAAACGAAATCCCTCAGCCATTATATTTCATCTTAAACAAGAAATATGCGCTACTTAGTAAATATAAACAAGAAAATAGATACTTACTACGTCTTTATTGTAGTAGCGAAAAGAAAAAATAAAATAAAATAAAGAGATTTGTAAACTTGTTAGCAGATCGGTTGGTTTGGTTTGGTTTGTTTTAGTTTTATGGCATATCAACCACTGTAGGTTATTTAATGCCAAAAAAGTTTTTATACATATAAACAGTTCTCTTAAAAACAATTCAGTTTAGCATAAGTACACGGTTTAGGTCTGTTTGAGCCATAGATAGGACCAGATCAGGTGCTACCACTCAGGGTCAGAAAGGACCTAGGAATGAAGGCAATAATGGGGTACTCCGCGTTCCCCAAAGCTCCAGCATTGCTGAAGCTTCCCCATCAGATTATTTAGTGCAGGACACTCGTTAAGGGAGTCTTACCTCTCTGCAGTGACGCAGTCGGTGTATTCTACAGCCCCATCCATCCGGGCTGTTTGGTGTGTTGTTATTTTGTTTAATCGCATATTAACCCTTTTAAGGCATTTTTGTATATATTAGTTCATGTGTTTTGACATATTGGTAAAAATATGTTTGGTATATCAATTAAATAATTATATATATATATATATATATGAGGTGCATACGATAAGTTTCCAGACTTTTTTCTTATGGTCACTTTTATTGATAGTACATGCATGAAACTCTAGTCCCCTTCGAAGTAATCTCCTCCGGATGCAATGCACTTTTTGTACCGTTCCAACAACTTCTGGAAGGCCCCATGGAAGTCCTCTTGTGTGAGCGTGTCAATGACCTTCGTCACAACCTCTTTCATCTCCTCAATTGTCTCATAACGACAGCGTCTGAGGTTAGGGAATAACCAAAAGTCACAGGAAGCAAGGCCTGGACGATAAGGAGGGCGAAGAACTGTCTTGATGCCCATTTTGGTCAAATTGTATGTGACAAGGATGGAGTTGTGGACTGGTGCATTGTCCTGGTGGAAATGCCACTGACCCGATTTGAAGAGTGCTGGCCTCTTCCGACGGTATCTCTTCCTGAACTCCCTTAAAACCTCAACATAGTAACCCTAACCCTAACCCTTTGGCCAATCAACTCTGGTGTATTGATTTCCTTACTCCTCCCACACCTCTCATCATCCCTAACAGACTCCTTGCCTTCCTTGAATCTCTTATGCCACTCAAAAACTGATGCTCGATTCATGCAATATGGTCGAAAAGCAGTCTGAAGCATTCCATACGCTTCTGTGGCATCATTTCCAAGTTTAAAACAAAATTTTATTGCATATCGTTCTTCTAAAGTGTCCTCACGTCCAGATTGCAGTTTTGAAATTCCCCAGTTGTGACAATCAGGTTTTAGTAGGGTGCATTCCAATTCCTATAGTAGCTGCTCATGTTATATTGTCACATATGCAGATTCACATCTACATACGTGCACATATATATGTAGAATAATTCACAACGACACAACGACAAAGACAGACGCATGAATAAACGACGCACGCAGTAACAATTAAGATGCAGGAAGGAAAACGCAGGAAGACTTCTTTACAAATATATTTACCTCTCACTTTATTTGTAAGGGTTCGAAAGGGTAGTTCAAGGTTTGCGTGTGAGAGGGTGCAGGAGATCGAACATAACTGCAATATTTTGACCCCACTGTTATGACCGTCACGTTATGTCTTTCTTGTTCTCTAAGGCTACCCAACCGGGGGCCTAGGGGCTCACTCTGCCGGTTGCTGGCTTTCTTCATTGCATCTTATCAGCATCTTCTCTGGACCCCAAACTCCATCGGGGTTTCCGAGGGCCCCTTCGGTCGGGTGTGGCTTTCCCTACCACAACTCGTCTCCAACAGTCTGGAATTCTACTGGCAACTGCTTTGACTCGTTGAACTCAACTGAGTTAAAAAATAATTCAACGCCCACACGATCGCCCACTGGATCTTTGAAATCGAATGTTTAATCGTCATCAAGCGGAAATAACTGTCATGCAGTTCAGAGGTTACTCTCTTCCGGTGCATCACTGTAGTGGCACCGTGGGACCTTCACCTTGTCCCATATTATAAGCCTTAATCCGCCCACACGATCTCTTTCGATTACTGGCCATTGGAATGTATCACTTCCTTCCGGTGCATCACCTTGGAATAGCATTTTTTTGGGTCTGGTCGAAGGTCAAAACACAACACTCATTTGAACCTGAAATCATAAAAATTGGTCAGTCATCTCATAAGATGTATAGCAATAACAGTGAATTTTCAAGAGTCTACGCAAATTTTAAATGCCCATACGAAAAAAGTCTGGAAACTTATTATATGCTCCTCGTATATATATATATATATATATATATATATAATTGGTGTATTGGTATATTAGTTAAATAATTGTCATTAGCCGTTTCTTTCGATACCACCGTCTTCTAATACCTTTAAGATAAAAAGTGTTGGTTGTTTTTTTGCCATTAAAGCAAATTATGAAGTACGATCGGGACTTAATCAAGTTCGTGTTAGGTATGGTCATGACCAGTCGAGTGATCGGATAGGCCCTCTCTGACTGCCCTTCTAGTCCAAGTAAGAGACGAAGTGGAGTGTTGCAGGTCACGCGCCGCTGAAAAATAGGATTCCGTCACGACCAACAGATATCTTCTTTGTGGAAAGGGCTTGTATTCCTTTGCATTGGTGCAGTCGCTGTATTTTATAGTCCTAGCTGAAGAGGCTGATATTCGCCAAGAAATTTTGATACTAGGAATGAAATTGTGTTCGCAAATTTGTTCTTGCTGTGTAAAATCGCGCTAAAAATTGAAAATAAAATTTAAAGGTGAACAGAAAAATTGCTGGCCTTCAATTAATGATAGTGGGTGTTGATATTGCCTCTAACCAGTTAACCAGTTACTGTGTTAGGTGTTAAAAGGCAATAATTGCCGTGAGATTTTGACACTTGCTGATGAAGGGCAGAAATACGATTTTGTAAATATCCAAGGAGAAAGACTAAACATCAGAGAAAAAAAAATTGAGGAGAAAGAGAAAGTGTGTGTGTGTGTGTGAGAGAGAGAGGGAGAGAGAGAGAGCGAAAGACAGACAGACAGACAGACAGAGACAGAGAGAGACAGAAAATAAGATTTTGGTGGTTTGGCTAAAAAGCCAGAAAACTGCAAACCAACATTAGTTTTTTAGAGTGAAGTTTCCCATGTGAGAAAGAACCCAAGTATTTAAAGAACGTTAAGTAAGGAGTTTGCTTTATAAGTATGCCGAAAATTGAAAATAAAAAAAAAATTTAAAAAGTCAAAGAATTCTATTCTAACAAAAATATTAAAAAATAGATTGAAATGATGATTTACGAGTGCCCAAAACAGAAAACTTGTCGGTCAGATTCGAAAATAAATACCAATAAATTCTATTAGAGAAACTTTAGGTTTTTTTTTTACTTTTTTGAATTTTTAAAATTTTGTTCCGAAAAAAGTCCAAATAGCAGAGCCGCAAAGCTGAAGGCAATAAATAAATAAATAAATAAATAGATAAATAACCAAAACAAGAAAAAAAATTAAAAAGGTAGAAAGTCATTTATCTGTAAAAAATACAGCGTTGAAATAAAAAGAGAAAATATTCAAATTAATAAAAAATTGAAGATATTAAAATTATTCATTATTATACGATATCTAAATTTATGAAAAAGAGAAAATATTTAGATTAATTAGAAAGAGACGATATCTAGATTGATTTAAAAGAGACGATAATGAAATTAATTAAAATGAGAGTATATTTAAATTAATTTAAAAGAGAGAAAGTCTAAATCAATTTAAAAGAGACTATTTTCGAATTAATTTAAAAGAGACTATTTTTAAATTAATTTAAAAGAGACTATTTTTAAATTAATTTAAAAGAGACTATTTTTAAATTAATTTAAAAGAGACTATTTCTGAATTAATCTAAGAGACTATGTCTTGATTAATATAAAAAACACGATATTTAAATGAATTAAAAAGAGTGGATATTCAAATCAATTTAAAAAAAAAGAGACAATATTCAAATTAACTTAAAAGAGAGGATATTTAAATCAATGAATAGTTTAGACTTAAAAAAAAGATCATAAATTCTAAAAAACCTGTTTTATGAACTTAAAAAGTTGTCTTATAGAAACAAAGGATTTGTGATGATTGAATAAATATTAATATTTGATGGTATATTTTCAATCTTTTTTCAGTTAAACTTAAGGTAGAGAGAGAGTGAGTGAGTGAGTGAGTGAGTGTGACAGAGACAGAAGCAGGGACAGACAGAGATGGTGCGGGGAAAGAGAACATATATAAACATGAAGAAAATCAAATATTT